>JAULUF010000075.1:612500-940000 GCA_031834385.1 Semotilus atromaculatus | reverse complement strand
ATGATTGTCTTATAGTTAACATAGAAAAACTGGTTTGCTTTAGTGCAGAAAACTGGTGAAAAACAAGTCTGTCAAAATGAAAGTGAGCCAATAAGTGGTCTTCTACTGCCCTCTGCTGGACATTATACTTATTAATAAAGTGTTTTCACAGGTGCCTTTGCGCACACACACACTTTCAGGTCATGCTATTGTGAAAATCTCTTTTAGTGGTCTATAAGCATTTCACGTATTTCTTTGTGATGTAATAATATTAAACTTTATAATAAATCATTATTTCATATTATATGATTTATTATAAATATTATTTCCATCATAATACATAGCTTTAAGCATTTGTTTGTAAGCCAATGCTGAAAACTGCTTAAAAAGATTAAAAATGTCTAATGCTGTTGCTCCCTCTCGTGGACAACAGCGGTATTACAATACAGTTGAAATGAATGACAGGATTTTTATTTGTTTTACTTATATCTCGGGAACGAGAAAGCGAAAAAATCTGAAACTCACACCTTAGATAGTGTTAGAGGAGCCCTGTTGAACAAGACCATCCCGGTGTTGCTGGGTTTTTGGAGCAGGGACTTGTGTCCGTTGAAATGTATATCTTTGTGGGCTTATATCTCGGGAATGCATGGGCCAAATCGCGCCACACTCGAATCGAAACTAGATGAGCATGGGGCCTTTCCAACAAGCCCTCCCACAAGTTTCTAGGTGGTCTAGCTCGGGAGATACAGCCGTTCCAAATCGTGGTTCTCACAAATTAGCGATCCGCGGGGGGGTGCTCCCGAGTCCCGCGACGCTAGATTTCGATCAAGACCCCCGAGAGGACCTTACCATCAAAATTTGAGCGTGCAGTGACTTTCCGTTTTCGAGTTATGAGTGAATTTGTACTGAAGGGGCGTGGCCTAACGGTTTTACTTTCGTTTTAAGAATACGTGTGATACTATTCAATGTTATTCTCAATAAGCAAGTTCTCAATAGTAATAGTAATAATAGATGAATTTTGACAAAATGTGAGTGTAAATGTTAAAATAGTGATTTTATAAAGTCTAAATAAGCATTATAGTATAATATTAAATAAAGTAGCATGACAAAAATGACGATTTTAAACAGCAGAGGGCAGTATAATACCACTTATTGGCTTAATAAGCCATTATGCATGTAATTTTCACCTTTTTAACTGTTAACTGTTGCCTTTGGCTTGCTCAGTTGGGGATATTCAAATTAAATAACCAATCATTAATACCATTGATCAGCTCTACCAAACGTGGATGTCTTTTTTTCCAGTAATAAACAAACATTGTTAAGTTGTTTTGATTGATACTGTGAAGCTGCTTTGATACAATCTGTATTGTGAAAAGCGCTATATATATTTCACTTGACTTGACTTATAGAAGCATATTTTGTCACATTTGTCTGAAAATCGTCGTGCTTATTCATATGATCATTCATTGAAGAGATATAGGCTTTCAGGGACAATAGGTGAAGGCTACATATTGAAGTGTCCCTATTTAAAGCTTTTAACAGTTATAGCGCCAGCTATGGTCCGATCTCCATGAAACTTTGCATGCTTCTTCCCCATGTTATGACACATATGCTCATCAATATTTGTGAAGTTCTGAGTTTTCCTTTAGGATGTATAGGCTTTTGAGTGTATTTTGACACACCCCTTTTCTAAATGACCCTGTTACAGCCAGCCAAATGCAAAAGTTCAACTTTTTTTCGATAATTATTGATCTAGAGAGTCCAGAGAATTGTCCTGAACTGGTCTGATTTTGATCGGGCAAAAAACCAGGAACTAGTTCGCAAAAGTAGGTTTTTAATATATTCGTGAATATTTAATGAACGATTTGATTGACAGCAATAATTCTAGAGGCAAAGTTGTTCAGCATGAGGAGATATATCTAATGATATGCATTTTGTGGGGATGTGTGCAACACCACGTGATAACAGAGCCATAAAACTCGTTAGCGCCAACTAGTGGCCGATTTCTTTCAAAACTCTTTCAGACCTCTTGGGCCACGAGTCGAACATGCCCATCGAGTTTCGTTCCGATCGGCTTCAGTTAACCTCGTCTCAGAGAGGCTCAAACTTCATTGGCCGATGGCGGCCATGTTTTTTGAGATACGCCAATATCCTTTTACACATACATGGGACCTTGGTCCAAGACACTGCATACCAAATTTCAAGTCAATCGGACTAACGGTCAG
This sequence comes from Semotilus atromaculatus, assembly GCA_031834385.1. NCBI lineage: Eukaryota > Metazoa > Chordata > Actinopteri > Cypriniformes > Leuciscidae > Semotilus > Semotilus atromaculatus. The sequence goes on along the minus strand of JAULUF010000075.1, from coordinate 937,796 downwards.
GTGGCCACACCCCCTTTTATGTTTTTTTAATGTTATAGCGCCACCTAATGTTCGATCGTCGCGATTTTTTTACTGTGACCTCAGATTGAACTCATGCACATGTGTTCCAAGTTTGGTGAACCTACCTCATTTACTTCTGGAGTTATAGCCATTTTAGAAAAATAGGCTCCTCCCACAACAATCATTTTGCGCCCCCTATCGACCGGAAATCGAAAATTCAACTTTTTTTCGATAATTATTGATATTCAGACTCCAGAGAACATTTCTGCACTGGTTTGGTTCCAATCGGGTGAAAAACCAGGGACTAGTTCGCAAAAGTAGTTTTTCGACTAAATTCAAAATGGCGGAAAATCCATCATGGCGGAAATGAAATCGGAGATATACGTTTTTTACGTCAGGCCCCCAGCTTTCCAATGATATAAGACACTTGAGTCTACGACTTACGGTCTAGGAGTTATGAGCAGTTACGCGCAATTGATTGCTATAGCGCCACCTATGGGCCAATCGGGCTCATAATTTGATAACCTCTCCTCGATTTTTGTACTACCATCTGACAAAGTTTCAACGCTCCAGCACTTACGGTTTGGGCTGCACGATGCGTTTTACAGGAGAATAATAATAATAATAATAATAATAATAATAATAATAATAAAAATCAGTACAAATACAATAGGTTTTCAGCACTTCGTGCTTGAACACCTAATAAGCGGAAATGAAATCGCAGAGATTCATACAACAAGGGTTTGATTCCCTTAGGATTAAAAATGATGATCCGAAATGTGAATTGCTTTATCATAGCGCCACCTACTCTCGGACGAGCGTGTGTGTGTGTGTGTGTGTATTTGGTGCACAATTTTGGAGTGTCTGTGATTTACGGATTGTGACACGACACCTATTAATTTTTAAGGCAGACAAATAAGAAATAAGTGTGTGTGTGTGTGTTACTCCTCGCCGGCAGGTGGCGATATGAGCGCGTGTGGAGTTCAGAGTTCAGACCGTTGCTGTAGTAACGCTGACGTGCGCGTCTGTAGCTGAACATGTGAGTGTAAATAAATCTCTTTTCACTAAAGTTTATCTTCACTAATAAAGCAGAAGGGTCATGTAAATAACTGCAACACACATTTATAAGGTTTGAACAAATTTAGAGCGAGACCGCGACTAGTGGAGAAAGTACTGGGCTGTATGATGTGTTATTGTGTGTGTTTGAGTTATGGATGTGTTGTTGTTGTTGTTCATACTGTAGGTGTGTGTGTGTGAAGGCATCGGGATGTCTGTGCTGAAGAGTCTCGTTCCTGCGCGCTTCCTCACGATCTCTGCACACCTGGTCATCATCATCACCATCTACTGGTCTCGCGTGAGGACACACACACACACACTCGCGCATACATACTCAGCTTCTGCTTAGGGAGTCAAATGACAGAACTCAGACTGTGTGTGTGTGTGTGTGTGTGTGTGTTTTACAGGAGAATAACATCCAGTCATGTCTGCCTCTGGATTTCACTGAGGAACAGTTCAGAACAGAAGATACGCGGTAAAAAAACACACCAGTTCAGAATCACATTTCTATTTGTCAGCTCATATGAATTAAAGTAAAGAAAATATCATAAACCTAAGCATACCATACAAGAAAAGTATAGAAAAAGTAACACAGGAATATAAATACAACACAATGTAGAAAACAGAAGTATATAATGGCAAGCAGCTGGTTTTTGCAGGATGTAAGTGTTCATTCGATCTCTGATGACCCTGGTGTGTGTGTGTGTGTGTGTGTGTGTGTGTGTGTGTGTGTGTGTGTGTGTGTGTCAGGCTGGTGGTGGCTCTGTCGGTGACTCTGGCTCTGTTCCTCATTGAACTGGCTGGATTTCTCTCGGGAAAATCCATGTTCAACAGTAACCAGGCGCTTCTGTGTATCCTTACACCAGTCACGCTTACAGTCCAACACCTCGAGCAACACACACTTTACTGAGCAGTCTCATCTGATTGGCTGAGGTGTTTCTCTGAATGTCTCTGATTGGCTGAGGTGTTTCTCTGAATGTCTCTGATTGGCTGAGGTGTTTCTCTGAATGTCTCTGATTGGCTGAGGTGTTTCTCTGAATGTATCTGATTGGCTGAGGTGTTTCTCTGAATGTCTCTGATTGGCTGAGGTGTTTCTCTGAATGTCTCTGATTGGCTGAGGTGTTTCTCTGAATGTCTCTGATTGGCTGAGGTGTTTCTCTGAATGTCTCTGATTGGCTGAGGTGTTTCTCTGAATGTCTCTGATTGGCTGAGGTGTTTCTCTGAATGTCTCTGATTGGCTGAGGTGTTTCTCTGAATGTCTCTGATTGGCTGAGGTGTTTCTCTGAATGTCTCTGATTGGCTGAAGTGTTCTCCTGAATGTCTCTGATTGGCTGAAGTGTTCTCCTGAATGTCTCTGATTGGCTGAAGTGTTTCTCTGAATGTCTCTGATTGGCTGAGGTGTTTCTGTGAATGTCTCTGATTGGCTGAAGTGTTCTCCTGAATGTCTCTGATTGGCTGTGGTGTTCTCCTGAATGTCTCTGATTGGCTGAAGTGTTCTCCTGAATGTCTCTGATTGGCTGAAGTGTTCTCCTGAATGTCTCTGATTGGCTGAAGTGTTCTCCTGAATGTCTCTGATTGGCTGAAGTGTTCTCCTGAATGTCTCTGATTGGCTGAGGTGTTTCTCTGAATGTCTCTGATTGGCTGAAGTGTTCTCCTGAACGTCGGCTCAGCTCTGGTCTCTCACTCCAGCGCCTGCGTCAGTTTGTCCTTCTTTGTGTTCCAGCAATGGCCCTGCTGGACGTACTGGATCATATTCAGCCTCTGCAGGTCCGTCTTCTCCTCACACATTTTTATTCATTAAAGTGCCCTATTATGCTTTTTCATATTCCCTTTCATGCAGTTTGTAATAGAGTTGTTTGTGAATGTAAAAGATGCAGATAAATTGAGTTTTTCTCTCCCAAAAGAAAGAATCGATTCTGAACTGAAACGAGTCGTCAGTAATTCAGTCTCACTTCCTATGTAGGTGTGTACCTAATTAGCATAATGTCAGCCTGTGGTCCTGATTGGCTGAGCAGCGTCTCTTAGCTCCGCCCTCAAACACTGTAGTGTATCTGAGACTGGGAGAGTTTGGTTCGTGTTGTTCGTGTCCAGAAGACGCTGTTCTCTGAGACTGATACGGTAAACACACGCCATCGTTACTGTTCGTATCACTGTGATCAAGAGCTGAGATTCAGATATGATAATGAGCGTCTGCTTTCTGACCAATCACAGCACAGCAGCTCTCAGAGAGGCGGGGCTTAGAGAGACTGAATCTTTATGGAAGCGTTTCAGACACTGAGAGGAAAGAGCTGATGATGAAGATTATGAGGATATTAAAGAGTTTTTGATTGTGATGAATGTGAACCTGTTGTAGGAGAAACAGAACAACATCAGGAGCCTTTAATATCGTACAATAGGGGAACTTTAAAACCATTTTATAAGTATTATATAAGCTTTCCTGTAGCTCCAATAGTTTTGACTAACAAGTGTCCAACAAATGCATGATTGTAAAATATAAATGCATTATTTCTACACATGCTTTGGTATATAAAAATGGTAAATGTTTTGAAAATGGAAATTTTCCATCTGAATGGAGCTGCATTAGTCATAATTCATAATTTGTTGTGTGTGTGTGTGTGTGTGTGTGTGTGTGTGACAGTGTGTTTCCAGCGCTCTTCGAGTTCTTTCTGCTCATTTCACTGAAGTCAGTGTGAGATTCTTCAGGACATGAAGACCCTGCAAAAGAAAACACTGGATTGAGTTTGTCGGACAGATAGAGACGATCTATTGTTCTCTTCAGTGTTTTAGAGAACGAGAAATGGAGAGAGAACAATTTTCTGTGTGTTTTAGAAAGGAATTAAACACATTTTCACAGTGAATTTTTGTGCATTGTCTTTTATAGTTTTGAGGACTTAATAGGCATTTTATACAAAGAAGTTGTACAAATATTTATTGAAGCCTATTTCTGTAACATATGAAAATCAGAATTGCCTCACAAAACAAAATTGTGATTTAAAATGTAAAAATTATGACATTTAAAGTTGAAAATATGAGATAAAAGTAATAATTATTAAGTGAGGACTATTAATGTCGAAACTATGACTTAGTATCTTATACTTTCGGCTTGATGTGTCATAATTACGAATATATCAAAGCATTGTTGTCTCTTATGTGTCGGAAATGTGATTTCACTTCATACAATAATGGTAATATACATTTATGTTGAGTATAGGTACAAATATACAGGAAATAGATATATATTTTAAATCCACACACAGTTTTAAATCATATATGATCTGAAAGTGTATGTACAGTGCTGCGGTTTGTGTATGAAATCTCTGAGGCGGGGCCAAAGTGATTGGCAGGTCGCGGCCCAATGAATGTTCTTTGTAACAGTCCAATCAGCGAGTAGTTTACGGCGGTTGGGCCAATAGCAGAACAGCTGGATTTCATTTTAAATCCGGGCGGTTAAAACGGAAGAGCTGAGGCGCAGGCACGAGAACAACAGAGGAATCTTCATCATGCAGGTATTATTATCGCATATAGATCGGTACTTTTCAGTATAAGTGCATTTACATATATGTATATGTGTATGTAGGAGATATCAGTGTAGCGGAGGGATTGATCTGTATCAAATCAAGGTCTTAAACGTCATTGTCCGTGTGAAACTACGAGTACTAAGTGAACGTTATAAATTAGTAATAATTGTATTTATTTTGGTTAAGGTAACGTTACCTATATGTGAGCTGTCTTATTGTTATTGATATATAAGTTATTTATTTTTTCAGGGTTGTCTTATTTTTATTGTTTTAAGTACTTTACTTCAATGTGTGTTGAGTTTTAAGATATTTTTGTTTTTCTTTTAATCAGAATAAAGAGAACAGGGAACCCAGAGCTCTGCAAACACAGGTGACACGAACAACAACATGTTATTTATATTAATTTAGCGAGTCATAGTGCAGTTTACACAGATCACGTGCCCTTCTCCAGCTCTACGTCACTGCTGTGTGTCTGATGCTCATGTTGTGTGTGTGTGTGTGTGTGTTTCAGGCTGCTGGTGAGATGAATCCAGACACACACACTGTTTCAGGTAAAACCTTGAGAATGTGACACGAACAAACCTTTATAAATTGTGTGGCAGGTGAAACGGTTTGCTGCACTAGATTATACATGATCTTTATTCTCACAGACATACTAAAATACCATTTTTGTTGTGTGTGATTGTTTAAACATGATCGCTGATAGATATAGTCTTCTTTCAGGTCCTGGGAGAGTTCCAGTCAAGTCGAGCTCAAAGTGAGTTCACTTTAAAACTACTGTGAATATGAAGCACTTGATCCGTTTGCTTCTCCAGTAAATGTGTCTTGGTGTAAGAGTGTTTAGATGTTTGTGCTGGAGAACGAGACAGAAACACTGAGGAAGAACATCAGTGTGTTTAATAATCACAGTGTGTTTAATAATAACTGCTGTTCCAGGAAGTTCTCCATAAAAGACTTCGACATCGGGCGTCCGCTGGGAAAGGGCAAGTTTGGGAACGTGTATCTGGCGCGAGAGCGTAAGCTGAAGGCCGTCGTGGCGCTGAAGGTCCTGTTCAAATCTCAGATGGAGAAGGAAGGAGTCGAGCATCAGCTGAGGAGAGAGATCGAGATCCAGTCGCACCTCAGGTGTGTGTGTGTGTGTGTGTGTGTGTGTGTGCGCATCAGCTGAGGAGAGAGATCGAGATCCAGTCGCATCTCAGGTGTGTGTGTGTGTGCATCAGCTGAGGAGAGAGATCGAGATCCAGTCACATCTCAGGTGTGTGTGTGTGTGTGTGTGTGTGTGTGTGTGCGCATCAGCTGAGGAGCGAGATCGAGATCCAGTCACATCTCAGGTGTGTGTGTGTGTGTGTGTGCGCATCAGCTGAGGAGAGAGATCGAGATCCAGTCACATCTCAGGTGTGTGTGTGTGTGTGTGTGTGTGTGCGCATCAGCTGAGGAGAGAGATCGAGATCCAGTCACATCTCAGGTGTGTGTGTGCATCAGCTGAGGAGAGAGATCGAGATCCAGTCACATCTCAGGTGTGTGTGTGTGTGAGTGAGAGAGAGAGGGAGTCGAGCATCAGCTGAGGAGAGAGATTGAGATCCAGTCGCATCTCGTGTGTGTGTGTGTGAGTGAGAGAGAGAGGGAGTCGAGCATCAGCTGAGGAGAGAGATTGAGATCCAGTCGCATCTCGTGTGTGTGTGTGTGAGTGAGAGAGAGAGGGAGTCGAGCATCAGCTGAGGAGAGAGATTGAGATCCAGTCGCATCTCGTGTGTGTGTGTGTGTGTGTGAACACAGCTCTCTTTAGTGTTGTCACTCTTATTCAGATCTCTCCACATGTCTGCTCTTATCTTTCTCACAGACGTTTTTTGAGAACATTTTATGATACAGGCATCAAGTGCATGCTGGGTAGATCAGCACGTGACACCAGTTCAAATGTGCACATCTCCCATCAGTTCTGACTGGATCTCTTCTCAAATCGTCCCTACCGAACATTTTTATCTAGTTTTTTTTATGACAAACATGTCAATAGATTTTCGGCATAGTTTTGTCAATCAACATTTTTTTTTTTTTAGTTGGTCTCATTTTCGTCTGTGAAAAATGTACAAATTAACACTGGTTGTGAGATGATCCTGATGTGTGTGTGTGTGTAGGCATCCAAACATCCTGCAGTTCTACAACTACTTCTTCGACGACTCGCGTGTGTACCTGATCCTGGAGTACGCTCCGCGCGGAGAGATGTACAAGGAGCTGCAGCGCTGCGGACGCTTCGATGACCAGCGCACCGCCACCGTGAGTCCGCAGGGAAACACACACACACACACACACACACACACACAGGAGTCACACATTTAAAAATCTGTTTTCTAAATGTTGAATAATGTGGTGCCGTTTCAAAGAACACGGCCCACAGTTTAGAGACGTGCAGCAGAGGAAGTGATATGATGAAGCTTATACTCTACAACAGCAGTTCATATCAATGTCTGAACAAATGGAAAATAGCTATAAATGATGTTTAGTTAGTCGAGCACACGTCCAGCTCTCTCTGTGTACAGGCTACTTTAGTTCAACATGAACGCGCAAGCGGTTTTCTGTGGTAACGAACAAACACTGCCTATAGAAGAGAATGAACATGTCCTGTATCTGAGGCAGAAGTAATCAATATTGAGAATGTAATGGCCGTATTATATATCTAACTCCGGCTGATCAGGGCTGTGTCCCCGACGCATGGCTCACGTTGATCATAGAACGATTACCACCATCAGCTCCAGCTTACGGTGCTTTAGGACACACACCCCAGACCCAGATTATAGTCACTTACTTTCACAGATGTGTCTGTAGACTTAATGCTCACTCATTGTACTGACGCTGAGGGCTCGAGGCCAGTGAACGCTGATAAGCAGGCTAGACTAAAGTAACGCAGTTATGAGGTGTGTATAATCTAAGATCAATAACTCCTGCTCGATTGTGACTAACAGCTGCAGTTCATTTTTCTGCTGCTCGATTTAATCACATTTCTATTCGATATATGCATAGATTTGATCATAGATTGTAAATCTATGCATATCGAATTGAAATTTGAAATCGAATGGTGGGATTCCCAGAGATGGCCAGCCCTAGTGAAGCGTGCGGTTCTCATGGTCTGTGTGTGGTGATGCTGATCTGTGTGTGTGTGTGTGTGTGTGTGTGTGTCCAGTACATGGAGGAGCTGGCGGACGCGCTGAACTACTGCCACGAGAAGAAGGTGATCCACCGAGACATCAAGCCGGAGAACCTCCTGCTGGGCTTCAGAGGAGAGCTCAAGATCGCAGACTTCGGCTGGTCCGTCCACGCGCCGTCGCTACGGTAACACACACCATAATGATGCGTTTCTACACACTCAAGCTCACTTTACAACATGATGCAAATAAACATGACGATAGACAAAGAAACAATGCAGATAAACTGAATAGATAAACATGACAAGAATCAGATCATAAAGTCAGGGAAACGAGAAGCAAACGGACATACAGGTGAAACTCGAGAAATTAGAATATCGTGCAAAAGTTATAATTGTGATGATTTATGGCTTTCAGATTATGAAAACTAAGAAAATTAGAATATTACATTAAATCAATAATATCAGTATAATTATGTATATAGTTATATATACTAAATATATTAGTTTCACCTTTTAATTTGAATTACTGAAATACATGAACTTTTGCACGATATTCAAATTTTTCGAGTTTCACTTGTGTTTTAAAGTGGGTTTTGAAATCATGTAATGATGGAGGTGGTGAATGTGTTGGAGCGGGACCATGGAGTGAATGTGTGTAAAGTTGGAAGATAAAGCCATGATGATGGATAATGGGACCTAATGTAAGCATGTAGATGATGAAGAGAAGCCATGCTTCACACACCCCATAACACGTGTGTGTGTGTGTGTGTGTGTGTGTGTGTGTGTTTCAGACGCCGCACCATGTGTGGCACGCTGGACTACCTCCCGCCGGAGATGATCGAGGGACACACACACGATGAGAAGGTGGACCTGTGGTGTATCGGGGTGCTGTGTTACGAGTGTCTGGTGGGAAACCCCCCGTTCGAGACGGCCAGCCACACCGAGACCTACAAGCGCATCACCAAGGTCTGTCCACACACACACACACACTCCTTACACTGAGTCTTATTTATAGGGATCCACCGATATGAAAATAAGGCCGATACGATACTATATATATATATATATATATATATATATATATATATATATATATATATATATATATATATATATATATATATATATATATATATATATATATATATATATATATAAATTAGGGATGGGCATTCGATTACATTTTCTTAGTCGATCGTCGGGAGAATTAACGATCGACTATCGATTAATCATTAATATTTTTATATTCAAATTTATTATTTATTTAACTTTTTATAAATTAAAAATGCAATGAAAATACAAAAATACAGCGTGTTTTTCCTCGATTAGATCTTTATTACAAGATGATCAACTTGTGGCAGTTAAACTGGACGTTCGGTTAGGCTAAATTTGAAGATATACAGTATGCGCTGCGGTGCTCTAACGCAACGGAACCTGCAGCTGCGAGTTGGCGTTCTTAAACAGAGACCATCGTTTGTTCCAAAATAATAAATAATAAAAAAATCATGTTAAACAATAACTTAACCAAAAACATAATAATACTTAGAGATCTGACAGGTTTTGTCAAAATGTAACTCAAAACTATCCAAGGCACGGAGTCGAGAAAGGGTGAGAGAGATTAGCCTACCTGTACCTAACAATCAATTAGGCTAGGCTACTTAACAAAGCCTCATAAAAAATAACTCACATACAACTTCTACACCAGTCTACTGATTTTTGTTGAGAAAGATAAGCATGTTGATGACATGATCTGGGGTCAGACGCGACCGCAACCTGGTGACCGTTAAGCCTTGTTTACACTTTCCCCTGGCTCTTCAGCGCGAGTCTCCGCAGACTGCGCGCGCACCTCACCAAACGGACGAGGCGTTTATACTCGACGCGCTCGCCTGTGAAACACCGAATACCGCATTTTTTGCCGCGCTCACCTTCGCGCTCGTGTGGACGCGTCGAGTGTAAACAAGGCTTCAGTCCAGCCGCTGAAAACACCGCTCTGATGAGGGGACTGACGTTGCCGGGATGCACAGGTACCTCCGCGCTAACATGACCAGCCCGGGGAACACGTTCACTTTCCACTCACACTACGCAACGCAGCAGCATTAGTTTAATGATAATCGATAACAAATTAACGTGATCGACGAAATTCTTAATGATCAATAATCGATCGTCGATTAATCATGCCCATCCCTAATATAAATATATATAATATAATAAAAATTATTATTATTATTTTTTTTTTTTTCTGCCAAAAAAAAGTTACATCAGTTTAGAGAACACATGCACATCCTGAGTAATGGGAATATCTGTATATTAGGGATGAACCGAGTTTATTATAAAATTTCAAAGTTCCCATTTTGACTCGTGTTTGTGGAGTTTTAGCCAAAAATCATGTGACCTTCATGTCACATCACCATACTGAACTCCCGATACGATATTATTGCGTTACTTCAAGACATGTTAAAAGGTGAACAAAAAATGTACTGATTAAAATGCTAAATTTGTTTTACGTTGTGTGTGTAAATGAATAGGCTTGAACTTGGTGCTGGAAACACGAAGCACAGGACAATAGAGACACCAGAATAACCATATTCATGATTCTGAAGCTGAAAATACAAAACTATTATTTTAGACGAATATGCTTTCATTCTTCACTGACTATATATATTTAAAATGATGCCGGTCAATTTGTACTAGTAACATCAGACATTTGGGTTTAACAGGACGCACAAATATTCCCCCCATTGCATTATTATACACTATATTCAACATTATATATAATAGTTTAATGTAGTACTGACACTAAAACTCTGAAAACTTGCTCACACAGTAATTATTATTTTGGGTGAACTATACACGAAACATATTGTTGCATTTTTGTGTTGCGATATATTGTCACACCCCTATCAGCTTCATAGATCTTGTGCACATCCTGAGTAATATGTTAAGATTAAGACTCACCGAGGACTAATTGGAGGGTATGGTGATATTTAAGAACATTTCTTTTAAAAAGTTAAAATTCTCAAGGGTTTGAATTTTGTGTTTGTGTGTGTCAGGTGGATCTGCAGTTTCCTAAAGTGGTGTCTGACGGCGCTCGTGACCTGATCTCGAAGCTGCTCCGCCACAGTCCCTCCATGCGTCTGCCGCTCAGGAGTGTGATCGAGCACCCGTGGGTGAAGGCCAACTCACGCAGAGTCCTGCCGCCCGTCTACAACCCTCAGGCCCTCGCACACCACTGATGACATCAGACAAGGACCTGTTGGAGACACTCAGACCCGCTGTGGCACTTCACTTGTGTTTGTGCTGTCACTTAATGTCAAAAACGTGTGTGTGTGTGTGTGTGTGTGTGTGTGTGTGTGTGTGTGTGTGTGTGTGTGTGTGTGTGTGTGTGTGTGTGTGTGTGTGTGTGTGTGTGTGTGTGTGTGTGTGTGTGTGTGTGTGTGTGTGTGTGTGTGTGTGTGTGTGTGTGTGTGTGTGTGTGTGTGTGTGTGTGTGTGTGTGTGTGTGTGTGTGTGTGTGTGTGTGATTAATTGGTTAAAGATCTTTGACTGTCAGTGAGTCTGAGATGTTTGATGTAAATGAACTCTTGTTCTCTGCTCTTTTACACTCTTGTATAGCTGTAGTTCTCTGATCATATTCATGTGGTTTCTCTGTCTTCTGTGAATGTGTGTTTTATGCTGAACCTGTCAAAGTATATTAAAATAAGAGCTTTCTAGTGTGTTTGGTGTTGTGGTGTGTTTGATATGCACTGAGACGTTGCTTGTTAAACTCCTGTACTGATACATTCAGATGTTCACCAGTTTTGCTTGTTGGTGAAAATGTACTATTGTTTCCATTCAATTATATTATGTGCATTTTGGGATATTGCATAGAAAAACGCTTGGTGGAAACGCCAAGATGCGCATAACTTCTAAAAAAAAAAACGTGCTCAATAGTCGGATAAGTCGCGTTCACATTGGGTCATTAGTTGTGAGTGGCTATTAAACTTTGTAAACATTAATGGTACATTTAGCTGGATTGAAGTGTAGTTCTGCATTGCTCCTTTGATGTCCAGAACGGCAGCTCTACTGTTCTACTGTATACAGTGCAAGAAAAGACATTGGTTGTAATTTGTTGTTTATCAGAACCAGTCTATTTTGTCTTTTGCTTAAGCCCCATGACTTTGTACATAAATTGCTCCGGTGTTTCATGCTCACTTTGGTGCACAACATCTTTTGGAATAGTTCAGTAGTGCTGAACAACCCCCTCAGTTTTTTCCTCATTTAATTTTAGAAAATTCTGGCACGTCCAATAATTAATTTGTTCAATGCACTCAGCTAGTTCTTGTATCGGCCTGTAGTCTCCAGGTGACAAGCTTATGTAAACTTGTGATAGCTAATGCTGTTGTCTTCCATAATTGTAGCTAGAGGAAGCATGTAGATGTTGAACAGTAGCGGTCCCAGAATGGAGCCTTGGGGAACTCCACACGTCATACTTGTATGCTCATATACAAAACTACCTATGGACACATAGTAGTTTTAATTCTTTATAGCATGCGGCGGTAATGGTTAATTCCGCTTCCAACCTGTAGGGCGACTGAAGAGGAAAAGTGCTTTGGTGTTGCTTTAAAAGTGCTGTAAGTTTTTGACTACTAAAGCGTAAAAATACCATATGTTTTAAGATATTTAGGAAACATGCTGAGTTCACATACTCGTTTCTCTGAAAACACTTCTACAACCAGTTATTTTACTTTGAATTGTGCTTTCTGTCTCGAAATGTTTGGTTTGGTTCGTTTTCGGACGTTGCCCGTTCACCTTTCATGGCTTGGTCCCTAATAATAAGATACAACAGGGCTGTTAACAATCATATGAAATCAATCTGTGCTGCAGAGAAGCAGCATCTGATTTAGATGCTTTTACACAGACTGTTGAATGCAGCGCAGAGAGACATGAATGCATTGAACCTGCAGTTAAACAGAGTCATTCAGGAACTAAGCATTTGACAGTCTTAATGAGTGAGTCATTGAATCATTATTCAGTAATGAAACACCGCCATGTGTTGCTTAGAGGCGAAACAGTTCTGTGTCTTTGGAGCTATTTTTGTTGGCGAAGTGAAGCAAAAACAGGCAATGCTGTGTCTAAAAAGTAAGTAAATTAATATTAACTTCTTGCTTATTGATCTGTTGTATAAAAGCAATATCACATTTGTAATCGTGTTGATATTTAGAGAGAAAAAAACACCACTGTGATATTGATTAACTATTTTAAAGTATGCATATAAAAGACATACAGAGGTATTTTTTCCATTATCTTAAATATTGAGGACATATAATGCATTTTTACTAGATAATAGGGTTGTTTGAGATGATCTGCGCAGAACCGATCGCAGCGTAGATCCTGGTTCCCCATAGCGCCACTCTCCCAGTCAGCAGCGGCAGAACGAAAGCCACATTCGATGTTTCATTGCGGAAGGTTCGAGGTTGTAGTGAGAAGCGCATAGAACATCTAGTCAGGAATGCTCTGCAGAACATAGGTTCACCGGAATACGCTTCCGGGACGTGAAGACGAGGTTCTGACTGGGGAGCTGGTCCAGGAGGTGTGGCTGAACGGGCGGTGTGGGCGCACTGGGACCCCTCGGGTGCTGGGATTTCTGGATGAGCTGGGATACCTGCGCCACTAGAGCTTGTACCGCCCGCCTCTTGAGCGTTCATTCGAGTGATGCCGCGATCGAAGAACCCCCTGCTGCATCCATGTTGGTCAGATCGTTCTGTCACAAGAACGCTAGAAGGCAAAAGCAGGTAAACAATGTTTATTAGAATAAACAGTGAAGGTCAGAAGCACACAACACCACACACACACAGGACGGGAGAGTGACTCAGGAACTTCGACGGGCAGCCGGGTCGATGATGGTAACAGGTGAGGTGATGATCTGTGAGTTTCTGAAGAGTGATGGATGTACAGGAAACGAAGACGCCAAACAGGAACACAACCAGGAACATACCACAACGATCTGACAAAGACAAGATAAAACAGTGAGCATATGCACCGCTGACGCTGCTGATCAGCGGTAGTGATTGGTGACCACACACACACACGCACAATAACCAAGACACGAGACAAGAAGGGCTCAGTGAATTCACGAACCGTGACAAAAGCACTATAGAAATAAATATTTATTTATAGAGCGCTTTCCATCAAAGTGCTTTACAAAAAGAATATAGTTAAAATACAAACAATACAATAAATTTTTTAAATCAAGACATCCATCCATCCATCCGAACCAGCACACAGGGGGCCGCAGCCAATCCCACCCCACAGCAAAATAATACCACTATACAAAAACATCAAAGATAACTTAACATTTAGGACTCAGACACAGCAGTGAATAAGTAGGTCTGAAGCTTTTTATTTAAAAACCTTTTTTTCTGGCAGTATTGAAGAGGAAGAATGGCTGGAGCATGGAAGAGAAAGAAGTGTTTGGGTGTCAGGAATAAGGATTTGCACATTTATTCTCAATAAATGTTTTATTAGGGCTAAATATTTCTCACTTTAGATTCAGTCACACAAAAGTCAAGGCAAAGCAAGTTTATTTATGTAGCACACTTCATACACAATGGTAATTCAAAAGCGCTTTACATAAAAAGGATTTAAAAAGAATCAAACTAATCACAACAAGTGAATAGGAGATAGGAAGTACAAAGAATTAGACTGATTCAATTTGATTTAAAATGTAATTAAAAGAATAAAAAGACAGATGGCAGTAGAACAGTGATCAGTAAATGCACAGTGAAGAAAAATGCTAAATTGCTATTAATTATGTAATTATGTACCATTATTATACATTAATTTCATGAATAAATGTTAGATGCTAATTAAGCCTTAAATTTGCATCAATTCCCTTTATACATGAGCATTCATTTACTAATTAATAACTTCTTAATGTTTTGATGAACAGTGACAACTTTAATACATGGTTTAAAATACATCAGATAGGTGTATTCATCAAGTTGTTAAAGGATAAAAAAATTATCCAAATCTTTACATAATGAGCTAATTAAAAAGTAAGAATTTGTTAATTACAGTGACAATGAATGAAGAACTCTCTATTGGTATATAGACTGTTAATGTGTTAACAATACTATTTATGAACTATGATGTGTTACCACTGAAGGGTGTAAGACACAAAGTAATGGATAAAAATCTTATGATGATCAAAAGGATTAATACAAAATGATTAATGATTTAATGCAGATTATTAACAGTAGATTATTAATTGCTGGATAAGTGACACAGAGAGCAAGTGAAATAACAAGCTTTTTATGACTCATGCATCAAACACGTTAACTCGAATGCACATCTATAAGGACAAACTAATATACTCTAACAGCCTTTTTTGTTATACAACATGCGGCAGATCTGTCTGCACTTATTTTTAAAGCAGCATTTTGTCGTTTTTTTGTTATGAGTAATTTCATATTTTATACTTTGTATGTACTGTAATTAAAGCAATGCTTGCAGCAGATATATAATAATTGCTTAAGAAGTCAGAATTAAGGTATTTTCTTGAAGTGCTTCAGGGGGTTTAGTCGGAGGATCCACGATATGAACAGGCGGCAGCGGGACTTCAGTCGGAGGGTTCGGCTTATCGGTAATCTTCAAATCCCGGCAGAACAACACCGGTTCTGACCCGAGACCCAGCTGGAACTGCCACAGATACAGACGCGCATTTGGGTTCAGCTGGAATGATAGTTTCTCTTCCTCTTCAGTCTCTTCTGTCCAGGTTTCCTTCTCAGTGTTCACACTTGATCCTTCGTATCCTGGCGTAAAGGAGAACTGACACTTTGCAATTAACCTTGTGAGTGTTCCAGGTGTGATCTTGGCTGACGCTGCTATCTTCCAGTTCTCTGTGATCTTGGACAGCTTCTCCTTAATGTATCCAACCTTTTTAGTAACTTTCTTTTGCCATGACACTGGTGTGGGACTATCATTACTAACAGTTTTAATGTTCACCCACTTGCTGAACGCTGGGCCGTTGGTTATGGACAGCCCTCCTGGCAGAAAGTTCAGGACATCAGGGTGAACAGATAAGGCATGGCTGTCCTTCTGGAGGTCCTTACCTTTGTAGTATTCAACTGCCCACTTGGTTGGCTTGAGGAAGTAGAAGTGATCTGGCAGACCCCAGTAATAGAGAGCATTTCTGCAATTGTGATGTAGGGGAAATTCACCAGAATCAGAGTCTTTACTCAGGTCTGCTGTTCTTCTGTAAACACCCTTCTCCTGGAAGATGATGTAATACCATCCAAAGGCTGACAGGTAATGGTCTCCGCCCTGACAGTTGGGATGAAGGGTGAAGACTGAGGATTCGTAGTCTTTTGTCAGGTCAGTGACTCTGCGGTAGTCATCACCCTTAATGATGTAAAACCAATCCGTGTCAGCAAAGTAATGGTCTCCACGTTGGCAGGCGGGATGCAGGGCATGAATACTGAGGTCTGACCCTTTGTTGAAATTACTTGACCTCATATAGCAGCCGAGATCAGAGCGGATTATGTAGAAGTACGAGTCTAATCCACAGAAATCAACACCTTTTATTATGTTCCTGGGAATAATACCTGCCATTTTGCCTTAACCTGCAACACAAGATAATAATAAAAACAACTTTGAGTTTTGAGCTATTTCTTGCCACACTCTTTAAATTAGTCAAGGTCACATATGAAGACGAGAGATTTTTTTCTCTCAGCACTTCTGTATATATAGTCAGTTTGTAATAGTTGTGATTTGCTGTTTTCTTCAGCATCAGCATTTACAGGGTTAATGATGAGAGTTTAGGAAGTGTGTGTGAGAAAATATAACAGATGCTGTTCCTGATGTTACTGCGGTTCTGCATTAAAGCTTTAAACAAAAATCTCCTTTATTTGTCTTTCTGAACACATAACAATACTTTTTGCAATCACTTCACCAGAAATCTTTCTTAATCTGTACATTAAAGCTGCCGTCGGCAAATCTGGCAGATTGAGTGGATTTAGGCAACATTGTTAATGTTTACAACTCTCATACCCTCCCCACTATCAACGAATCCCCTCCCACAGAGTTCGTGCTGGTCAGCGTGTGCACCAGATCTTCTGTGAACGCGCCCGTCTCATCTGCATCCATCAACACCGCGGAGTATTTGGCGGTAAGCTGCCCTGGCTAATCTACCGATAGATTGCAATTGCTAACGTCATTTATACTCTAAATGAGCTTACTTGATTTGTTAGTGATTTTGAAGTATCACTTCCGGCGCTTGCGCAGACCGAAGCGCCCGCGCCCTCAGATCACTTGGACGTGGCTGTGGTTACAAGAGGTAAAAACGATATAAATACTGTTCGTTTTCTCACACAAACCGCTCGTTTCGTGTCTTAGGCCATCAATGTGTACTGACATTTACGAGTCATTAAATCATATTTAATGTGGACTTCTCTGTGCTGCTCTTTGAGGTGGTGACCATAGACCTGCATTATAGGACTGACAGACAACAACGGTTTGACCTAAAAATATCAAAATTGAAACTACTGCGGAAACAAAGACACCTACATCTTGGATGCCCTTGAGGTAAGCTAAAACATATCAAAAATTTAAATTTATCCCTTTAACGAGTGCTGAGGAGTCCCTCTGAATGTACCGCTGGCGCCTCCTAGCTATGAAAAAATTAATTACTAAACATTTTTCAAAACTACTACCTTGATCAACACAAAATAGGTGTCATTTGAAAGCTTAGAGTCTGAACTTTACAATGAATGTATACCATTTCCTTAACTCCTAAGTAGTGCTGAGTTATTTGCTTATAAATAAAATAAAATAACAATCATAATTTATGAAATACTTTTTTGTACTATGTACTGTAACTGCAATATGTCAAATACCTCATACAGCTCAGACAGTCATGTGTCATTTGAACGATCCCACAGAGTAGAATACAACAAGCATAATTGTTTTGGGCTTTCTACTAAACTTGAGCGAGTTTTTGTATGTGAAGCCCTGCAAGACGCATATCCAAATAATAAACAGATGCATAATTTATATCACGTTTTCACTCGCAACATGCTCCGATAGTGGAAAATGGCAGATCATTATTTACTGGAAATTCCAACAATTAAAAAGACCCCAAACTCCCCATAATCCATCACTCAGATCTAAAGATATTCCATATGGACTTCTAATAGATGAATCCTCACAGGAGCTCATATACAATCAAGTATATAGATGGACCATGAATGTGACGTTTCAATCATAACTCCATGAAACATGCATAAATTGTGAAAAATCAAACATCTTTCTTTACAGCAGATTCTCAGGATTAGAAAGAGCCAACATAATCCATTGCGTTGATCACAATATATTCCTCATGGCGTAACAATAAAAAAAAAGTCCATTAGGGAGCGTCAAGGACTGAACAAAAAATCTATCTTGGTTCCAAATGCTGTAACTTTTGATTATCTTATGCTATCACCAGAGGCGCTGCTAGCAATGTTGGGCCCTATGAAAGAACATGAGCTTGGGCCCTACCGCACACATCCCATTAATAAAACAATCTCTGGAGGCCCCAAAACTATGTGGGCCCTTAGAATCGTCACCCATAGAACATGGTTTCCTTTTTGTTAATGCTTAAGCTCTGTATGTCATTAATTATGGAGCAAGAACCCCCATAAGGAACCATACCACCACCAAAGATAAATTGTTAATAAACCTAAGTAACTTTCCAGTGGTCTCGTCTGAACTCTAATAATGCCTTCAGGGCTTAAGGGGTTAATTATCTAATTAGGGAAAGTTAACTAATACAGATAAGAACTTGAAGCAAGACAAAGAGTTAAAGTAGACAGGAGAATAAACGAGTCGTCAAAAAAAAAAAAAGAGTTCAAATCAGCAACGGTGGATATAAAGAATATACTGTGATGTTGGACATTTAGGAAAGTCCAGCTGAAGTCCTAAAGATTCCTGAAGTTCCTCTAAAACCCTGACAGTGTCAGAGCAGATTTATCAGGGCAGACTTCAGGACTTTCACTGGAACAATCACACACTGAGGTTGTGTTGCTTTTCTTTCATTTTTAAAACAGTTATACATTAAATGTTATTAATGGTGAATGATAAATGTGTAAAATGTACTCACGTGTCTTCTGTATCAGTGATCAGTCTTCAAACGCCGGCAGTCGGAGAACACGAACCTTCACTCGACTGAATTACAGCAACACTCCTTAACAACTCACAAGCTCAAGTGTGTGTCGATGTCCTCTGAGTATTTCTGAGAGTGTGAGGATGTGTGCGCTGTGCAGATGATGGTCAGGAGAACTCTGTTGGGATGTTTTATAGAGCTAGATCTACTACGGGAACCAAAACTATTCAGGGTATGTTTTCAGAAAGCATCGGTAGCCAAATATGGACAAGTTCTGTCATTATCAGCAGTTCAACGAGACCGTGTTTCCAGAAACCATCGTTCCAACAAACGACAGACGTCGACCTGTGGGTAAAAGCAGACATTCTTGTTTGCATGACATTTGGACTCAAAACGTTGAGCCATCTTGAGCCAGAAACGTTACGTCGGTTTACCTAAAACACCCTCCTGTCTGGGGTCAGTTCCCTGTAAGATCAGTAACTCACTGTGGTCAAGCCAAGCCGGCCACCCAAGAATACACATGTGACTATGACTATGAGGACGGTAATCTCAGGAACAGCAGAGAACACGCTTTCATCTATCTATCTATCTATCTATCTATCTATCTATCTATCTATCTATCTATACCCAAGATATATCTTTCTTTCTTTTCTGTCACATTTTACTTCTTCAGAGGCCTATAAAGGCCTAATTTCTAATAAGTAGAAAAAAACGAATAATCCATTTTTATAGGGGACGTCCCATAAAGTGTACAAACCTCATATCAAACCATTTTACTGCAGATTTTTGAAAAAAATTCTCATTATTCCAATTGAGAGGCCCATAAAGACCTCATTTCTAAAAAGTGGAAAAAATCAATGGCCAGCTCTTATAAAGGATATACAGTATACACTCCTCATTTTAAACGATTTTACTGCAGCATTTTGGAGATATATCGACTTCACAGGCCTAAAAAGTCCTTATTTTCTAATAAGTAGAAAAAACTAGTCAGATTTAAAAGGCGATGTCCCATACAGTATGAACAACTCACATTAAAACATTTTACTGCAGCATTTTGAAGATATGTACTTAATTCGTGTAGTGGGTAGTGGCGCCAGTCCGAGTCACAACCTATTTCCACCCAAAACCACTCCTGTTCGAGCCAACGGGGTGATGTTGAACAACGCAACAGTGTTTGAGCAACACGTGTCTGACCAGGAGAGTGAGCCGACTGCACCATCTATACTCACTGAGAGGGAGTTTTTGGCGACCGCACTAGAGAACTGTTTTGATTTCGGAGAGGTTGACTTTCTGCCCCCTTTGCTGTATCGCCGCTATAGGCCTACCTTGGGCCAGCTGGGAGACATCTCCTCCTGGGAGTGAGGAGATCTATTGAAACTGACCATTAGTTTTTTTCTACTTATTAAAAATGAGGTTTTTATAGGTGTATAAAGTATTCATTTGAGGTAAGCTGAATGCATAGCTTTTGACATTGCATGCAAGAATAAACAAAGTGAGTCAGTAATGCATACAGTATGTAAAATTGGATGAATGGAGATATTGAAACATTATCAGATATTATTAGTTCAAATAATATATCCTCATTTAATACATTGAAAGATACATTTAAATGAAAAGATTCAGAGATATTTAAATATATGCAGTTAAAAAATTGGGTAAATGAGAACTGTGATATAGTGAATGATGCTCCGGAAAAAATAAAGACCCTTTTGGAACAAAATAAGGAAAAGAAAAAATTTATAAGTGTTATGTATAACTATCTCAATAATGTCGTAATCAATTGTAATCTGCTAAGTACAATATATGAAGGCTGGGACAGAGATATAAAGGACTTCAATGCCAAAACAAAATGGAAGCAGTGCTTAAATCTAACACATAAAGCCACAACCAACGAACATCTTAGATGTTTTTTAGAAGCGCTTTTTTTTTATTTATTTTTTTTTATTTAAACTTTATTTAACCAGGAAAATCCCGTTGAGATTTCTAATCTCTTTTTCAAGGGAGTCCTGGCCAAGACAGCGGCACAGATCACAACGATTCAGTACATTACAGACAATTGCATAACAATTTCATAAGACTATTTAAAAACATTCACAAACCATAGATTTCATTTCCAAACCTTTGAGCAAGAGTTTAAACTGGCCTATTGACTATTGTTCATTGAAATGTTTTAAATCTCTTTTTATAATGACTTGTTTTTACAATACAAATTGTTTCAAAGCAGCTTCACAGAGATAACAGGAAAACAATGTTGTAATAGTATTGTTAAATTCAAAATTAAATGTTAAATGTCCCCAACTAAGCAAGCCAAAAGCCAATGGCGACAAAGGCGAAGAGAGGCGAAAAAGGCATCAGTGGCAAGGAACCAAAACTCCATCAGGGACAGAATGGAGAAAAAAACCTTGGGAGAACCCAGGCTCAGTCAGGGGGCCAGTCCTCCTTTGGCCAATGAACGAACAGTGTATGATTATGAGTTAGGCAGCATAATGTCAGGAGTCAGATGTGATCAGAACTTTCATGATATTTATCCAGTTCATCTGGTTGGGGTTGGGTCATCCGGCCGGTGAGGAGATGACTGTGTTGAGGTGTCCATGGGCCTTCACAGTGTTGATGGGGCTGGCTCATCAGGGATGCGTTGTCGTCGTGTCCATGTGATGGTCCTTCCTCAGATCTGGATATGGCCTGGATCCGGCGGTTCGCGGTAAACCTCGGGATAAGCAGAGAGACTAATATTAGCGTAGACGCCATCCTTCTTATGATGTACAAAGTACATCAGGAATTATGGGAAGTGTTCCCGGTTCCGGCTGATCTAAACTATGCAGCCTAACATTGAATTATAGAAATCTATAATGTGTTATGTGTATGCTAAGCCAAAGAGATGTGTTTTTAGTCTAGATTTAAACTGACAGACTGTATCTGCTTCCCGGACTGTGTTAGGAAAATTGTTCCAAAGTTTTGGTGCTAAATAGGAAAAGGATCTACCGCCAGCAGTCGATTTTGATATTCTAGGTATTATCAATTGGCCAGAATTTTGAGATCGCAATAGACGTGAAGGACTATAATGCGTTAAGAGCTCGCTCAAGTACTGGGGAGCTAAACCATTTAGTGCTTTGTAAGTAATCAGCAATATTTTAAAATCTATACAATGTTTAATAGGCAGCCAATGCAGTGTTGACAGAACCGGGCTAATATGGTCATACTTCCTGGTTCTGGTAAGAACTCTAGCGGCTGCGTTTTGAACTAGCTGTAGTTTGTTTATTAAGCGTGCAGGGCAACCACCCAGAAGAGCATTACAATAATCTAGCTTTGATGTCATGAATGCATGAACTAATTGTTCCGCATTTGTCAGTGAGAGCATATGACGTAATTTAGATATATTTTTATGATGGAAAAATGCGGTTTTACAGATACTAGACACGTGACTTTCAAATGAAAGATTGGTATCAAAAAGCACACACACACACACACACACACACACACCCAGGTTCCTAACTGACGACGAAGACTTAACAGAGCAGCCATCAATTGTTAGACAGTATTCTGGGTTATTACGTGTGGCAGTTTTTTGTCCAATGATTAGAATCTCTGTTTTTTCAGAATTTAGTCATAGAAAATTACTGGTCATCCAATTTTTTATATCAGCTATGCATTCCGTTAATTTTGAGAATTGGTAAGTTTCGTTAGGTTTTGAAGAAATATACAGCTGAGTATCATCAGCATAACAGTGAAAGCTAATTCCATATTTCCTAATGATATCTCCTAATGGCAGCATGTACAGAGTGAACAGCAGCGGTCCTAGTACTGAGCCTTGTGGTACGCCATACTGAACTTATGATCGATAAGACATCTCTTCATTTACTGCTACAAACTGATAACGGTCAGATAAGTATGATTTAAACCATGCTAGTGCAATTCCACTAATGCCAACATAGTTTTCTAGTCTATTTAAAAGAATGTTGTGGTCGATAGTATCAAATGCAGCACTAAGATCAAGTAACACTAATAGAGAGATACAACCACGATCGGATGATAAGAGCAAATCATTTGTGACTTTAATGAGAGCAGTCTCAGTACTATGGTACGATCTAAATCCAGACTGAAAATCCTCGCAGATATTATTTCTTTTTAAAAAGGAACACAGTTGTGAGGATACTGCTTTTTCTAGTATCTTTGACAGAAAAGGCAGATTTGAGATTGGCCTGTAATTGACTAATTCTGTAGGATCAAGTTGCGTTTTTTTAACAAGCGGTTTAATCATAGCCAACTTAAAGGTTTTTGGTACGTATCCTAAAGACAAAGATGAATTAATGATATTTAGAAGAGGATCTATGACCTCTGGAAGCATCTCTTTCAGTAGCTTAGTCGGTATAGGGTCTAGCATACAAGTTGTGGATTTAGATGAATTAACAAGTTTGCAAAATTCTTCCTCTCCTATAGCAACAAATGAATCAAAATGTTCCTCACGGAGACTACAATGCACTCCCTGATGCGCTACTGTAGTAGACGGTTGCATAGTTATAATTTTGTCCCTGATATTATAGATCTTATAAGTGAAGAAGTTCATAAAGTCATTACTGCTGTGTTTCTTGGAAACTTCTGGGCTTGAAGCTTTCTTTTTTGTTAGTTTAGCCACTTGTTCAAATAAATACCTAGGATTATGTTTATTTTCTTCTAATAGGGTTGAAAAATAATCTGTTCTAGCATCTTTTAATGCCTCTCTGTAAGCAATCGAGCTCTCCTTCCATGAAATCCGAAAAACCTCTAGTTTGTTTTCTTCCAGTTTCGCTCCATTTTTCTGGCTGCTCTCTTAAGGGCCCGGGTGTGCTCGTTGTACCACGGCGTTGGACTATTTTCTTTAATCTTCTTTAAGCGCAACGGAGCAACTATGTCTAAAGTGCTGGAAAAGAGAGATTTAAACGTTTCTGTTGCAATATCAAGTTCTTCTAAGCTCCACAGAGCACCACTAGAACAAAAAACAATATCCTTCCCATGGTCGGTGTAAGAGATGGCCAGTGGTCTTAGAGGATACTTTTAAAGAAGCTGTAAAGAGATTCAGTGGATCTCCAAAAGGTGGTTTATTATGATGAAAAATAAAAAAATATGTACATGGTCACATACTGAAATACAAACAAACTGAAACAAAACAAAACTGCAACAATGTGCAAAAACGGCTACACCAAATAATTTGGTCCAATTTGCAACAGGGTCTTATCTTTGGCCTTAAACAAACCAAGACTCCTTAATAAGCTCTGTAGCTCCCTATTTATATGGGCTAACTCCACCCTCAGCCTGTACCAAATGAACAAGCAGGGTCCAAACATACAATACATTACACACAAAATAAAAATAATGAAACAATAAGCATGCACAAATAACACTGTG
Source organism: Semotilus atromaculatus (assembly GCA_031834385.1). NCBI lineage: Eukaryota > Metazoa > Chordata > Actinopteri > Cypriniformes > Leuciscidae > Semotilus > Semotilus atromaculatus. The sequence goes on along the minus strand of JAULUF010000075.1, from coordinate 913,583 downwards.
TAAACCCATGGGTACTTGACCACACACACAAGAAAACATAACAACAACAAAAAAGGAAATGCAAAGGAAAAATTGTTTAGCTGCAATTCCCCCTCCCCCAGACAAAACTACAAATGGATCAGTCCAATTAGGGCTATGCTAATGCTACAAAAACCTGTTTGAATCAGACAGAGTGTTTGATGGTGCAGCATGGGAGTAGAAGGCCAACAGCCAAAACAAAGTTTGGGGGGAATTCTTACAAGAAATAAAAGGTAATTCTGACTGCAATTAACTGGGTTGTGAAGTTTTTCTTTAAAAGGAATAATTGGAACAACATGTTGGAGCGAACAGACAAATATATATACAGTATATATATATCAGACTCATTTCAAATAGGGTAAACAATTACACATCACCATTCTGACTTAAAAGATGGTAAATGCCAGCATAATCAGGTAGTGATGTGTGCATGTATGTCAAGTCCATGTAATTCATTTTCGGTCACCAAGCTTAGCTTGTGACATTTCCCCCCCCTTCTCCAGACGCCTCATGAGGTGTCCGTGAGAGGTAGTCAGCAGTACAGTTTTGGGTGCCTGACCTATAAAGGACTTCAAAATCCAATGGTTGAATAGCTAAAAACCATCTTGTAATCCTAGAATTAGTGTCTCTCATTTGACCCAACCAGGACAGGGCCCGATGATCAGTTTCCAGTCTAAATTTGCGGCCCAGCAAATAATAACGTAAGGAGTCCCGGGACCATTTGATAGCCAAACACTCCTCCACCATAGAGTACCTAGACTCACGGGGAAGTAGCTTCCTACTAATGTAAGCCACCGGTCTTAGTTGTGCTGACTTCCCCTGCAACAAAACAGCTCCTATGCCATGCTCGGAAGCATCGGTTTGTACAGTAAAATCCTGTTCAAAATCAGGACTCTGCAGGATTGGCTCTTTGCAGAGAGTGTCTTTTTAGCCCTGGAAAGCAAGTTCACATTCTTCAGTCCACACCACCTTTTTTGGTTTGTCCTTTTTGGTGAGAGATGTCAGTGCAGCAGCTCGTGCAGAAAAGTTTGGTACAAACTAGGGCTGCACGATTTGGGGAAAATGTCATTGCCCATTTCGTCCCAGTCTTTCCACAAGGTCATCTACCCTGGGCATGGGATAGGAATCAAACTTGCTGACGCTGTTTACCTTCCGAGTCCAAGTCCAAGCAAAAACGAAGGCTGCCATCCTTCTTGGGCACCAAGATGACTGGACTACTCCACTCACTGGCAGATGGCTCTATGAACCCCAGACTCTGCATGGTTTCCAACTCCTCTTTAAAGACAGACAAGAGTTGTTCTGGTATTCTGTAAACAGGTTGGCGTATGGATTAGAACTATGTAGAGTAATGTGGTGTGATACCATGTTGGTCAGACCAGGTGTCTCTTTAAATAGACCCGGTGGCATCAGGTCCAGTAATTGCTGTTTCTTATGTTCTGACAGTTTGCTCAAGTCCAGTGTAGCAGACTGGCGAGGAACAGGGAAGTATTGTTCCTCTACTTCCTCTTCGTCCTCCACCGCTCGGATGAACAAGGTTTGCTCTAGACTTGATTCATTGGTGACAGTTGGAGAACTAGAGGATGGAGGCCGTGCATGCCATCTTTTTAATAGATTAACATGAAATGTCTGCAATGACTTGCTTCTAGATGGAATGTACACTTCATAGGTGACTGGGCCTACCTTCCGTTGAACCCGGTAAGGGCCCTGCCACTTGGCCAGTAGCTTGTTTTCTGAAGTAGGCAGAAGTAACAATACCTCATCTCCTTCTTCAAAGCTGCGGGTTCTGGCTGTTTGATCATACCATTCCTTTTGACGTGCTTGGTTCTGAAGGAGGTTTTTCCGAGCCATAGCTGTAGTTTTCTCCAACTGTTCTCTCATCTTCAGGACATAAGAAATAATGTTTATTCAACCTTTTTTTTCTGATGCTTCCCAGGCCTCTCGTAAAACATCAAGAGGACCTCTGACTGGGCGAGCATACAGGAGTTCAAAAGGAGAAAATCCTGTTGATGCTTGGGGTACCTCCCGATACGCAAACAACAGGTATGGCAACCACTTGTCCCAATCCTTTCCAGTCTCTGAAACAAACTTTTTCAGCATATTTTTCAGGGTTTTGTTGAACCTTTCAACCAAGCCATCTGTCTGAGGATGATAAGGGGTGGTTCTTACTCTCTTTATTCCCAAGAGTTGATAAACCTGGTGAAGGGTGCGGCTCATGAAATTTGGGCCTTGATCTGTTAGGACTTCCTTAGGTATGCCTACTTGAGTGAAGAGTCTGAGAAGTGCAGTCGCTACCTGCTTAGCAGTGATTTCTCTGAGAGGATAAGCCTCAGGGTACCTAGTGGCATAGTCACAGATAACAAGAATGAATCGGTTCCCTGACTGGCTCCTTTCTAGTGGACCTACCACATCTACTCCAATACGCTCAAAAGGCATATCAATGACAGGTAATGGGTGCAATGGTGCATATGCAGGTTTATAACTAGTTGTGAGTTGACATACTCTGGGCAAGACTTGCAGTACTCTTTCACTTCAGTATACATCTTAGGCCAATAAAACCTCTTAGACACTCGCATAAGAGTCTTCACGAAACCTAAATGACCAGACCAAGGAATGGTATGTCCAAGCTCAAGCACCTCCTTCCTGTACGCTTTAGGTACAACCAACTGAGTTCCTTCTTCCTTACTCTTTGTATAGAGTAGGCCTGCCTTGAGAACATACGTTTCTCCAAAACCTTCCAAAAGGCAACCTTCTTTTTCAGCTTGCTTTAAACACTCCACTAGAGCAGGGTCTTCCTTTTGTAGCTTAGCTAGGTTGTTAGGTATGGTAACATCAGACTCGGTTAGTTCAGGTTCCCCCAGATCTAGCTCAATATGGTTAGTGTTGCTTACAAGTCTCTTCACCTCCTCCCTACGCCGCTCTAACCTCTCTTTGTCAGTGGGCTTAGGCTCTGCCTCCATGTCAGCAGTTGCAAAAGGCAACTCATTTAAAGCATTAATCTCTGTCTCCTGCCTTATACGCTGGGTTTGCGCTCTTGTAACTACACCACACCAAGTGCTGCTCTGCACTAGATCTGACAAAATAGGGACATCAGTACCCAACAAAATGGGGTAGGGGAGATTGGTGGCTACACCCACTCTCATCAAATAAGGCTGGCTGTGTATCTCAATATTTACATCTGCTGTGGGTAACTCTGTTCCAGCTCCATGTACACAGACACCAGACTCCAAAATCTCTTTCTCAGACCTTCACCATGACTGTTCCTGCTGGAGGAATGACCCAACTCTACCAGAGCTGAGAGTCCGGAGCCATTTTCAGGAAACGGTTGAAGACGCATCTCTTTCTGCAGCACTTGTTTCAGTAATACTAACACTTTCTCTTCTTTTCTATTATATAAAAAAAAAAAAAAATTTTTTACGGGTTCTGCGTTAGATTAAACTGTGAAAGGTTATAACACTTACATTTTGTTGTCCTGCTGTTAGTTTACCTGCTTCTATTGTTCTCATTTGTAAATCGCTTTGGATAAAAGCGTTGCTAAATGAATAAATGTAAATGTAATGAACATTAAATGCATGACTGTGCATTTGTACATATGTGTGTGCGTGAGAAAAGCTGGTCCTCCTCTAAATGTCCACAGTGAAGGAATGCATTAACACATTTCCATGACCTCAAGCCAAGGCCTAACACTAACTCCAGTCTTCTCCGTGCTCTGGGTTAGTGTGTGTGTGTGTGTGTGTGTGTGTGTGTGTGTGCGTATCTGTTGTGGATCTCCGTCCTCTAACTGCCCTCCATGTCCTGGAGCCAGGACTCTCCTCTGTAGCCTGCCTTACAGCGCTTGCTTCCTTACAGGCCGATATGTTTACATTGTCCATGCAATAATATTTGTTTTGCATTTTATGATACAGTAAATAAAAAAGATGTTGATTCTTTTCCCTTTAAACAACTATAAAAATGGATCTTAATGTTAATTATCAATTATAAAGGTGTATGTGTATATATGTGTATGCAGGCACGTGCACACATAGACATCAAAAGGGGCTTGAGCACCTGCCCTTTTTATTCCTGGAGAGAAAGTGCCCTTTTTTCTGGGGTGTTTTTTATTTTTTTATTTTTAAAAAATAATATATTCCGGTTTGCGCACAGCTTCCCTGACAAACAAATATATTTATTGAATAGTGTATCTAAATATCAGGTCAGGAGTTCTAAAGCGCTCCCTCTGTCTCTCTCTTCTCATGTGAATGTCCTTACTGTGACTCACAGAAAGACGTGCGCGACCAGTATAAAATGCGCATGCACAGACCAATGTGGAAAAAATGACTTCCTTTTATACTGAAATGACTTCCTTTTACACTGAAAAGTCCACGCACATCCACATATGAAATCACTCGCATATACATATATACACAACTAAAGCGTTTTATTTTGTATGTATGCGCGAGTGTTTTATGGATGTATATGCGCGCATCGGGTTTATATGTATGTGCGAGTGTTTATAGGTGTACATGCATGGAAGTTTATATGTATGTGCGAGTGTTTATAGGTGTGTCTGCGTGCAGCGAGTGTATATGTATGTGCGAGTGTTTATAGGTGTATATGCATGGAAGTTTATATGTATGTGCGAGTATTTATAGGTGTATGCGTGCGTCAAGTTTATATGTTTATGCAAGTTATTCACAAGTGTATATGCATTCATTACTAACATAATATGTATTGGTATGGATTTCATATTAGTGTGCACATGTATTTCATATATGTATTTTGAACATCCAATAGTATACATGTATATGCGAGTAATGTATAGGTGTATATGCACTTGTGTTATGTATGTATTGATAAGCGAAGTTTGATTTAAATCCTACGTGGCGCCTCATAGACTTTTGACTAGGTTTTTTCTGGTCAGTGGCGCAATTGTTTTCTGGAACTGCAAAATAGCACCAGGGAATGTTTGCGCCGAAACAAGTTAATTTCCTAGTTTACCGACGTGCGTCTGTGGAGGGAAAAGTCCACTTTGCGCGGGTGCAAAATAGGAATGATACATGCGTCAGTGTACAAAGTCAATTGCGCTGAGTGCAAGATAGGGCCCAAAGAGTTGTGAGAGAATGAGGCGCGTGTGAGATCTGCGTCTCTGGCTCTGCAACGGCTGGTCTTAAAGGGCCAGCTACCAATAAAGCTTTCTGTCCGTAAAGTTAATCACAGAACAAAGGGAACAGAGAAAATTACCCACTGCTCTTGACTAAATAACTTGCGTAGCTTTAATAACGATTAGTCTATATATAATTTATAATTTATGCAGCGCACGCAGACTGTCTGATATCTTTATTCAGTTTCTGTATGAGCCACCTGTTAGACAGGTAGCCTAAATATGACATTTATTATGGGTTTATGTGAGTATTGTTTGAAGTTCACTTAAATTAAAAGCTGTTTTATTTTTTGAAGCCTAATAAATGTTTTTAAAAAATTTAATACTAAGGAGACCATGGTTTCTGTGTGAACTGATTATTTTGTAGACATCTTTTGAAAATGAAACAATTGTGTGAGTTTGAGGAAGATAAAATTAATTAACTTTTTAAATAATTTTTTAAAAAAGGAAGTCAGAGTTTTGTTAATATATATACTTTTTGGTTTAAAAAAAAGTTTAAAAAAAAAGAAATCTAATTAGAAGTGCCCTTTTTTTCATTTGAGCCCCTGCCCCTCAAAATGTCTGTGCACGTCCCTGTGTGTATGTATATATATATGTGTGTGTGTGTGTGTGTGTGTGTGTGCATATACATACATACACTGAACAAAATTATAAACGCAACACTTTTGTTTTTGCCCCCATTTTTCATGAGCTGAACTCAAAGATCTAAGACTTTTTCTATGTGCACAAAAGGCCTATTTCTCTCCAATATTGTTCACAAATCTGTGTTAGTGAGCACTTCTCCTTCGCCGAGATCATCCACCTCACAGGTGTGGCGTATCAAGATGATGATTACACAGCATGATTATTGCACAGGTGTGCCTTAGGCTGTCCACAATAAAAGGCCACTCTAAAATGTGCAGTTTTACTGTATTGGGGGTCCAGTGTTACAAAAAAAAAAAGGGGTTTTGAATGTGGGCTGTGTAATGTTGGTCCACTCCTCTTCAATGCCTTTGCGAAGTTGCTAGTTGAGGAGAAATTAAAAGAAAGTGGTCATTGTTTAATGATGAAGCAAAAAAAGAAGCTTTTTGTTAGTTGGAGAAACAGGAAAAAGCACAGATGAAACCCTGAAGTGGATTGTAAATGATCTTAGAAACATATTTACTAGTCACAATATTGTTCCTTCTAACTATTCATGAGTTGTCTGGTCTAGGAAGGATTCCCAGAAATATTTGTTTCTGGAATATGTAAATTGTCAAAAAGTGTAGAAGGGGAGTGAGAAAATCCTATGACATTTATTATCATCCGGTAAGACCTTCACCTGAGAGAGTAGGTGTTGTGAGACTGTATAAAGACACATGTGTCTAATAACACAGACACAGAACTAGAGACTTGAGGTATCAGCACATCTCAACATGATATACAGACTGACCTCTACAAGACCAGCACATCCCAACATGATATACAGACTGACCTCTACAAGACCAGCACATCCCAACATGATATACAGACTGACCTCTACAAGACCCACCAGAGGCCGGCAGGAACATGTTCAACATACTGGTAGATATACATTTATTATATCTAGAAAAATATAACTGTATTCATTAATAACAAATGAACGTTGTATTAATGAGAAGAAGTAGAAGTATATGAAGTTAAGAAATAGAACAATAAATTTAGGACTATCATTTATTTATAGGAGTTTATAAATACTCCAAGAAGAAAACTGTTGTTAAGACATCAGAAGAGTTGAGGAATGACGAGATGAGGAATGTATGAGTTGTCATCAAATGTTATTTGTACAGAAAGATGATTTTGAAATGGGAAACCTATGTAAAAAAAAATCTGATAAAGTGAAAACTGGTACAATAACAGTGATGGAATGATGAAATATTGTGTGAGAGCATTTGAATTGATCGAATTGTCTTAGTACAGATAAAAATATAGAAATATAGAAAAAAGAGGTGAAAGACTTACAATTTTAGAGATGACCTTGTTTTTCTACATGAGTTGCATGGTAAATACACCACGGATGTTATCAGAGTGAGGAAATTTGATGAAGTATTTTATTTTATAGACAAAAACGTTGATTCCCGGGAGAGGCGAGATCAGCCACTCCAAACACAGATGTCTCTCAGAGGACTGGATTACAGAGATCAGATTCTGCAAGATCTGTGAGATTAATGTCTTTACTGTAAGATATTACTGTACGTTTCTGTGTGAAGGCTCTAAAGGACAGTTAACTGGAGCATGTTATCATCAAATTACTAATGGGAGACTAACGAGAAGTAAATGTGGATGTTATTTGACCATCATAAACTTGACCATCTGGAGATTTGGTAGATTATTGAAAGTAAAGTTATGAAGCTGAAAAATGAACGACCCTGTGGAACATTATGGGAACGTTTTTCTTACAGACTCACAACAAATATATACTAAACTAAGAAAGTATGATAAAACCAGAGGATGCTATATGCAATACCTAAGCCTGAAAATAAAATAATAATTTTAGAATAGAAAAGTTGTATAAGGGAGTTGTTATGGAATATGCAATTATTCTATTATAATTATGCCTTTGTGTATAAAAAACTTCTGTATTGTAGTAAACCACAATTGTAACCCTATATAAAGAAAATGGTTTATGAAGAAAAACACTGCAATTGTTTTTGTAAAATGGTTTATTGAGAAAGTGGTTTATAAAGAAACACACATAACACACTTAATGTTTGAAGCATTTATTAACAAGCACAGTGAGGAACAAAACATGTATTAGAAAGAGCTTTGCTAAAGGAGAAGAAAACTGCAAGCATTACCGTGTGTGTGTTGCGGACGAGACACAGAAAAGGAGAAGGTCCAAAGAAGGAGGTGTAGTGATCTATTTTCTCTTAAAGTGGAGAACATTTAGAAGCAGACCAGGAGACGTTGAGGTATTTTTCAAGCAGAAGTTCTTTATTGCGTCGCTGTAAGCATCTCGATCTCGTCTAACTAAAGGAAACTTTACATGTGTGTTTTATTTCAAAGGGGAGGGATTACACAGGGGTGGAGTCACTCTGAACATGTACATGTAGGACGGAGGTCAGCTTGTCTGCGGAGATTCCCTGATCTCATCAGCAGAAGTGTCATGTACAGATGGTGATCAATCAGCCTGATTAAATCACTCAAACATTAACACTATCATAGAGACAAAGGCCCAGCTGTACTTTGAGAAGTGACCAAAGGTTCATGTCAGACCCCTGAATTGCTTGATTTAATCTTCTTTGGATCTCATCCTCCATGCCTCAAATGGAAAAACACAGTGTACAGCATTTTGTCAGCTAAATACTATTGTATTTGATTGAAAGAATACAAATTTATCAAATGTTTTATTTAGATTCCAGAGGACGGAGAGACGAAAGGCTTTATATGAACAAGAGTTTCCAGGATCTGAAGATGTCCGAGAGTTTGATGGACTGTAAAGACTGAGAGGAGGAGATGAAGGAGACGCTGATTCTCCGGTGTTCATGCCTCGCCATTACACCTCCTGCAGTTAAAGCTGGTATGATTTGGTTTTGATTTACTTTTAATTTTAGTTTTATTGTATGTAAACTAATTAACCTGTAATTAATGAAAAATATATATCATTAAAATTAAGAAGCTCGCCTGCCATAAGTCTCTGTTTTATAAAAGCTTGAGCTGAACTAACCGGAGAAGTCTCTGTGTTTAAATATTGTAAGTATGGAAATTCAAATGCTTATGATTTATAACAGATTTTACTTTCTTTACCTAATCTGAGAATAATTCAAATAAGTTAAAAGGTGTTTAAAATTACGCACCATAACACAAGGTATTTCACTTAACTCTGGGGGATTAAAGGACAACATTAAGAGAAAGTCAGTATTTTTGTTTTGTAAGGGCGAAAAAGCGAACTTTATTTTGTTACGAGAAACACTCAAACCTGAGGATGAGAAATGTTGGGTAAACCAATGGAGAGACGACATTCTTTTGTTCAACTAAATCTGCACGGCTGTTCTGTTTTACCATTTACTTTGTAAAGTAGTGACATCTAGGGGTAGCAATAACGTCACTGATCATAAAAGGTCAAGACACAAATTAACCAGTGTATTTTTCTAATTAATATTTATGGATAGGCCTATAATAATATAGTTAAAAACAGACAATTGATTTCAGAAGTTATTCATGAACTGCTAACATATGGGTGACGACTTTAACATGGCATCAGAATCAGAAAGAGCTTTATCACCAAAGTGTGTTTCAACACACAAGACATTTTTCTTGGTACTGAAGCTTCCAGTGCACATATACAAATACAACAAGAGACATAATACAAATTCTAAGAATGAAAATATATGAAAATAGTATAAAAGTATAAGGTCACAGTTGGGTTTAGTCAGAATAAACATTTACAGATTATGACCATATTTACAGTATTTTGAATAGTATGAATAAATATAAACATCACCTGAGTTTATAAGATATTACAGTAACAGTAACAGTGAGTATTGCACTGATATGCCTTGGGAAGTATTTAACTCTTCTAAAGGGAAAACTGACAGAACAGAACGCCATGAAATGTTTACCCGGCAAAGCTTTAAAGCTGCTGTCCGTAATTTTTTTAAGTTAAAAATAATCCAAAATAATTATTTAAAAAAAAACATCTTCAGCCAGTGTTCAAATCTATCTGCTTGCCATAGCTAGATTCAAAACGGTTAGCTTGTAATAATGATTTTAATTCCAGTGGTACTGGTGGGTTTCCGCGGGAAATTCGAGCATGTCTTTGCGTCATTACGTCACATCCGTACACATAAAGGAGTAGTTTCGGCTGCCGGCTATACTGCGCGTGAGATGATGTAGAGATGTATAGGCTTTTCTCGCAGCACTTTACATAATTAAACTTATGGCGGATCCGAAAAAGATCCAAACAACAATCATCAGAGTCAACTGGAGATTCACCAGTTATGAAACCCAAAAGACTTCGTACTTCGGATTTAAGGTGGCTGGAGAAAGAGAAAGAAATTAACCGTCTCATGCGAACACAAGGATAAACATCAGCGGGACTTTTGAAAGGTGCGTGAACTCCTGTTTTGAAGAGTTCAAAAAATCAAAACGGAAGAATAGACCACTTTTTTCTGCTTAACAAGTAAGACATTTCAATAGTTCAATCGTGTAACAGTAGCCTACCACTGTTTTCTTAATTCACACAGTTATGGAGTTTCCTTGTTGTGCCTTTCTCGTTTAGCTATTATGGAGAATATGAATTCTGAACTACACAGGTAATAAAACACATTAAATGCAACGTTAGTCACGCAATCCTGATGTTGTTAACATGAACAATTTGAGAACAAAGTAGGCTATAATTTGCACGGTTCCTGTAAATTGCGTTGATTAAATCTAACGATCGCTTGTCATGTCGAATGCTTTTTCCCCCTTAGTTGATCAGAACAAAAATGGATGTTACTTACTTGTTCAGAAGATATTTTCTCGTGAAAATTCTTATGTCGGTCAAACTTTCAAAAAGTTAATCTGTGATTCTGAATGACAGTATCCACACAGCGCGGTGATTGACAGCAGCAGCACCATTGGCCTCAAAACACTGTGTTCATCCGCGCTGTTTCATGCCGATTTACAACCCACGTAAAGATGATAATTCCGCAAATAACTGCAATTGTAGATTTCGAACAGAGATGGTGACAAAGAGGAAAAACTGCGGACTGTAGCTTTAAAGCACAAGAAAATAATGAAGTTTTGTGATTGTGAATAAGGCCAGTGTCCTGTGAGTAACTCTACCGCTGCGTTTACATGTGATGTGATGTACGTCGAGGTTTACAGTATTGGGACTGATCGCCAGATCTGCAGCTGATAGATGTGCGCTGTAGCATGACACTACCATAGTTTAGTTTACATTCTTATTGTGTTTCCACAACAAATGTGAATATGAATATGAAATGTGCATTTCTCTCTGCGCGTTCACTGCTGTGAAGATCGCAAGTCAGCGTCGTCAACTTCATCTTTGCAGCCTATAAATTGTTATTACAGTTTTTCTGCATTGGTTTGGCTCATTTCTTGAAACAGAAATTACATTCTCAAAACAACATGGACAAACCTCCAAACCACTTGGCAATTGTTCACAACAGAATTGAATTTCTCATTCATTTCATCAAATTGCAAATGTCTAAGTACATGTCTCAATGTCTCAGTACATCTTTGCACATGATTAAGTACATGTAGCCTATACATTTAGCACAATTTCCAAGTGAAAAGATCTTGTTGATCTAAACTGACTGTTGATTCTCAGTCTAATGGTCATTCGCTCCAAAACGTGTCAGCGTCATTTCATTGTATAAGTCATCACATGCACAATAGTCTGTTCAATTGTCAAAATTAGTCAAGAACATAATACCATGAATACCATATATCAATCCCTTTGATACATTTATTACAGCAATTGACAGTCAGGTGAAACTAGAACTTGACTAACGAAGGAGGAGTTTCACACATCTCAGATGACCAATCAAACAGTGTGTTTAGGAAAGAAGAAGAAGAAGAAGAAGAAGAAGAAGAAGAGGAGTAATGGTGCGTGGTCTACAAACCAAAACAGGTGTAGTCAGTCAGTGATGGAATTACGTATATGTTGTATAGGACAGGACACTGTGTATAGAGCAAGAAATATATTTATATACGCATTTACCTATTCATTTAGTGTGTGTGTGTATGTGTGTGTGTGTGTGTGTGTGTGTGTGGGTGTATGTGTGTGTGTGTGTGTGTGTGTGTGTGTGTGTGTGTGTGTGTGTGTGTGTGAGAGAGAGATAAAGTGTGTGTGTGTGTGTGTGTGTGTGAGAGAGAGATAAAGTGTGTATGTGTGTTAGTGTGTGTGTGTGTGTGTGTGTGTGTGTGTGTGTGTGTGTGTGATGGGCAGGTTTAGGGACTGGGGCAGTGTGTGTGTGTGTGTGTGTGATGGGCAGGTTTAGGGACAGGGGCAGTGTGTGTGTGTGTGTGTGTGTGTGTGATGGGCAGGTTTAGGGACAGGGGCAGTGTGTGTGTGTGTGTGTGTGTGAGTGAGTGTGATGGGCAGGTTTAGGGACTGGGGCAGTGTGTGTGTATGTGTGTGTGTGTGTGTGTGTGTGTGTGATGGGCAGGTTTAGGGACAGGGGCAGTGTGTGTGTGTGTGTGTGGGTGTGTGTGTGTGTGTGTGATGGGCAGGTTTAGGGACAGGGGCAGTGTGTGTGTGTGTGTGTGTGTGTGTGTGTGTGTGTGTGTGATGGGCAGGTTTAGGGACAGGGGCAGTGTGTGTGTGTGTGTGTGTGTGTGTGTGTGTGTGTGTGATGGGCAGGTTTAGGGACTGGGGCAGTGTGTGTGTGTGTGTGTGTGTGTGATGGGCAGGTTTAGGGACAGGGGCAGTGTGTGTGAGTGTGTGTGTGTGTGTGTGTGTGTGTGTGTGTGATGGGCAGGTTTAGGGACAGGAGCAGTGTGTGTGTGTGTGTGTGTGTGTGTGTGTGTGTGTGTGTGTGTGTGTGTGTCTGTGTGTGTGTGTGAAGATCTTTGACTCTTAATGTGTCTGAGATGTTTGATGTAAACAAATTCTACTGTTTGTTCTCTGCTCTTTTACACTCTTGTATAGCTGTAGTTCTGTTCATATTCATGTGGTGTTTATTCTGTCTTCTATGAATGTGTGTCTTGTGCTGAACCTGTCAAATTATATTAAAATAAGAGTTTTCTAGTAGTTTGGTGTTGTGGTGTGTTTGTTAAACTCCTGAACTGATGCCGTTTTGTATGTTGGTGAAAATATAGTTTACTGTAACTGTGTTTCCATCCACCTATTTTTATGCACATTTTGGGATCTCTTGTAAAACCTCTGGATGGACACTGCAAATGCGCATAAAAAAAACGTATAAGCTCAATTGAGTCTGATACATTTAGCCAATAAGAAAACATGCCCATAAACTACATTGAAAGCACATTTAATGTATAAATCCCTCGATGCGCATCAAAAAAGACGCGTAACTGGACTAACTAGCGACCCGATCTCGTCGTATTCGTTTTGCTCTTGGTGTGTAAATGTTTTACTGGTATACAGTGTGCAAGAACACATCCTTGTTTTTTTCTGTTTTGTCTTTAGCTTAAGCTAAGTCGCATGATTGGACTATTTCTGCATCACTAAAGTTCTCATTTATACCATTACATGTTATAGGTGATATCTGATGTGTGTGAGACATACATTTACAGGGTGGAATGAAAGAACGGCTACTTTGAAAGCTCAGGTTGGCTTGCGCGTTGTTGTCACTGTTGTGTGTGTGTGTGTGTGTGCGTGTGCGTGCGTGCGTGCGTGTGTGTGTGTGTATTGGAGAAGTTTCTCACTGAACTCTTTATAATGTGAAAGCATCCTCTGTTTCTCTGCCACTTCTGTATGCTGAATTTAGTCTCAAATTGATTAATAAATACATGCACAATTATCCATGTGTCAGTCCCCGTCTGCACTACATGTCCCATCATCCTCTCTGGCGCACACCAGCACTCACTCCGTTACCCGCACCTGCCATCATCGTCATCTGTGTTCTGCCAATCAATAGCTGCGTTCCAAACCGCATACTTCCCTACTATATAGTATGGGAAAAAGAGTAGGCGAGCAAAAAAGTATGTATGAATCCAAAAGAGTAGGCGAGAATTACCTGGGTGACGTACTAATTATCGCGAGATTCGGACTTAAGTGCGTTCCAATATGCCTACTTTCCTACTATATAGTAGGCGAAAACAGTACGTGAAAGAAGCAGTACGTTCGAAACATCAGTATTCATAAAAGAGTAGGCGAGAAGTTCCCGGATGGCTTACTGCTTCCGGCCCGATTTTTGAGTGCTGTCCGATGCGTACTCTTCTATCCCAGGAGGCCACGCGAGAGCATACGTCATATAAAAGAAGAAGAAGAAGGATAGGTCATACTTGAACATGACGCCAGGCGAAATGATGACGGACGAGAGTGTTTTCAAATGTGAGTATTAGATATTACAAATCAAATGATCGCATGTGTTGAACTACTGTACAGTAAACTGTTGAATTGTTGAAGGTGTAAAGACGCTAGTATGATAAATTTGTGATTTTGCTGTAAATCACATTTTATTGTATAGCTAACAGAGGAGCTCCAGTAAGGACACATACGTCTCCAAACTGGATTTGCATACATTTTAAACCGTATGCATCTTAAATAATTACTAAATGTGTATTTAATATCTGGTAAGAAAATCTAATATAAGAATTGCATATTTCTAGGTCTAATAGATATGAAATAGACTTCTGAGTTATGTATGTGTACTATTGTTTAAGATAATTCACTGTTGTCAACACTGTTTTCATTCGAATGTTTAATAAATTTACATAAAGTAACTAAACATAAGTAATCTATTTCATTTGTCCATTCGAACTGTTGAAAAATGGTGGAAAATTTATGATCAACATGTAAATGTAGTATTGAGCTTATAAATCACAGAGGTAACGTGAGTCTTGTCTGAATGTTACAGGGACGGATGAGCACACCCGTCTGCTTATCCGGTGGAGAGTGGCTCATGAAGCCCTCTTCACCGGAAAGCATAATGCTGCCATCAAAGGCTTTGAGTGAGTATACAGAAATAATTAAAAATCTATTTAATTGTTTATTTGTAGTATATTTCAACAGAGATATTACAGCACTTTTTTGATCCTTGATTTCTCTCTTGCTGCAGATCTTTTGTGGAGGAGCAGAGCCTGCAAGGCAGGGTGACGACGGCATTTGTAAAAAGAAAATGGGAAAACCTTAAACAAAAATACAAAGTAAGATCATTTTGTTACTTCTAATACAGAAATGAAATGATTAAATATTGTGATGTTAAAATGACTGCTTTTGTATCATGCTTGTGCATTTTTGCAGGATCTGAAATGTCCGCAGACAGGGGTGAGCACTGAGGATGGAGGGGCCACAGCAGCGTCCTGGAAGTGGTACACTGCCATGGATGAGGCGATTGGGGGAAGACCCTCCATCACTCCTCCTGCCCTCGTTGCCTCATGTGGGACGGATGTTGCTGTGGCCTCTTCATCCTCTTCATCCTCAGTAAGGCCAGAGCCAGCAAGAGCCAGGAAAAGGGTGAAAAATGACCTGGAGGACCTGATCCAGGAGATGGAGGAGAGGGAAGAGAAGAGAGAGAGGAAAGCAGCTGAGAGGGAGGAGAGACTGTGGAGAAAAATGGAGGAGAAGGAGGACAGAAGAGAACGGGAGAGACGAGAGAGAGACGAAAGACAAGAAAGAGACGTAAGAGAAAGAGAAGAGAGATGGCACCGGGAGGCAATCGAGAGATAGGAAAGGAGAGATAAAGAAACAAAAGAAAGGGATGAAAGATTCCTTTCTGTTTTTGAAATCCTTGCGAAAAAATAAATTCAATGACAAAAAACATCTTATGATCATTTACACATTTGGGTTAAAATTAATTAAATTATATATATATACATACACACACACAGTACTGTGCAACAACAACAAATGGTGGCCTAAGACTTTTGTACAATACTATGTATGTAAAACAAACAATTTCTAGGCATTAACAGTATAGCCTACATTATATACTTCCAGGAATTTATTGATACTTTAAGATTGTGATAAAATTCATAAATTAAATATTTATGAAGTGATGAATAATTAGTGAATGTGTGGTGTAATGTAAAAAAAAAAATCTTTAAAACAACAGTTTTATTGGAGTGTATCATATGACTTCTAAATGCACACAGAGCTCATGCAGAGATTTTCAAGGCAGGTCATGGAGGGTTCAGTTCCAGCACACCTGTCTGTAATTTTCAAGTAGTCAGTTATTAATTGGTTTAAATTGATTCAGGTGTGTATAATTAGGGTTGGACAATAGCCCTCCATGACCTAAGCTGAACTTGAGACTGTTTACACAAACTACCTTAAGATTTGCATTAACTAGGGTTAGTGAACCCAAGCAAATAATTCAGTCATTATTTACTCCCCTTCATGTTGTTTGATCCCTCTGTTTTTGTTTTTGTTTTCCTGAACACAAAAGGTGATTTTGGTCAGGTTTGTACTGTTGGTTTAATACAATACCAGTCAATGGACTTTCAGAAGCTTCAAAAGCATCATTAAATAATGCCAGGACGCTTCTGAAAGTTGTGCTCCATTGACTGATATTGTATGAAACCAGCAGAACAAACTTGAGAAAAATCCCCTTTTGTATTTAAACAATAAAAAACAGAGGGATCTAACAGCATGGAAGCACATAAATAATGGCTGTATTTATATGTTGAGGTGAACTAACCCTTTCACCCACCAAATAGAAATAGTAAATGTATGTATGCATTTTGTATTATAGTAATACCTTGACGAAATAAGCAGCTTTGAGCGTTTATGCCTGAGACCGTTTAAAAAAAAAGCTTTACAAAAATCAATCACATTTATGCATTTGCCAGATGTTTTTATCCAAAGTGACTAAATGCATTTATTACAGGGACAATGACCCTGGACAAACCTGGAGTAAAGAGCCTTGGTGATCGACCAGCAATCTTCTGCTAACCAGTTCAGTGGTTTAGCCCACTACACTACAAAGGTAATAAAGCTCTAACAAATATTTGCATGTAATTGTAAACCTATAAAATTACATTTGTCAAGAAACGGAATGCTGACAACATGAATTGGAAAACATTTTAATCTTCTTAAATGTTTTAAAGGTAGTCGTGCTCATGGAGATCCGGCACACGGATGTTTGGAGCAGACACTGCAGCAGCCAGATTGTCCCGCACATGTTCTCCCACTCTTGCTTCAAGGTGGTGGGGATCAGGGGGGCCGTCATCATGGTCTTCCTCATCCTCTGGCTCAACGATGTCCCCATTGGCTAGAGCGAGATTGTGAAGCACAGCGCAGCACGCAACAACCTCAGGCACGAAGGCAGGGCTCACCTCCAAGGCCTTGAAGAAAATGCAGCGCCAGCGTGTCTTCAGCATCCCAAACGCTCTCTCCACGATGTTGCGGGCACGGGAGTGCTTGCTGTTGAAACGAGGCTCACAGGGTTCTGTACAGGCTCTCTGTACGGGGTGATGAGGCAGATGGGTGCACTCAGGCAAGGATGCTCTTGCCTGCAGGTGGGTAAAGGCCGCCAGCATACACAGGGCTGTTCCTCAGCACCGTGGCATCGTGCACAGACCCAGGATATCCCACAAACACATCAAGGAATTTCCCCCGGTGATCAGTGATGGCCTGGAGTTGGACGGAGTGAAACAGCTTCCTGTTGAAGTAACAGTGGGAGTTATTTGCTGGAGGTTTGATACGAATGTGACAGCCGTCTATTGCACCAACTGCTCTGCTGAAAGCTGGTGACCCAGACAGCTGTGCAAATCCTGCTCCCACTGCCTCCAGGTCATCTCTGGTCGGAAAGCAGATCACCCTCCTCAAAATTCCCATGATGGCCTTGCTCACTCTGTGCACAATGTTATACACAGAGGTCTTTGGGATGTCGAAGGCCTGCGACACCACCCTGTATGACGCTGCATGGGCCAGCCAGTGCAGGAACACAAGCACCTCAATCTCCCGTTCCCATCCATGGTCAGATTCCAGTCTGACTGCAGCGATCAGGGACCTGATGGACGGCAGAGACAGGCGAAGGTGGGCACGGTGGTCAGCCGCTTCATCAAGATAAAGCTGCAGAATGGGAACAGCTCCGTTGAGATGGCAATATGATGTGGGGTTCACCGCCTGTAAATACATCATAGTTTGTTAGAACAAAAAGCTTGAATTAAGCAATGTTTCATATGGTATTGACTTGTATATGTATTTCTTTATTGTGATATGATATCTTTTATTCATTCATTTATTTTTATTCATGTTTCATATTAAATATTTATTCATGTTTCAATAAAATATTCATTTCATGAATTATTGCATTAATCATTGCTTGAAGGAAATTGTATGTATTCACATCAGCTGCATTTGTCTAGTGTGTATTCATACATCTATGTCATATGACAATACAACAGTTTGCTTGTTTTACCAAAATATATCATTTTAATTAAGAAAATGTTATATAATTAAGTGCTGGTCAGCATTTGTCATTATTGTGCATAAGTGTTGGGGTGGGCTAGTTATGCAATTCATTCTGGGCTAATCTTAATTTTTTAAGTAGTAATACTTGCTTTGTTTGAGTAAAAAATCATCAATCTTCTCCAAAGGCGAGATCTTCGAGCAGCTGCCCGACGTCTCCTTTGTGCACACATTCGTCTAGCTATTGCAGACATGCCAACCATTTCAGACGCTGATGAAAACAGTTCTAGTTAGGTTGTAC
The DNA here is from genome assembly GCA_031834385.1 of Semotilus atromaculatus. Taxonomy (NCBI): domain Eukaryota; kingdom Metazoa; phylum Chordata; class Actinopteri; order Cypriniformes; family Leuciscidae; genus Semotilus; species Semotilus atromaculatus. The sequence continues at coordinate 895,142 of JAULUF010000075.1, read as the reverse complement.
TGATGCAGTGAGATGTCGGTGCACCTGTTGCTCATAACTTTTAAATTGTTGCGCTTGTGATAACGTCATAGGTCACATGATAACTTCAACATGGCGGATGATGTCCGGATCGCATTCATACTCAACGAGATTTGGCTATAAAGTAGGGATGGGGAAATGAAGCCTCGTGAAGCAATGAGGCTTTCCCCTGACTGTTCCGGGAAAAGATTCAAAGCTTCGAGAGTGTCGAGAACAGCGCCATCTGGTGCTTATTTAAAATAAAGCAGCCAGAAGCCTGTTAGAAGCTCTGTCAGATGAAGCACCACACACACACACTCCATAATTACAATGTTATGTGTACAAATAAAAAGCCTTACACGTTTGTGTTTGATTTGTCCATTAATAAAAAAAATATTTTACCCATTAAAGTGTGCAATAAAATATAAAATTAACATATGATTCAATAAGATCAAATTAGGCCTAGTCACTCTTTCTCTCTCTCCACACACACACACACACACACACACACACACACACACATGATGAATAAGGATATTGTGTGATGGATCATCTGTTATTAAATGTGCCTATGACACTTGGCAGTGATAGTGCTTATGTAACTGTAGGAATGACAGAAAGGTGATAAAGATTTTGATTATTCTGTAATGCCGATTTTACAAAAACAAAAAGACACAACAACAACAACAAAATAATAAGTAGTTTTGGTTATTTAAATGTAATGTATTGATTAACTTTCAAAGTACAGCACTCTCCTCACAAACCCGTCAACCAGACTGAGCCAACAAGGACTCGTTTAGTTAAGATCTGGGGTTCGAGCGTTCGAGCCTTCTGACACCCAAAGCGAAACACGCACGTGATTGGACAGAAAGTGAGGCTTCATTTGTCATCGATCACGTGACCTCTGGGAAACCAATACACACCCCGATACGGGGCTTCAATAGAAATTGCTTCGCTTACGCGATACGCACATCGAAGCTTCAGTGTCATACGTAACATCACTACTATAAAGTACCTACTCTTTTAGCGCTCGTTGAGTAAGTACTTATTGAAATTAAGTACCTACTCATTGAGTATGCGGTTTGGAACGCAGCCTATGTTCATCTGTGTTTGTATTCAGTTCCTTTCTGTTCAGTCAGTCTTGGTCCGTTCTACGTTGTAACTAGTGTGAACCTTCTGCCTGTCTGTACCGTTTTAGTTATATTAGTTGTAAGTAAACGCTTAGCTTTGGTACCTCTGACTCCTCCACCTGCACCAAACCCTGACACCATGAACTTGATAAATGTTGCTGATAGGTTTTACTATCCACAACCAAATGCCTTTCAACTTCTGTGTGCACAATTGAGAATTTAATGAATGTGCAGCAATTTGTACAAATAGAGATAAATCATAATTTGAGCATGTAACACAGATGTGCATGTGTGGATCAGGTGACGCTTGCATTCATTGACGTCTTTTCTGAGTCGATCTCATTTGATTAATTTGGATTTTGAGACTTTCCTTTTGCGGTTTTCAAGCATTTCACAACCCACACACAAACAACTACAAATGAGTAGTTTAACCCTCTGGGGTCCTTCATTTAACAGTCACACTCAGGACCTTCGGGGACCAAATTGTCCAGGAGGGTGGGATTAATATATATTTTTAAAAATCATAATTTTTTTTTTTTACTTGTTTTTTTATAATATTTTTTCTTTTCTTTTTTGGTGTTTTGAGATAATTTTATGATTTATAATTAATATTTATGCAATAATTATGACCCATTTTTTCCCATTGAATATAATAGAAATTTTTTATATATATGTAATTTAAAAAAAATTTTTTATTAAAGCTGTATTTCATTTTAGAGTTAAGCCTAGGCCTCATGAAAGCAATTTTTTAAATGAGATGGGTGCCATCTGGTGGATACAATGAGCATTTTTATCACGCAATAGCACATTTTTACCACTAGTGGATTTACAGCTTTCTGTAGAAAGGCTTGCGAATTCTAGTGATTTTTGCACATATTTGCCAATTTTTTTTTCAGGTTGTTAATTTTAATAATAATAATAATTCCTTACATTTATATAGCGCTTTTCTCAGCACTCAAAGCGCTATACATAGTAGGGGGGAATCTAAACCACCACCACCAATGTGCAGCTCCACCTGGATGATGCGACGGCAGCCATATTGCGCTAGAACGATCACCACACACCAGCTTACTGGTGGAGAGGAGATGGTGATGAAGCCAATCAGTATACGGGGATAATTAGGAGGCCATGATGGACAGAGGCCAAGGGTCAGATGTGTCCAGGACACCGGGGTTATACCCCTACTCTTTCGAAAGACATCCTGGGATTTTTTGTGACCACAGAGAGTCAGGACCTCGGTTTAACGTCTCATCCGAAGGACGGTGCTCTTTGTCAGTATAGGGTCCCCATCACTATATACTGGGGTGTTAGGACCCACACAGACCACAGGGAGAGCACCCCCTGCTGGCCTCACTGACACCTCACCAAAATAGATTATGAAATCTGAATTTATTAGTGTTTATGTGTATAAAAGTGTGTGTGTGTGTGTGTGTGTGTGTGTGTGTCTGTTTCTTGATGTTTTATAGATTCACCCCTTCACTGTTGTGTGCTTTTTTTCTGGATTGTGGCTGATTTGTAGATTGTACGCACAAAAAAACTCTGTATTGTCACATTTTTGCCAATTTCCCATTCATTTCCTATGGGGGACCATTTGGTCCCGAAGGTCCTGAGTGTGACTATTTTTTTTACAACCACTTAGACTATTCAAATCCTGTCGCCAATTTTTTTGGGTGTTCATATACCAAGTACCAACAAAGTCACCAAATTTCGGACCATTCCGATGAAGCTATGATTTTTTACATTTTTTTATTTAAACGCTTCGGGACCATTTGGGGAGCATAGTTTGTTAGTTAACTACTTGTAAAAAAAAAAAAAAACAGACTCAATATAAAAGTACATAAAAAACACTGTTAGCATGTTAAAATTAAATTTAATGTTGATTCTTGAAATAATTTTGAAAGCAAACATTTTTTTTTTGTACATTCTGTTATGAACACACACAGTGCAACATCATTTGTTTTTTCAGAAGTTGCGCAGATTTCATGCATTATCAGCATTTCGTCCCATTTTCCACGAGTTTGCAGGGATTCACAACTGATTCAAGGTCTGACTCCTCATGATCGTAGATGCCGGTAATGGAGGTATTGCGTTCTTCACCATTACTGTATTGTCGGGTAAGCTGACCAGAGAATGGGACTTCAGTAAAAATGGTTTTACTTTTAATGTCAATGACACAAGAATGGTTGGGTGGAACCTCTATCTCCACACTCACTGACTGCAGGGCCTTATTAAGTTTAGATGTCGTTTCAGAATTTAAGCGACTCTGGTCATATTTCAAACTCAGTTTTCCTCCTACATTAACTAATTCTAAAATCTTCCCGGAGACTGATCCCTCTATCGCTAGTCCAAACGTATGCGTGCGGCTCTTTAGGAAAGATCTTGATTTGTCGCTGCCGTGATCCAGCTTCACCACATGTTTGACTGGCTTACAGTTTCTGTTTTCAGCACTGAAATGTTTTAGCACTTCTTCCATTTCTGACTTTTTCTCCTCGTTGATTTGAAGTTTATTAATTTCTAAATGCTGTTTTATTATGTCATTGTTTAGGGTGAGAATGTCAGTTTGCGTGTCTTTAGGCCCAGGCCTACTTTTAACCTCTTTTAATTTTATGTCCGGAATAAACTTTTTAGCCTTTTTTTCATCTTTAACAATGTAGTATTTTTGACAAAAAATTACTGGTTTAAATTGAATCTGGTTATTCTCTATATTTATCCAGTTTTTCCATTCTATAATTTCAAAGTTGTCTTTATTCACTAGAATTTTATGACTGTCCTTATATTTCGATATATGTGACCTTGTAATTAACTTTAAATCCTTAGACTTACAGTTCCCAGTTCCAAGAATGTAATATTCATTGTGGAAGTCGTCAGAAAAGTTAAATGCATTGACAGGTGGATCTTTTATCAAATCAAACTCCAAGTTAGTGTTTATGTCAAAAGGCCTTTGGTCCTCCTCTTTCTTAGCTGATCCACGTCTGAAACGGCCACGAGGATGAAGGTGAAGAGGGTTAGAAGAGTCTGCAAGACAAATCCGAAAGAAATGAACAAACCAAAGACTGATAACTTATTTGTTATTTACGATCATTTTAAATAAGTATAGCTTAATTATAGTTTAGGGGTTAAAACTACTGCAGAATGTTGAAGCACAAGAACTGAAGATGAACACACCAGTGCTTTTAATGTTGGAGAGATCCTCTGAGTTTACTCCAGTATACAGTATGAAGATATGTATCAGAGCAAAGATGAAGAGCACACTGAAACCCATCATCATCTTCAGTCTCAGTGTCTGTGAATATCAACAGTCACGAGAAGAGGAGACTGTGTACATTAACATTATTAACTCTTTCTCCGCCAGCGTTTTTTTTAAATGTTACAAGCCGCCGCCAGCATTTTTGAGTTTCACTTACAATATTTTATTCTATGAATATCTGAACATGCAATATATCAAAAGAAAGTAGAGAGCCTCTGCTTTTAAAGAAAAATAATAATTTATTAAAATTCGAAGACACCTTATTTGAAGTCACATGTGAAATATTGCACCATGTCTTACCTGTGAAGGATCTCCTGTTAATGAGTTGCTGAGACTAAAGGTCTTCAGTTCTCTGACCCTGTCCAGTCACTCATATATATCACAGCCCTGATGCAAATACAGTCGTGCACGTTATCATACATGCTCAGGATATACAGTTATTTTCATCTGTCAATACTGAAGCTGCATATGCAAAACTCTTCACTCATTCAGAGAAACAGAAGTCTATTTGGATCAAACTGTGAATCACTTTTCATTTCTTTCACTCAAAATGCATTCAATAAGTACTTTTGTCATAAATACTTTACCGTCTGCAAACCTACATATTTGCAGCACATTTGTCAAATGCTAACGCACTTTAAAAACTGATAAAAGCAGATTCAAATCAGAATGATGACAAACTGTGCATTTCTGCAGGAATGATATTGAAATATAACATCTTAAAATAGTATTTACAATGCAATTAAATAATAAGTATTCCAAACACAACGAGTGTAATTTCAATTTCAGCTGAAAGCCGAAAGTCCTATTTTATTTTTTCAATCTTTAACAGTTTTTTACCATTGCTAATAAGCATTTACCAATACTTAAAGGTGGGGTATGTGATTCTCTTTTTTGTCCATTTTTTCAAAATCACTTGAAATCCTATTCATAACCCACTTACAGCCACTGAGTTAGAAGCACTGAAATGAAAATTAAGCAATTTAATCATCTGTGGAACGGGCAGGACTCGAAAAACTCCAGCCAATCATTTCCAAGACCACCTAGAATCATTGGACAGTAAGTCCGTCAATCAAACGGTTGTACCATTATAAACATCCTGCCCGTTCCACAGATGATTAAACTGCTTAATTTTCATTTCAGTGCTTCTAACTCAGTGGCTGTAAGTGGGTTATGAATAGGATTTCAAGTGATTTGGAAAAAATGGACAAAAAAGAGAATCACATACCCCACCTTTAAAATATGTTTTTAAACTCTTAGCACAGTAACACACCTATCACATTAACTATGTAGCCAAATAGTTAATTTTCTGCCCACAACCATATTTTGTTACAGTAATATCACTTTTTTCAGATTTCTTTCAAATTAAATGAAAAATGATGTGGATCGAAGATCTCAAAGATGAAGTTTATTATAAACTACACAAAACACCTTGTTCTCCGGAAGTCAGAATGAACCCAGAACTACGGTGGCTGAGAGAGCTCAATGTGCTGCAACTGAAGAAACCACATGCAAATAGGAAAAAAACACACGCAAATTAAGAAAACATCTTCATCAGTTTCACAACACACGTGTGCTCCAAATACTCACAACACAACAACTAAATACAGAAACGCTGCAAATAACACAGACCACAACGGAAATGTTTCCAGGGGACCCCAATAAGTGACGAACCCGGCTGGGACGTGCTTACAGCTCAAAATTATACTTTTTATTTATTTATTATTATTTTTTTGCAAAACATTCAGAGATTACATTTTTATGACATACAACTTGTATACAATATACAAAATGTATTAACAATATGTTCAATGTCATCAGAATACAAATGAGAAAAGAACAATGAGCTGAAAACTAAAACAAATAAAAAAGATAGAGAAGAAGAACATGAAGGCAAGATATTAATCTATACATCAGTTACACTGTACAAATTGTTTCATGTTATGTTTAAATTTTCATAAAGAAAAGTTTCATAAGAAATTTTAGGTTATGTAGGGTCCAAAGTTTTAAAGTTGAGACACTGACACACAGATATATAACGCATATTTTAAAAGTTTTTTGTAAAGTAAAAATAAAAAAAATGAATGTATTTGCAACCGTTATGTTAACAGCATTATACGAACAGCTTTTCAGCTGATGGACACTGTGCTGCGTTGTCATGGGAACATCCCAGGTGAAAATAATTACGTTGGAAATTACATTGTCTTTCGTTGCTCCCTTCATCAAGTGCGTTCCAAACGGCTACGGCACACTAGTGCCATCATCATACTCACTCCACAGTCCCACTTGAAGAGCTCTGCCGTCTGCCCTTCGAAGGGAGCAGGGCATAGGGATGCTCACGAGCAATAAGCACGTCCCAGCCGGGTACAATTTCAGAAACATTTTGGTTGTGGTCTGTAGGGCTGTATTCAACCAACGAAAATCTTGGTCGACTGAAGTCCTGAAATTTTCGACTAAAAATCGACTAAAAATGACGTAAAAAAAAAAAAAAAAACGTTAAATTAATTAGCTGTGCACTGTGCGCAGTAGGCCTACTTGGTGGCCTTGTTGTCCGCCTAAATGAATTATAAATAAACATAAAAAACTAGTAGGCTATTTGCAGTATATAAAATCGTTTTTGACCTAATTATTTAGCACTGAAATGAGTCTGACACACGAGTCTGTCGGCTCTGCAGCGCTGCATCACGTGCACCTGCGCAATATCATAGCCTATGATTTCCGAAAATAGTACTACAATGTTGTCAACTAGTGATATCATCACAAGAACTGTCGAGGAATATGCAACATAATTTAGACAATTATTTTTGTCATATGTTATAATAATAAGTTATAACTGTCAGACACTATCAGCCGCTCTGCATGTCCTCGCACCGAGCTAGGCTGAACATGAGCTCAGCTTCGCGGCTGAGACACGAAAAGACTATTAACTTAAAGCTTTTACTCTTAATAAACACAAAAGGCACGTCCACTTTAATAAAAAAATAATATTTATTAAACAAACCAGGTCAAGAGCAGAAACGAAATAAAGTGCATAACCGAAAAATAAAGCATCTCAGGCTCAAAACTAACACACAGTCGGCACAGCGCAATTGCGCATATAGGCTCAATTGATGTATGGATTATTATGATAGGACAATATTTGGCTGAGATACAACTATTGAAAATCTGGAATCTGAGGATGCAAAAAAAATCTGAACATTGAGAAAATCTCCTTTAAAGTTGTGCATTAATGTTCATGATTGTGCAGCATTCACTCAAGAAATATTACAGAAGGATATATTAATATATTTACGGAAGGAAATTTACTGAATATCTTCATGGAACATGATCTTTACTTAATATCCTAATTATCATTTTGACCCATATAATGTATTGGCTATTGCCACAGATACACCCGTGCGACTCGAGACTAGTTTAGTGATCCAGGGTAACATCATCTTTGTAAGGCAGAGAGGATGACACGAGCCACATCTAAACCATAGCAGGATTATTCCACAGGACAAGAGGAACTATAAGATCTTTAAGATGTGTTTAGACTCATATGTGTTACATGTGTGTCCTGTGTTTCCCCCTGCTTAGTGTTTTTGGTTCAGTCCTGTGTTCTAGTTTTCCCGCTCCTCGTTTGTGTTCAGTCCATTCACCTGTGTCTAGTTTCTTTGCCCCAGCTGTGCCTTGTTTCCCTTATCTGTTCCCTGTGCATTTAAACCCTGTGTTCTCTCTCACTCCTGGTCCGTTCTCGTTTATGTATAGTGTGTATATGCTCCTGAGTTTTTGTTATTAAATCCTGTTTCTAGTTATTCAGAGTGATGGTGAAATGAAGCTTTGTGAAGCACTGAGGCTTTCCCCTCAATTGTATCGTAAATTGGTTCATTACTCGAAGCTTTTCAACCCGGTGCACACTAACGACATCTTGTGGTCAAAAGGTGGAAAAGCTACCTTTCCCAATTTTTTTGTATAGTTTTATGTAATAAATCACTTTGTGCTATGAAAACCACAAAGCAATAAAAATCATCAGTGTTAGTGTTGATTTTTACACAATGTATGAACAAAATGTCCTATGTATTAATTATTTCATAAATTAATTCATAGACTAAATGAACTGCTTTGCTCATCAAATGCAGCCTTAAAACTTTAGCCGTAATCCTAAACCTATGAGTTCATAGGCAAGGCTCATATAGGCATAATCAAAATAAAAGAAAACTATTGTGGAATAGTGAAGTGCTGGGTAGTGAAAGTGCTTGTGAACTCGGGAGTTGGGTAATTGAAGAAATTAAAGATTTTTATTAAGGAACAGGACTTGTTCAACGGTGTGGGGGCTAAGTCTATTTCTTTTTTTATTTACTACTTCCCCTGCCTTTGAGAATATTCTCTCACATGGGACTGAGGAGGCAGGAGTGCATAAAAATTCCAGGGCAAGACAATGAAGATGAGGATAGACTCCCTTTTGAGTAGCCCAGAAATGCAGGGGATCTTCTGTACGTGGAATATTTGGGTCACTGAGGTAGCGTTGAACTTCAACTGTGGCATCTGCTGTCGCATTTTTCATTTGTCTGGTTTCCACGACATGACTGTCCAGTAGATCCCACAGACCTTTACCTGAAAAAGAATAGAATAATACAAATACAAGTTTAATGGAATTCAATGTATTTCTCTGCAATAGCTACATGCATGCCATGATCCAAGCCAAATGTAATAAAACACAAATACACACACAAACAGTACCTGAGTGGGTTGCATCGCTGCCTGTGGCTCCTGTTGGCTCTGGTTGCGATGGGGAGATTTGAGAGGATGGGGTGTTTTGGGCTGCTCGTATGATTGCAGCACATTCTGTGCATTTGACTGGCTGCCGAAGCCGATAGTTTTAAAGCGTGGATCCAGCAGAGTTGCTAGAGTCATGATGCTCATAGTTTCATATGTAGACATCCTCTCAGAAAGAAGTCTCAGGAGGTTGTTGCACAATTGCAAAGCCGTGTCATCATGAACCTGTGAGCTTTCTGAGGTGATTGCATGCCTCAGCATTTTTATAAGAGGAATCACCTTTGACCCTGACACTCTCTTCTCCTCTGACAATTCTGTGGAAGCCTCACTGAAATGACACATTACACCCAGACATTCATTCACTGTCTGATACTCTTCTGAAGTCAATGGTATGAGGCTTGTCTTAAGAGTAACCAAAGCAGCGCCTACTGGCTCCCTCTGAGCAAAGAGCCGCTCTAACATGGCATATGTGCTGTTCCAGCGAGTTTCCACCTCTTGAATCAACTTGTGATTTGGTTTGCCCATCTGATTTTGTAAAACCAATAATCTTTCTCTTGCTGTTGTGCTAGACTTGAAATGTGCCACAATCTTTCGTGCCTTTAGTCTAATATCCTCCAATCCTGGTGTTTGTTCTATTGCCTTCTTTACAACCAGGTTTCAGGCATGTGCTATGCAGTTTGTGTGGCGCAGCTTCAGGATGCTGGCACATGCTACCATGTTGGCAGCAGCATCAGTTACCAAACACCTAACTTTGTTTTGAATGCCCCACTCCTCCATCAAAGCTGACTTGACTTCAGCTATATTTTCAGAAGTGTGACATTTGGAAAATTGTCCCACCCCCAGTAAAACAGTGGACATCTGATCATTTTCATTTATAAAATGACATGTCACTGCCAGATATGCATCCATATGCAGTGATGTCCACATATCGGATGTGAGGCTTACAGCTCTGGCCTTGTTCACCTCTTCTTTTGCCTTCTTTTTGGCTTCCTTGTATTTTTCCTCAACCATTTTCTTTAATGACTGGCGGGATTGAATAATGTAGTTTGGATCCAACATTCCTACAAACTCCTTAAAGCCAGCATCTTCAACAATTGAAAATGGCTGGTAATCTTTAACAATCATGTTAACCAAGGCCCCATCAATCATTTGTTTTCTGATCCCTGCAAAACAGTAAAGTATTTAAAATATAACTGAATAAGTATTACATAACTATGCACTATTTAAGATAAAATTGACAAACAAATAAATTAATGACTGATCAAAAGTCTTATACCTTGGTTGCTAGTAGTTGGTCCACTTCCAGAAGATGTGTTTTTTTCATGTTTAGCTCTAAAATGTCTCAACATTGATGATGTGTTGTTATTATAAGAAAGCTGTTGAGAACATATTAGGCACTCAACCTATACAGGAGGTCACATGTATTAACTTGAGTACTTTTTTTCATATAATGTAGGCCTATTATTTAACATAATATATTGTTTATTATACAATGAATATGCATAAAATTACATGTAAAATATCAATTTACATTATAATTATATTATATAAATTCGTAAATCATAATTCATTTTAAAATCGTATTCTTATTACAAAATAATTATAATAATAATCACTTTATTTGTTGATACGAGCTGAAAATGCTGCCAGACTTCCGAACGGCCTCTTTTCTTGGCTGGTTCCATGCTGAAAAGAGCTCACTCTCAGTTTCAATCTCATTCGGTCTCAATTCACTACCGGAGCGCATGACACTCGAAACCAGCGCAAGGGGTTCGCGCTATTTTTGAATCAGAATATGAAGCAGTCACGTGGTTGTGTGTCGAAATGAAGCTTCGGACGTCACTGATCACATGGTTATGGCAAGACGAATCAAGCTCCGGTACAGTGGTTCATGTGAGATGTTTCGTTTTTTTGATACAAGCTTCGAAGCCTCTGTGCCGAACGTCACATCACTAGTTATTCCTCGTCTCCTCGTGCTTCCTGGATACCACACCCGTAACAGAAGAACGGACCACAACATAAAGGAACCAAGGATGAGCCAGCGATTTGAGGGAACCCAGTTGGCTAGGTTTAGGGGGACCCGTGGAGGTCGTAGTAGGGGAGGTGATCGAGGTGAGGCCAGGCATCACTATCCACTTCAGTCTCTCCCGGACCCTGAGATCCATCCGCCGCTGATTCCGCCCAACACAAAGCCCTCACCGCTGGTTTCTTCCAACACAAGGCCATCGCCGAGGTTCCCGTCCGGCACTGAACCTTTCATCAGCCCACCAGAGCCTGAGTCTGAGCCTTTTGACGACCTTCCTGAGCTTCTTCCCCCAGAGACCGTCCAGCGTGAGACCGTCCAGCGTGAGACCGTCCAGCGTGAGACCGTCCAGCGTGAGACCGTCCAGCCAGAGACCGTCCAGCCAGAGACCGTCCAGCGTGAGACCGTCCAGCCAGAGACCGTCCAGCCAGAGACCGTCCAGCCAGAGACCGTCCATGCTTCTCTGGAAGACACTTTGCTCATTGTGGGGACCATGGCTGTTTTGTGTGTATGGGCAGCACACACATATGATAGAGTCCATGAACACAGCTCAAAGCCCTCTTCGCCACTGGTTCCGTCCAGCTCAAAGCCCTCTTCGCCGCTTGTTCCGTCCAGCTCAAAGCCCTCTTCGCCGCTGGTTCCGTCCAGCTCTAAGCCCTCTTCACCGCTGGTTCCGTCCAGTTCTAAGCCCTCTTCGCCGCTGGTTCCGTCCAGCTCTAAGCCCTCTTCGCCGCTGGTTCCGTCCAGCTCTAAGCCCTCTTCGCCGCTGGTTCCGTCCAGCTCTAAGCCCTCTTCGCCGCTGGTTCCGTCCAGTTCTAAGCCCTCTTCGCCGCTGGTTCCGTCCAGCTCTAAGCCCTCTTCGCCGCTGGTTCCGTCCAGCTCTAAGCCCTCTTCGCCGCTGGTTCCGTCCAGTTCTAAGCCCTCTTCGCCGCTGGTTCCGTCCAGCTCTAAGCCCTCTTCGCCGCTGGTTCCGTCCAGCTCTAAGCCCTCTTCGCCGCTGGTTCCGTCCAGCTCTAAGCCCTCTTCGCCGCTGGTTCCGTCCAGCTCTAAGCCCTCTTCGCCGCTGGTTCCGTCCAGTTCTAAGCCCTCTTCGCCGCTGGTTCCGTCCAGCTCAAAGCCCTCTTCGCCGCTGGTTCCGTCCAGTTCTAAGCCCTCTTCGCCGCTGGTTCCGTCCAGCTCTAAGCCCTCTTCGCCGCTGGTTCCGTCCAGCTCAAAGCCCTCTTCGCCGCTGGTTCCGTCCAGCTCTAAGCCCTCTTCGCCGCTGGTTCCGTCCAGCTCTAAGCCCTCTTCGCCGCTGGTTCCGTCCAGCTCAAAGCCCTCTTCACCGCTGGTTCCGTCCAGCTCTAAGCCCTCTTCGCCGCTGGTTCCGTCCAGCTCTAAGCCCTCTTCGCCGCTGGTTCCGTCCAGCTCAAAGCCCTCTTCGCCGCTGGTTCCGTCCAGCTCAAAGCCCTCTTCGCCGCTGGTTCCGTCCAGCTCTAAGCCCTCTTCGCCGCTGGTTCCGTCCAGCTCTAAGCCCTCTTCGCCGCTGGTTCCGTCCAGCTCTAAGCCCTCTTCGCCGCTGGTTCCGTCCAGTTCTAAGCCCTCTTCGCCGCTGGTTCCGTCCAGCTCAAAGCCCTCTTCGCCGCTGGTTCCGTCCAGCTCTAAGCCCTCTTCGCCGCTGGTTCCGTCCAGCTCTAAGCCCTCTTCACCGCTGGTTCCGTCCAGCTCTAAGCCCTCTTCGCCGCTGGTTCCGTCCAGCTCTAAGCCCTCTTCGCCGCTGGTTCCGTCCAGCTCTAAGCCCTCTTCGCCGCTGGTTCCGTCCAGCTCTAAGCCCTCTTCGCCGCTGGTTCCGTCCAGCTCTAAGCCCTCTTCGCCGCTGGTTCCGTCCAGCTCTAAGCCCTCTTCGCCGCTGGTTCCGTCCAGCTCTAAGCCCTCTTCGCCGCTGGTTCCGTCCAGCTCTAAGCCCTCTTCGCCGCTGGTTCCGTCCAGCTCTAAGCCCTCTTCGCCGCTGGTTCCGTCCAGCTCTAAGCCCTCTTCACCGCTGGTTCCGTCCAGCTCTAAGCCCTCTTCGCCGCTGGTTCCGTCCAGCTCAAAGCCCTCTTCGCCACTGGTTCCGTCCAGCTCAAAGCCCTCTTCGCCGCTGGTTCCGTCCAGCTCTAAGCCCTCTTCGCCGCTGGTTCCGTCCAGCTCAAAGCCCTCTTCGCCACTGGTTCCGTCCAGCTCAAAGCCCTCTTCGCCGCTGGTTCCGTCCAGCTCAAAGCCCTCTTCGCCGCTGGTTCCGTCCAGCTCTAAGCCCTCTTCGCCGCTGGTTCCGTCCAGCTCTAAGCCCTCTTCGCCGCTGGTTCCGTCCAGCTCAAAGCCCTCTTCGCCGCTGGTTCCGTCCAGCTCAAAGCCCTCTTCGCCGCTGGTTCCGTCCAGCTCTAAGCCCTCTTCGCCGCTGGTTCCGTCCAGCTCTAAGCCCTCTTCGCCGCTGGTTCCGTCCAGCTCTAAGCCCTCTTCGCCGCTGGTTCCGTCCAGCTCTAAGCCCTCTTCGCCGCTGGTTCCGTCCAGCTCTAAGCCCTCTTCGCCGCTGGTTCCGTCCAGCTCTAAGCCCTCTTCGCCGCTGGTTCCGTCCAGCTCTAAGCCCTCTTCGCCGCTGGTTCCGTCCAGCTCTAAGCCCTCTTCACCGCTGGTTCCATCCAGTTCTAAGCCCTCTTCACTGCTGGTTCCCTGCAGCCCTGCCGAGCCAGAGCTTCATGTCAGCCACGCCTTGCCAGAGACTGTCCACGTCCCTGAGCCTGGCACTCTCCCCAAGAAAATTTTTTTTGGGGGGGATATAGGCCCCCTGACCAGCCTGCTCCGCCATGGCCGCCCGAAGGGGATTCTCCGCCATGGCCACCTGCACAACCTGCTCCGCCCTGGAGGCTTCCTGTTCCCGGAAAGCCATGCCCTTGTCAGCCTCCAGGGCGCCCACCCTCCCGCCCCTATTTGATGTTTATATGGCGTGGGGACACGCCTTTTTGGGAGGGGGCGTAATGTTACATGTGTGTCCTGTGTTTCCCCCTGCTTAGTGTTTTTGGTTCAGTCCTGTGTTCTAGTTTTCCCGCTCCTCGTTTGTGTTCAGTCCATTCACCTGTGTCTAGTTTCTTTGCCCCAGCTGTGCCTTGTTTCCCTTATCTGTTCCCTGTGCATTTAAACCCTGTGTTCTCCCTCACTCCTGGTCCGTTCTCGTTTATGTATAGTGTGTATATGCTCCTGAGTTTTTGTTATTAAAACCTGTTTCTAGTTATTCCTCGTGCTTCCTGGATACCACACCCGTAACAATATGATTCAGGAATATATTTTGTGAATGTAGTCTAGGTGCAGAACAGCCAATGATGGAGATGTTCAAATCCTCTTTCACACACACTTCGTAGAAATAAAGATGTTTTATCTCTCTGTCTCTGTCATAAATGTTCTCACTAAACATGCAAAGTGATGCATTTGAATTCTAACTGCAATTGCACTGCAGATTATATCACTGTAATTGCTGTTATCTTGGCACAGAGAATATTTAACAACTTGTCTTTAAATTATGTAGATTATAAAGGTTCAATATTCTCCTTGTACTGTTATCAGTGTGTTAAAATAAACTGGTTTAACTGTCATTGTAGGAGCTGATAAAGTATCCGGCAGTTTGATGGTTGACCTTTGAAAGAACTGAAATAAAGAGGAACAGACTCGCACATCTCTCCTTCTGTTGTGAGCCATGATTGAACTCGATCCAGTAAACCCGTCGCCTCAGTTTAATGAGTAATGGCGTCTCTAAATGGGGTCTTGTATATTCGAGTTCACTAAACTTGCTGCTCATGTCGACTGTATTAAATGCTAAATGACTTAATTTGGTGTGTGCTTTAGGATATTATTGACTGATTCTGTCAATCATTGAATTAACTTCATTGTCCACAGAAATACACAACAAACGCCATGTTGTATTGTGTATGTTATGTTTTGGTTAAGCTTTTATTCTATTTTCTTAGTTCCTATAGTTCAAGGGTCTTCAAATTACTGTTTGATCACAAATATTTTTTTTAAAACATGGTTAAAAAACCTCACAAAGTAAAATTCAAATTTAAGCACCCTGAAACGAGAGCTGTAATACTGTAATAATATATTATTATCTGGTGAACTGTTCATATTTACAGTGTGTTTTTGCAGCGGTGAGAAATGTGGCCAATTACAATCTGTGGGAATTTATATTACAGTGATCCTAGCAAAGAGCCCAATTTTATTAAAAATAAACATATGACTGTATATACCCAGCAAACACAGAACGTTCCCCTAACGTTCCCGTATGGTTCCCATTTGGTTATTTTTTTGGGAACCAAACAAGAACGTTCTAGGAACGTTCCCTGTAGGTTATTTTTAGGTTTAATTTTATAACCTAAGGAGAACGTTCCCTGTAGGTTATTTTTAGGTTTACTTTTATTACCTAAGGAGAACGTTCTGGGAATGTTCCCTGTAGGTTATTTTTAGGTTCTATTTTTATAACCTAAACAGAACGTTCCCAGAACGTTCCCTGTAGGTTATTTTTAGGTTTACTTTTATTACCTAAGGAGAACGTTCTGGGAATGTTCCCTGTAGGTAATTTTTTTAGGTTCTATTTTTCTTAAACAAATTAAAAGGTTGCAAATGTTTGCTTTAACAGCAGTGATGAAATGCTTAATTGCATGACCATTATCAGGCAGTAGAGAGCGCTCATTGATTGGCAAAGTCTTTTTTTTGTTAATTAAATATTTGTGCAGCCAAGTTTTCTTTTTTAAATTTACTTTTGAAAACAAGAACTATAATTAAATAAACAGATTATTGCAAAGATCGCTTTCAAAACCTTTTTTTTTTTTTTTTTTTTTTGCAGATCTCAAAATTAATAGTTATTACATTTGACATTGACAAAAATGTAGTTTTTACTGTTTATTTTTTTAAATAGTGCAAGACATAAAGGATGGTCATGCACAATGTTTTAGTGTTGCCTTACCATTTTCCTTGAAGTTCCCCAACATTGCGATCAGGTCTTAGCAAATTGCCAGTCATTTAAAGAGTTGAATCAGGGGCCTATATGATATCATGAAGCCGGTTTAGCTGGCTAGCCAGGTAAGTTTCAGTTTAGTTTGCACCAATCCTGTACCATGAAAGTGGCTTGGCTAGCTGCGTTCATTGCCATGCCTGCTCCGGGCCAGGTTATGTTCACAAACTGAAATTGGACCGAGCAGATGAGAGAAGTGACACGTCTGACAAAACAAGTCACTTTGTGCATCTGCCATCATGTAAACTACATATCACCTCACAAAGGTTTATCCTCAATCATGCACAGAATCACGATGTGCTTAATCACTATTTATTTGCAGATACTTCTTGATCATTTTACAGTGCTGAATCCATCACCTGATAACTGTAACATAAGTGGAATCAATTGTAAGACATTTTATTATATGTTAAAATTATATTATATAAATGTCCTTCTAGAATGAAATTATATGGGATACTTTTTTTTCAGAAAGTGCCCACAAGTCTGCTATGCTCAAGACTTACAGTTGAAGGAAGTTATAACGTGTGTTCTCCAACAAAACAGTGATGATATTAGGACAGATCTAGGTTGTTATGGAGTTTTAAAATAAAAAAAAAGTTTTAAATAAATAAAAAAGTCAGCACTTTACTGTTAGACAGACAAGCAATACACAAAAATGATGCTGTACATGAAATGAAAATAATACAATTATAATGTGTGGTACTTAAATTCCATTCAACTTCTGTTCTTGTCGTGGAATACAATTCAGTTCAGGAAAATGTTCAAGAAAAAAGATTTCCAGTTCAGAAAAAAAAATATGTAGAAGAATTGAAGAAATCGATGCCTTGTTCAGTTAAAAACAGACCCGGATACTCCAACTGTTTGGTCGTCAGTGTACAGAGAATCCACTGTGTAACAGGTCGCCTTTGCAGGAACAGTTGAAACAAAGATGAAAGTCACAGTCTGGGTTGGCTCGCCATCATTAATTGCAGTTTGTACATCCTCTCCTCGTACACCACAGAAGAGTTATTGTATAATTTTGTGGAGCCATTGAAGAGAATGATGGTTTCCCAATGCACATCTCACTAGAAAAGAAGATGGGAAAACAGATATGATGTTTACAGACTTATACATTAAAATAATAAACCATTTTTTTCATGAACTAATCTTCAGGTAAAATGAAGGCAGGCTACTTTACACAACAGGGCAAAGAGTTTTTGGGTGCTTTTAAACTTCTAAATTCTTGATTTTACCTTTTAACATCATTGACGATGTTATTGATGACTTTAAAGTGACAGAATTCACATAATGTCAACAATAACTTCACCCAATTGACTGTTTATTTTAATTAAATGCACAACCAAAATGTACTGAATCAACAGCTTCATTCAACAACAAACAATGTATTTACACAGCTAATAAACATATGGATGCATACTTGTCTGACATGTTTGATCTTATGGATTATTTTTCACCTATTATGGAATTTTGAAAATTTCCTTTCATGTAGTGTGTAACATAGATCTAAGTGAACAAAAACATCCTGCAAAGTTTTATAAAGTTCACCGTAAAAAAAGTTATTGTCTCTCAAAAGTAAGAGTCAAGTCAAGTCATCCTCATTTATACAGCGCTTTTAACAATGTAGATTGTTTCAAAGCAGCTTTATAGAGATAAACATATAATTTAAGGTAACAGAGAATGGTTTGGTTTTATAGCGGTTCTTGAATAATGTTGTTTCCAGCTAAATTTAGTTTTGATTGATTCTGTCGAAATGATCATTTGTTATTAAATCAGGGGCCGCTAGACGCCGCCGTTCTCTATAAACAGACTTTAAACTGAACCTGTGATAAACGCTGATGGCGTTCACATGCGCATTAAGAACTGAGTCTATAGTTATGTGCGTTTGAATATATGTGTGCAGGTTTGTAATTCCCTACAGACCATGACTAAACAAACTACTTGTCTTGCCTATACATTTTCTCAGAGTCGACTCTGAGTCGCTAATATGAATCGATAGACGAACAATGCTTTTTTCTCTATCTAGATGATGTCAACTTGACAAGTTATTAATAATAAGATACGCCCACTTATTGCGCTCGCCTCAGACGCCAGGGAAAATTTGAAAACATCATGTCGACAACAAGACGCTGTGTTCTGAAGTGCGAATCAAAAGCGAACTTTTTTTCACTGCCCAGGGACGAGCATGTGAATAATCAGAGGCTAGAGTTTATATTTACAACTGTACCACACAAGTATAGCCGAACCTTGTGCTGTGTTCCCTGAAGGAAGGTTCAGTACCAGTTTTATTTGGATCGGCTTCCTCCTCCGAATCACAACCTGTAAGTATTATTAATAATTGTTGCTTTTATGGGTTTTGCCCTTTAGGCCCTTTAAGCTTAAACTACTCATATGATTGTTCACATATTGTAAATAATTAATTGTTTCTGTAATGTGTTTCTTAGTACTCTGTTTACCTTCATCCTATATCAGAGAACTGATCACTATTTAGGTAGTGTTGAAATAGAACTACAATAAAAAAGCATATTTCTCAGAATTTCTCCAAGATTACTTGTTGACGTTTTTTACGAATGTCTAAGATTAAGCGTTTTCAGTGTTTAACCCTTGTGCCTCCTTAGGGACATTTTTGGCCTTTTCAGTTTTTTTTTTTTTATCACTTTAACTGTGTTAATGCTAACTGCATAACATTTGGCACAGGTGTGTATTTTTATTGTAATTTTACTATTTCACCGCTATTTTCTTAAAAAATATTTTTTTTTGCACTACGTACACAAAATACTCCCTCTTAGCGCCTTTTGGATAAAAATGGCCCCATTGAAACTGCAATGTTTTATCCCAGGGCCATTTAACTATAAAATGATGAAATATTTCATAAGAGGCTTTCATTCTGTTGGCAAGGCTTCAAAAATATAAATTTTTACTATTTTTTTATCAGATGGTGCCATTTTTCCAGGTTTTAGTCTCTTAAGCAAATTACTCGCTTTATTCTGGTTTTCTGATTTTGCCAATAAAAAAAGTGTGTGTGTTTGTGTGCTTGTAATATTGAGAGAGGAAAAACTCAACTGCAAATCTAAAATCCAATCACTGTGTGCACCAGTGGAGCTTTGCTGGCAACCAATGGGGAAAGTCTGTTACGGCGCCCAAACAAAATCTTACTGAAAGCTCATTTTTTTAAATATAAACCTCACATTTGGAACACAACTTATTTATGGCTTTGATTTTCTAGGCGTTTTTGAGTTTTGTTTAATAAAATATATATTTTATATAAAATAATGTTCATAAATAAATTCATAAACTTAAACCTATATAACTTTTTTAAATGAGGCACAAGGGTTAAATAAATATTTACAAATATATTCTTGTGTTTTTATTCTGTCTCCCAATGTTGTCTGTCTAAAAATAGCCTTTAAATTATACTAGCTCAAGAACTTGGAATCGACGCTTACCTACCTCTCAACCATCAACAGTGATCGCGTTCAGCGCGGCTATACCTGGCTCTTCTTCACCCATTGCTCGCTTGCGTATCGCCACCTAGGGTTGCTCAATTATATTTAACAAAGTGGGACTCTCAAACCTAAAGGAAAAAGAGGGGAAAAAAATATATGACATATTTGCTTTGAATAAAGTATAGCAAAACAAAAACACTGCAGTATTAGAAAACCCCAATATTTTTGGACGTTTACTGCCAAGGTAACGTGGTGTGTCATTATATAAATGTGTATACATTTTTGAAAAAAGGAACAAAAAAAACATCTCTCAATATTAAATTATTAATCGCGTATAAGCCCGCGAAACCGGGCAGCGCTGGCCTATATAAGCTGGGGTCTGTGCCCACCGCACGCACAACCTGTCTATCCTTTGAGTGACATCCCAGCAGTGCGTTTTCCTCAGGTAATTATTACTTTTTACTTAACCAATTTAGTTAAATTACTTTTTTAAAGTATGGTCTGACAACAAAAGTAAATGACATGTAAAACTATGAAGAAAAAGTAATGACATTGAACAGGGGCGGAGTGGGACCAAAAAATCTACCGGGAAATTTCGCAGACCACCGGCCCTCGTCGCCGGCAGGGCCGGATTAAGAGTTCAGAGGCCCCTGGGCACAATGTCTTGTAGGCCCCCTCTTAGGCCTAAATGTATATTTTGTCCAAGGACATTTTAATATGGCATTTACAGTTTTACTGACTTAAAAGGAACTTTGTTGTAGTCAAGTCAAGTCACCTTTATTTATATAGCGCTTTTTACAATACAAATGGTTTCAAAGCAGCTTTACAGAGATAACAGGAAAACAATGTTGTAATAGTATTGTTAAATTCAAAATTAAATGTTAAATGTCCCCAACTAAGCAAGCCAAAAGCCAATGGCGACAAAGGCGAAGAGAGGCGAAGAAAGGCATCAGTGGCAAGGAACCAAAACTCCATCAGGTGACAGAATGGAGAAAAAAACCTTGGGAGAACCCAGGCTCAGTCAGGGGGCCAGTCCTCCTTTGGCCAACGAACGAACAGTGTATGATTATGAGTTAGGCAGCATAATGTCAGGAGTCAGATGTGATCAGAACTTTCACGATATTTATCCAGTTCATCTGGTTGGGTTGGGTCATCCGGCCGGTAAGGAGATGAGTGTGTTGAGGTGTCCATGGGCCTTCACAGTGTTGATGGGCCTGGCTCATCAGGGATGCGTTGTCGTCGTGTCCATGTGATGGTCCTTCCTCAGATCTGGATATGGCCTGGATCCGGCGGTTCGTGGTAAACCTCGGGATAAACAGAGACTAATATTAGCGTAGACGCCATCCTTCTTATGATGTACAAAGTACATCAGGAATTATGGGAAGTGTTCCCGGTTCCGGCTGATCTAAACTATGCAGCCTAACATTGAATTATAGAAATCTATAATGTGTTATGTGTATGCTAAGCCAAAGAGATGTGTTTTTAGTCTAGACTTAAACTGACAGACTGTATCTGCTTCCCGGACTGTGTTAGGAAGATTGTTCCAAAGTTTTGGGGCTAAATAGGAAAAGGATCTACCGCCAGCAGTCGATTTTGATATTCTAGGTATTATCAACTGGCCAGAATTTTGAGATCGCAATAGACGTGAAGGACTATAATGCGTTAAGAGCTCGCTCAAGTACTGGGGAGCTAAACCATTTAGTGCTTAGTAAGTAATCAGCAAAATTTTAAAATTTATAAATTTATACGTTTAATAGGCAGCCAATGCAGTGTTGACAGAACCGGGCTAATATGGTCATACTTCCTGGTTCTGGTAAGAACTCTAGCGGCTGCGTTTTGAACTAGCTGTAGTTTGTTTATTAAGCGTGCAGGGCAACCACCCAGTAGAGCATTACAATAATCTAGCCTTGATGTCATGAATGCATGAACTAATTGTTCCGCATTTGTCAGTGAGAGCATATGACGTAATGGAAAAATGCGGTTTTACAGATACTAGACACGTGACTTTCAAATGAAAGATTGGTATCAAAGAGCACACCCAGGTTCCCAAGTGACGACGAAGACTTAACAGAGCAGCCATCAATTGTTAGACAGTATTCTGGGTTATTACGTGTGGCAGTTTTTTGTCCAATGATTAGAATCTCTGTTTTTTCAGAATTTAGTCATAGAAAATTACTGGTCATCCAATGTTTTATATCAGCTATGCATTCCGTTAATTTTGAGAATTGGTAAGTTTCGTTAGGTTTTGAAGAAATATACAGCTGAGTATCATCAGCATAACAGTGAAAGCTAATTCCATATTTCCTAATGATATATCCTAATGGTAGCATGTACAGAGTGAACAGCAGCGGTCCTAGTACTGAGCCTTGTGGTACGCCATACTGAACTTGTGATCGATAAGACATCTCTTCATTTACTGCTACAAACTGAAAACGGTCAGATAAGTATGATTTAAACCATGCTAGTGCAATTCCACTAATGCCAACATAGTTTTCTAGTCTATTTAAAAGAATGTTGTGGTCGATAGTATCAAATGCAGCACTAAGATCAAGTAACACTAATAGAGAGATACAACCACGATCGGATGATAAGAGCAAATCATTTGTGACTTTAATGGGAGCAGTCTCAGTACTATGGTACGGTCTAAATCCTGACTGAAAATCCTCGCAGATATTATTTCTTTCTAAAAAGGAACACAGTTGTGATGATACTGCTTTTTCTAGTATCTTTGACAGAAAAGGCAGATTCGAGATTGGCCTGTAATTGACTAATTCTGTAGGATCAAGTTGCGGTTTTTTAACAAGCGGGTTAATCATAGCCAACTTAAAGGTTTTTGGTACGTATCCTAAAGACAAAGATGAATTAATGATATTTAGAAGAGGATCTATGACCTCTGGAAGCATCTCTTTCAGTAGCTTAGTCGGTATAGGGTCTAGCATACAAGTTGTGGATTTAGATGAATTAACAAGTTTGCAAAATTCTTCCTCTCCTATAGCAACAAATGAATCAAAATGTTCCTCACGGAGACTACAATGCACTCCCTGATGTGCTACTGTAGTAGACGGTTGCATAGTTATAATTTTGTCCCTGATATTATAGATCTTATTAGTGAAGAAGTTCATAAAGTCATTACTGCTGTGTTTCTTGGAAACTTCTGGGCTTGAAGCTTTCTTTTTTGTTAGTTTAGCCACTTGTTCAAATAAATACCTAGGATTATGTTTATTTTCTTCTAATAGGGTTGAAAAATAATCTGTTCTAGCATCTTTTAATGCCTCTCTGTAAGCAATCGAGCTCTCCTTCCATGAAATCCGAAAAACCTCTAGTTTGTTTTCTTCCAGTTTCGCTCCATTTTTCTGGCTGCTCTCTTAAGGGCCCGGGTGTGCTCGTTGTACCACGGCGTTGGACTATTTTCTTTAATCTTCTTTAAGCGCAACGGAGCAACTATGTCTAAAGTGCTGGAAAAGAGAGATTTAAACTACCACTAGAACAAAAAACAATATCCTTCCCATGGTCGGTGTAAGAGATGGCCAGTGGTCTTAGAGGATACTTTTAAAGAAGCTGGAAAGAGATTCAGTGGATCTCCAAAAGGTGGTTTATTATGATGAAAAATAAAAAAATATGTACATGGTCACATACTGAAATACAAACAAACTGAAACAAAACAAAACTGCAACAATGTGCAAAAACGGCTACACCAAATAATTTGGTCCAATTTGCAACAGGGTCTTATCTTTGGCCTTAAACAAACCAAGACTCCTTAATAAGCTCTGTAGCTCCCTATTTATATGGGCTAACTCCACCCTCAGCCTGTACCAAATGAACAAGCAGGGTCCAAACATACAATACATTACACACAAAATAAAAATAATGAAACAATAAGCATGCACAAATAACACTGTGTAAACCCATGGGTACTTGACCACACACACAAGAAAACATAACAACAACAAAAAAGGAAATGCAAAGGAAAAATTGTTTAGCTGCAATTCCCCCTCCCCCAGACAAAACTACAAATGGATCAGTCCAATTAGGGCTATGCTAATGCTACAAAAACCTGTTTGAATCAGACAGAGTGTTTGATGGTGCAGCATGGGAGTAGAAGGCCAACAGCCAAAACAAAGTTTGGGGGGAATTCTTACAAGAAATAAAAGGTAATTCTGACTGCAATTAACTGGGTTGTGAAGTTTTTCTTTAAAAGGAATAATTGGAACAACATGTTGGAGCGAACAGACAAATATATATACAGTATATATATCAGACTCATTTCAAATAGGGTAAACAATTACACATCACCATTCTGACTTAAAAGATGGTAAATGCCAGCATAATCAGGTAGTGATGTGTGCATGTATGTCAAGTCCATGTAATTCATTTTCGGTCACCAAGCTTAGCTTGTGACATTTCCCCCCCCTTCTCCAGACGCCTCATGAGGTGTCCGTGAGAGGTAGTCAGCAGTACAGTTTTGGGTGCCTGACCCATAAAGGACTTCAAAATCAAATGGTTGAATAGCTAAAAACCATCTTGTAATCCTAGAATTAGTGTCTCTCATTTGACCCAACCAGGACAGGGCCCGATGATCAGTTTCCAGTCTAAATTTGCGGCCCAGCAAATAATAAAATAATAATAAAATAACGTAAGGAGTCCCGGGACCATTTGATAGCCAAACACTCCTCCACCATAGAGTACCTAGACTCACGGGGAAGTAGCTTCCTACTAATGTAAGCCACCGGTCTTAGTTGTGCTGACTTCCCCTGCAACAAAACAGCTCCTATGCCATGCTCGGAAGCATCGGTTTGTACAGTAAAATCCTGTTCAAAATCAGGACTCTGCAGGATTGGCTCTTTGCAGAGAGTGTCTTTTTAGCCCTGGAAAGCAAGTTCACATTCTTCAGTCCACACCACCTTTTTTGGTTTGTCCTTTTTGGTGAGAGATGTCAGTGCAGCAGCTCGTGCAGAAAAGTTTGGTACAAACTAGGGCTGCACGATTTGGGGAAAATGTCATTGCCCATTTCGTCCCAGTCTTTCCACAAGGTCATCTACCCTGGGCATGGGATAGGAATCAAACTTGCTGACGCTGTTTACCTTCCGAGTCCAAGTCCAAGCAGAAACGAAGGCTGCCATCCTTCTTGGGCACCAAGATGACTGGACTACTCCACTCACTCTGCATGGTTTCCAACTCCTCTTTAAAGACAGACAAGAGTTGTTCTGGTATTCTGTAAACAGGTTGGCGTATGGATTAGAACTATGTAGAGTAATGTGGTGTGATACCATGTTGGTCAGACCAGGTGTCTCTTTAAATAGACCCGGTGGCATCAGGTCCAGTAATTGACGTTTCTTATGTTCTGACAGTTTGCTCAAGTCCAGTGTAGCAGACTGGCGAGGAACAGGGAAGTATTGTTCCTCTACTTCCTCTTCGTCCTCCACCGCTCGGATGAACAAGGTTTGCTCTAGACTTGATTCATTGGTGACAGTTGGAGAACTAGAGGATGGAGGCCGTGCATGCCATCTTTTTAATAGATTAACATGAAATGTCTGCAATGACTTGCTTCTAGATGGAATGTACACTTCATAGGTGACTGGGCCTACCTTCCGTTGAACCCGGTAAGGGCCCTGCCACTTGGCCAGTAGCTTGTTTTCTGAAGTAGGCAGAAGTAACAATACCTCATCTCCTTCTTCAAAGCTGCGGGTTCTGGCTGTTTGATCATACCATTCCTTTTGACGTGGTTCTGAAGGAGGTTTTTCCGAGCCATAGCTGTAGTTTCCTCCAACTGTTCTCTCATCTTCAGGACATAAGAAATAATGTTTATTCGACCTGGCTTTTCTGATGCTTCCCAGGCCTCTCGTAAAACATCAAGAGGACCTCTGACTGGGTGAGCATACAGGAGTTCAAAAGGAGAAAATCCTGTTGATGCTTGGGGTACCTCGCAATACGCAAACAACAGGTATGACCAGGGACGTGCACAGACATTTTGAGGGGCAGGGGCTCAAGTGAAAAAAAGGGCACTTCTCATAATTACGTTTTTTTTTTTTTTACTGTTTTTAAACCAAAACGTATATATATTAACACAACTCTGACTTCCTTTTTTTTATTATTTAAAAAGTTAATTAATTGTATCTTCCTCAAACTCATGCAATTGTTTCATTTTCAAAAGATGTCTACAAAATAATCAGTTCACACAGAAACCATGGTCTCCTTAGTATTCAATTTTTTAAAAACATTTATTAGGCTGCAAAAAATAAAACAGCTTTTAATTTAAGTGAACTTCAAACAATCCTCACATAAACCCATAATAAAAGTCATATTTAAGCTATATTATAGGCTACAGGTAGCTCATATACAGAAACTGAATAAAGTTATCAGACAGTCTGCGCTGCATAAATTATAAATTATATATAGACTAATCCTTATTAAAGCTACACAAGTTATTTAGTCAAGAGCAGTGGGTAATTTTCTCTGTTCCCTTTGTTCTGTGATTAACTTTACTGACAGAGCTTTATTGGCTGCTGGCCCTTTAAGACCAGCCGTTGCAGAGCCAGAGACGCGGATCTCACACGCGCTTCATTCTCTCACAGCTCTTTATGTCCATCATAAGACTGCTCTTATGTTATGAAGATACTTGACAAACTACATTTTGGCATAATTGTCACAGTGTGTGTTATTGTTCGTTCAAGCGCGAAAGAGAACTGTATTCTGGCGCGCGGTCTGTGCATGCGCATTATAGGCTACTGGCCGCGCGCGTCTTTCTGTGAGTCACAGTGAGGACATTCACATGAGAAGAGAGAGAGAGAGGGAGCGCTTTAGAACTCCTGACCTGATATTTAGATACACTATTCAATAAATATATTTGTTTGACGGGGAAGCTGTGCGCAAACAGGAATATAGCCTATATTATTTTTCCCAAAAAAAAAAAAAAAAAAACACACCAGAAAAAAGGGCACTTTCTCTCCAGGAATAAAAAGGGCAGGTGCTCAAGCCCCTTTTGATGTCTATGTGTGCACGTGCCTGGGTATGACAACCACTTGTCCCAATCCTTTCCAGTCTCTGAAACAAACTTTTTCAGCATATTTTTCAGGGTTTTGTTGAACCTTTCAACCAAGCCATCTGTCTGAGGATGATAAGGGGTGGTTCTTACTCTCTTTATTCCCAAGAGTTGATAAACCTGGTGAAGGGTGCGGCTCATGAAATTTGGGCCTTGATCTGTTTGGACTTCCTTAGGTATACCTACTTGAGTGAAGAGTCTGAGAAGTGCAGTCGCTACCTGCTTAGCAGTGATTTCTCTGAGAGGATAAGCCTCAGGGTACCTAGTGGCATAGTCACAGATAACAAGAATGAATCGGTTCCCTGACTGGCTCCTTTCTAGTGGACCTACCACATCTATTCCAATATGCTCAAAAGGCATATCAATGACAGGTAATGGGTGCAGTGGTGCATATGCAGGTTTATAACTAGTTGTGAGTTGACACTCTGGGCAAGACTTGCAGTACTCTTTCACTTCAGTATACATCTTAGGCCAATAAAACCTCTTAGACACTCGCATAAGAGTCTTCACGAAACCTAAATGACCAGACCAAGGAATGGTATGTCCAAGCTCAAGCACCTCCTTCCTGTACGCTTTAGGTACAACCAACTGAGTTCCTTCTTCCTTACTCTTTCTATAGAGTAGGCCTGCCTTGAGAACATACGTTTCTTCAAAACCTTCCAAAAGGCAACCTTCTTTTTCAGCTTGCTTTAAACACTCCACTAGAGCAGGGTCTTCCTTTTGTAGCTTAGCTAGGCTGTTAGGAATGGTAACATCAGACTCGGTTAGTTCAGGTTCCCCCAGATCTAGCTCAATATGGTTAGTGTTGCTTACAAGTCTCTTCACCTCCTCCCTACGCCGCTCTAACCTCTCTTTGTCAGTGGGCTTAGGCTCTGCTTCCATGTCAGCAGTTGCAAAAGGCATCTCATTTAAAGCATAAGTCTCTGTCTCCTGCCTTATACGCTGGGTTTGCGGTCTTGTAACTACACCACACCAAGTGCTGCTCTGCACTAGATCTGACAAAATAGGGACATCAGTACCCAACGAAATGGGGTAGGGGAGATTGGTGGCTACACCCACTCTCATCAAATAAGGCTGGCTGTGTATCTCAATATATACATCTGCTGTGGGTAACTCTGTTCTATCTCCATGTACACAGACACCAGACTCCAAAATCTCTTTCTCAGACCTTCACCATGACTGTTCCTGCTGGAGGAATGACCCAACTCTACCAGAGCTGAGAGTCCGGAGCCATTTTCAGGAAACGGTTGAAGACGCATCTCTTTCTGCAGCACTTGTTTCAGTAATACTAACACTTTCTCTTCCTTTCCTTTCTATTATAAAAAAAAAAAAAAAAAAAAAAACCTTTACGGGTTCTGCGTTAGATTAAACTGTGAAAGGTTATAACACTTACATTTTGTTGTCCTGCTGTTAGTTTAACTGCTTCTATTGTTCTCATTTGTAAATCGCTTTGGATAAAAGCGTTGCTAAATGAATAAATGTAAATGTAATGAACATTAAATGCATGACTGTGCATTTGTAGGTATGTGTGTGCGTGAGAAAAGCTGGTCCTCCTCTAAATGTCCACAGTGAAGGAATGCATTAACACATTTCCATGACCTCAAGCCAAGACCTAACACTAACTCCAGTCTTCTCCGTGCTCTGGGTTAGTGTGTGTGCGTGTGTGTGTGTGTGTGTGCGTATCTGTTGCGGATCTCCGTCCTCTAACTGCCCTCCATGTCCTGGAGCCAGGACTCTCCTCTGTAGCCTGCCTTACAGCGCTTGCTTCCTTACAGGCCGATATGTTTACATTGTCCATGCAATAATATTTGTTTTGAATTTTATGATACAGTAAATAAAAAAGATGTTGATTCTTTTCCCTTTAAACAACTATAAAAATGGATCTTAATGTTAATTATCAATTATAAAGGTGTATGTGTATATATGTGTATGTATATATATATATGTATGTGTGTGTGTGTGTGTGTGTGTGTGTGTGTGTGTGTGTGTGTGTGTGCATATACATACATACACTGAACAAAATTATAAACGCATCACTTTTGTTTTTGCCCCCATTTTTCATGAGCTGAACTCAACGATCTAAGACTTTTTCTATGTGCACAAAAGGCCTATTTCTCTCAAATATTGTTCACAAATCTGTGTTAGTGAGCACTTCTCCTTCGCCGAGATCATCCACCTCACAGGTGGCGTATCAAGATGATGATTACACAGCATGATTATTGCACAGGTGTGCCTTAGGCTGTCCACAATAAAAGGCCACTCTAAAATGTGCAGTTTTACTGTATTGGGGGTCCAGTGTTAAAAAAAAAAAAAGGGGTTGTGTTAATTGGAGAAACAGGAAAAAGCACAGATGAAACCCTGAAGTGGATTGTAAATGATCTTAGAAAGATATTTACTAGTCACAATATTGTTCCTTCTAACTATTCATGAGTTGTCTGGTTTAGGAAGGATTCCCAGAAATATTTGTTTCTGGAATATGTAAATTGTCAAAGAAGTGTAGAAGGGGAGTGAGAAAATCCTATGACATTTATTATCATCCGGTGAGACCTTCACCTGAGAGAGTAGGTGTTGTGAGACTGTATAAAGACACATGTGTCTAATAACACAGACACAGAACTAGAGACTTGAGGTATCAGCACATCCCAACATGATATACAGACTGACCTCTACAAGACCAGCACATCCCAACATGATATACAGACTGACCTCTACAAGACCAGCACATCCCAACATGATATACAGACTGACCTCTAGAAGACCAGCACATCCCAACATGATATACAGACTGACCTCTACAAGACCAGCACATCTCAACATGATATACAGACTGACCTCTACAAGACCAGCACATCCCAACATGATATACAGACTGACCTCTACAAGACCAGCACATCCCAACATGATATACAGACTGACCTCTACAAGACCAGCACATCCCAACATGATATACAGACTGACCTCTACAAGACCAGCACATCCCAACATGATATACAGACTGACCTCTACAAGACCATCACATCCCAACATGATATACAGACTGACCTCTACAAGACCAGCACATCCCAACATGATATACACACTGACCTCTACAAGACCAGCACATCCCAACATGATATACAGACTGACCTCTACAAGACCAGCACATCCCAACATGATATACAGACTGACCTCTACAAGACCAGCACATCCCAACATGATATACAGACTGACCTCTACAAGACCAGCACATCCCAACATGATATACAGACTGACCTCTACAAGACCAGCACATCCCAACATGATATACAGACTGACCTCTACAAGACCAGCACATCCCAACATGATATACAGACTGACCTCTAGAAGACCAGCACATCTCAACATGATATACAGACTGACCTCTACAAGACCAGCACATCCCAACATGATATACACACTGACCTCTACAAGACCAGCACATCCCAACATGATATACAGACTGACCTCTACAAGACCAGCACATCCCAACATGATATACAGACTGACCTCTACAAGACCAGCACATCTCAACATGATATACAGACTGACCTCTACAAGACCAGCACATCCCAACATGATATACAGACTGACCTCTACAAGACCAGCACATCCCAACATGATATACAGACTGACCTCTACAAGACCAGCACATCCCAACATGATATACAGACTGACCTCTACAAGACCAGCACATCCCAACATGATATACAGACTGACCTCTACAAGACCAGCACATCCCAACATGATATACAGACTGACCTCTACAAGACCAGCACATCCCAACATGATATACAGACTGACCTCTACAAGACCAGCACATCCCAACATGATATACACACTGACCTCTACAAGACCAGCACATCCCAACATGATATACAGACTGACCTCTACAAGACCCACCAGAGGCCGGCAGAAACATGTTCAACATACTGGTAGATATACATTTATTATATCTAGAAAAATATAACTGTATTCATTAATAACAAATGAACGTTGTATTAATGAGAAGAAGTAGAAGTATATGAAGTTAAGAAATAGAACAATATATTTAGGACTATCATTTATTTATAGGAGTTTATAAATACTGCAAAAAGAAAACTGTTGTTAAGACATCAGAAGTGTTGAGGAATGACGAGATGAGGAATGTATGAGTTGTCATCAAATGTTATTTGTACAGAAAGATGATTTTGAAATGGGAAACCTATGTAAAAAAAATTCTGATAAAGTGAAAACTGGTACAATAACAGTGATGGAATGATGAAATATTGTGTGAGAACATTTGAATTGATCGAATTGTCTTAGGAAAGATAAAAATATAGAAATATAGAAACAAGAGGTGAAAGACTTTTACAATTTTAGAGATGACCTTGTTTTTGTACATGAGTTGCATGGTAAATACACCACGGATGTTATCAGAGTGGGGAAATTTGATGAAGTATTTTATTTTATAGACAAAAACGTTGATTCCCGGGAGAGGCGAGATCAGCCACTCCAGACACAGATGTCTCTCAGAGGACTGGATTACAGAGATCAGATTCTGCAAGATCTGTGAGATTAATGTCTTTACTGTAAGATATTACTGTACGTTTCTGTGTGAAGGCTCTAAAGGACAGTTAACTGGAGCATGTTATCATCAAATTACTAATGGGAGACTAACGAGAAGTAAATGTGGATTAAACTTGACCATCTGGAGATTTGGTAGATTATTGAAAGTAAAGTTATGAAGCTGAAAAATGAACGACCCTGTGGAACATTATGGGAACGTTTTTCTTACAGACTCACGACAAATATACACTAAACTAAGAAAGTATGATAAAACCAGAGGATGCTATATGCAATACCTAAGCCTGAAAATAACATAATAATTTTAGAATAGAAAAGTTGTATAAGGGGGGTGTTATGGAATGTGCAATTATTCTATTATAATTATGCCTTTGTGTATAAAAAACTTCTGTATTGTAGTAAACCACAATTGTAACCCTATATAAAGAAAATGGTTTATGAAGAAAAACACTGCAATTGTTTTTGTAAAATGGTTTATTGAGAAAGTGGTTTATAAAGAAACACACATAACACACTTAATGTTTGAAGCATTTATTAACAAGCACAGTGAGGAACAAAACATGTATTAGAAAGAGCTTAAACTGAAGAAATAAGAAAGAAGAAAACTGCAAGCATTACCGTGTGTGTGTTGTGGACGAGACACAGAAAAGGAGAAGGTCCAAAGAAGGAGGTGTAGTGATCTATTTTCTCTTAAAGTGGAGAACATTTAGAAGCAGACCAGGAGACGTTGAGGTATTTTTCAAGCAGAAGTTCTTTATTGCGTCGCTGTAAGCATCTCGATCTCGTCTAACTAAAGGAAACTTTACATGTGTGTTTTATTTCAGAGGGGAGGGATTACACAGGGGTGGAGTCACTCTGAACATGTACATGTAGGACGGAGGTCAGCTTGTCTGCGGAGATTCCCTGATCTCATCAGCAGAAGTGTCATGTACAGATGGTGATCAATCAGCCTGATTAAATCACTCAAACATTAACACTATCATAGAGACAAAGGTCCAGCTGTACTTTGAGAAGTGACCAAAGGTTAATGTCAGACCCCTGAATTGCTTGATTTAATCTTCTTTGGATCTCATCCTCCATGCCTCAAATGGGAAAACACAGTGTACAGCATTTTGTCAGCTAAATACTATTGTATTTTATTGGAATCTAAATAAAACATTTGATAAATCTGTATTCTTTCAGAGGACGGAGAGACGAAAGGCTTTATATGAACAAGAGTTTCCAGGATCTGAAGATGTCCGAGAGTTTGATGGACTGTAAAGACTGAGAGGAGGAGATGAAGGAGACGCTGATTCTCCGGTGTTCATGCCTCGCCATTACACCTCCTGCAGTTAAAGATGGAATGATTTGGTTTTGATTTACTTTTATTTTAGTTTTATTGTATGTAAACTTATTAACCTGTAATTAATGAAAAATATATATCATTAAAATGAAGAAGCTCGCCTGCCATAACTCTCTGTTTTATAAAAGCTTGAGCTGAACTAACCGGAGAAGTCTCTGTGTTTAAATATTGTAATTATGGAAATTCAAATGCTTATGATTTATGACAGATTTTACTTTCTTTACCTAATCTGAGAATAATTAAAATAAGTTAAAAGGTGTTTAATATTACGCACCATAACACAAGGTATTTCACTTAACTCTGGGGGATTAAAGGACAACATTAAGAGAAAGTCAGTATTTTTGTTTTGTAAGGGCGAAGAAGCGAACTTTATTTTGTTACGAGAAACACTCAAACCTGAGGATGAGAAATGTTGGGTAAACCAATGGAGAGACGACATTCTTTTGTTCAACTAAATCTGCACGGCTGTTCTGTTTTACCATTTACTTTGTAAAGTAGTGACATCTAGGGGTAGCAATAACGTCACTGGTTAATTTGAGTCTTGACCTTTTATGATCAGTGTATTTTTCTAATTAATATTTATGGATAGGCCTATAATAATATAGTTCAAAACAGACAATTGATTTCAGACTTATTGATTTCATTGAATTACTATGCCTTCAATATGTATTAACCAGTCTATGTTTTAACCAGCTAGAATGTGTCATTTGGCCTTTTGTTTGGGTTCCTTGTTTTAATTTGTATTGACTGAAATTTGACTGTATGTTAAATATTTATTTATTTATTTATTTATTTATATGGACAGGGCATCATTTATGGCCTATGTGAGATGCAGTCATTATCCTAGCAGGAGGCTGAGGAGGTGTTCCTCTGGCCCTACTTATCACCCTAGGTATGCTTGTAATTTGCATTTGCAAAAAAAAAAGAAAAAATATATTATTACACAATATTTTTGACAATGGCATTCATCTTTTATTTTAGTGAAGTCGAGGAATTTGACAGAGCGATTGCAAAAAAAAGGAAAAAAGAAGGAACATTCGCCTACCAGAAAGTAATTATTTTACCTTATGCATTTACATTACATTTTACATTTATGCATTTAGCAGACGCTTTTATCCAAAGCGACTTATAAATGAGGAGTTTTTTTTTATGCAATTGAAGACGAAAAGTAAAGTCACTAACACAATTCATCCTTCCTTTTTTCTTTGCTTTGTCCTGTTTACAGCAAGATGATGTTTAGGTGATCGTTTTGTACAGAATTGTTTATTATTGGTGTTTTGTCTAGTTTTGCTTCGCATTCAAAATATCAAAAAACAGGTTTTGTAATGTTAGCATGGTATAATGTTAATTAGACCATTATAGGTTGAACTGACAGAAAAAATGGAATTTGAATAAAAAAAAAAATTGTAGCAATATAATATCACATAATATTTTTCAGAAGATAGTTCAATCTGTATTTGTATCCCTTCCATCAGTAATTTACTTTCAATTACACCCACGCTAAAAAAATAACTACTGGGTAATTTGTTAGTCAGAGAACACAAGTTTATTTTAACTTTAAATAAAACGAGACCGTAATATTGCATCATATTGTTTTCAATGGCATTTGGATAAGGGTGTTATACGATCT
Source organism: Semotilus atromaculatus (assembly GCA_031834385.1). Taxonomy (NCBI): domain Eukaryota; kingdom Metazoa; phylum Chordata; class Actinopteri; order Cypriniformes; family Leuciscidae; genus Semotilus; species Semotilus atromaculatus. The sequence continues at coordinate 860,950 of JAULUF010000075.1, read as the reverse complement.
TTTGAACAGCAGGAGGCGCTGTCTCGAAAAATCGAGGGGTCTGAGAATGCGGGACTCTGGGTGCGGGACTGTAGATGCAGGCTCCGAGTCTGCAGCTTCATAATATTGCCTCGGGCGCTTGAACAAGCTTCAGTTGCCAGCTTCCAGCCCCATTTTTTGCTATCAGTGTGAAAACATTATCTCTCTCTCTCTCTCAAAAAAAAGTGTTTCTTTAATTAAACATTAAAAAATAGCACTCATATTCATGAATGAATGTGCATTATATTATTAGCTTGCTAATCGAAAGCCAACCCTGGAAAATAGCCCTGATTTTGCAAAAGTCAACCCTTTTTTGCTATCAGTGTGATAACTTTTTCTATGAAACCTTTTTTTTTCTTTTTTTTTTCTCTCAGATCATTTATTTTCTCACATGTAATAAAGACACAATTCTAGCTCCATATAGCCTAATAGGAGGGTAATTATCGAGAGTCCAGAGACATTTTTAGAACCTGTGTGCTCCGCCCTATTAAAGGTCAAAGGTAGGGGGCGCTACATACATTTTAATGGAAACAGTCCTTGTGCATTATTTGCACGAAACTATTTTCTCAGACAATGTGCTATTATCATGATCAGCAATTATCGCTGTAGTCAAAACATTAAAACACAGCATGCCAGAGGAAAAGTGTTCAAAAGCATTGCATCCACAAAAAAATTATATTTATTGAATATACAAAATTATATTTATATATTAGGCCTATATAAGTAACTTCTCAGTAATGATTTCATGCGGTTTAAGTGTTTAACTCCATTAATGAGAATAGCATATTTAATCTAAATGTTTATATCAGAAGTAAAACATAGTTGAAATTATTTTATTTATTTAATATTTGTATTTGTTATTGTGAACATGCACTGTATTTATGATTAGGACTCATAATGAAGATTAACGGTTTTACTTTATCTGCCGTTAATCTAGTCACTAAAAAAATGTTGGTCTTAAAACTAGACAAAAATGCTTAAAACCATGCAGTTTTTACTAATAAGAATTGAATAATAAATCAATTTAGTGAAAATTGCATTAAAACTAGAACATTTAAGGTCCTATTTTAACGATCTGAAACGCAAGTGTCAAAGCGCAAAGCGCAAGTAACTTTGTGGGCGGATCCCGGCGCTGTTGCTATTTTCCCGGCGGGATAAATGAGACACCCCTCGCTGCAGCCTGTAGCACGATGACGTTGCTGGATGGTCCAATACGTAGTGGATGGAGGTGTGTTCTGGTGACGTCATATACGCACGCGCAGTGCCGATCTCTGGATTATTCGCATGCTGAGATGATGTTCAAAGTACTGTTAAATAATTATAAGTAATTATTGATGAATAAGTAATTATTTACATAAATGGGACGCTTATTCGAGATTCACTCTACATAGACTACATGCAAAGTTTTTTTTACAACATTTTAAATCACATGATTTTAAACCTAAATTTGATTAATAATAGCATGTCCTCACCGCAAGTATTTTTTTTTAATGCGTGTATATAGAACATTTTAAAATAAAGCAATTTAATTTTATTCAGGTCATATTTGCTGTTGAGTGGAAGCAAAAATTTCAAAGTAGTCTAATTGTCTCTGTAATTTTAAAGGTACAACTGTAAACATATTAAAATACCAGTAAACATTCAAGGGAAAATTCTAAAATAATAACAGCATCAAGAAAATAAATCTTGTCAGATGTAAAAAAAAAAAAAAAAAAAAAAAAAAAAATGAAATCGAAGCCTACATGAGGTTCCTGTTAATTTGCTGTTCAGTGAGACATGTCTGGAAGCTTGTTTTCGCCACAGAGTGAGAAATAAAAAAGGTAATTGCGACTTTTTATCTCACTATTCTGACTTTTTATCTCAGAATTTACATAAAGTCGCAATTGCAGGTTATAAAGTCAGATTTTCATGATATAAAGTCGCAAATGCGTGTTATTAGGTCAGAAAACTCGCAATTGCGAGGCTACTTGAAATTCTGACTTTATAATACGCAAATTGGGAGATTTAAATTCGCAATTGCGTGTTATAAAGCCAGAATTGTGAGATATTAAACTATTCTGATGTTAAAAAAATAAGTAGCCTATAATTTTTTTCCCCTTAGAATTTGACTTTATAATACGCAAATTGGGAGTTTATATCTCACAATTCTGAGAAAAGATATGTCCGAATTGGGCGATAACTCGCAATTATGTTATAAATTCAGAATTGCATGAAAAAAAAGTGACGCTGCGTCCCAAAGTGCATACTATGTCCTAAATAGTATTGACAATTACTAATGTCACATACTATTTAGGATGGATAGTATACACATTGGGACGCAGCTTCAGACTTTATTATAGCACACAATTTCGACTTTATTTCACGCAATTCTGACTTTATTTATTATATGACTTTATCAAGTCAGAATTGCGTGTTATAAAGTCAGTATGCGAAATGTAAACTCGCAATTGTAAGGACAAAGTCGGAATTATTTTTTAAAATGTTTTATTCTTTGGCGGAAAAGAGTTTCCATACTCAAGTGACCATTTATATTTAAATGTATTCTTCTTGGAAGATCAAAGCACGTGCGATTGTTCACCAACTCTCTACTCTCTACACCTACTCTAACTATAACTATAGAATCAATTCTTAATGCGCATGTGACGCCATCAGTGTTTATCATAGGATCGCGTTTAAAGTCTGTTTAAAGAGAACGGCGTCGTCCCCTAATTTAATAACAAATGATAATTTCGACAGAAGTGAATGAATCAAAACTAACTTTAGCTGGAAAATAACATTATTCAAGAACCGCTATAAAGCCAAAACAATCTCTGTTACCTTAAATTATATGTTTATCTCTGTAAAGCTGCTTTGAAACAATCTACATTGTTAAAAGCGCTATAAATGATGACTTGACTTGAGTAGTGCGCATGCGCGCGTAACAGCGGATTGGACAACAGATGGATTGGACCATCCAGCTACGTCATCGTGCTACAGGCTGCAGCGGGCAGCAAGGACCTCTTGGGATAAATGCCTCTTGCGCCTGGCGCAAATCTAAAAGGGGTTGGTCTGAAGTAGCTTCATTATTCATAGGTGTGGTTTGGGCGTAACGTGAAATAAACCAATCAGAGCGTCATCCAACATTCCCTTTAAGAGCAGGTGCGCATGTTGCATGGCGGATTGGTATTATTATGGCGGATTTACCAGGCGCGCGCCAGGAGCGGTTCACAGCCGAGGAGACGACGTTCTTTTCAACCTAATTTTCCGTTTGTATTTTTTTTAATCAATATACTGTTTGATATTGATTTTTCATTTTGACAAATGTAAATAAAGAAATGTCACACATAAACACTTTCGGATGTTTTGGACTCTGAATCACGATATGCATGGTTATATTTTTGAAATGTAGTTGAACATTAGACCGATATTAATTAGCTTTACCTCACTATACTGTAGATGACGCAGCAGCTCTTCTGCCAAATACGCTCTCCTGTCCCGTGCTGCTGCTGGGGCATTTGGGTTAAGTGGCATCGGCACATGCAGTTCACCATCACGTCTCCTTAAGTCCTCTAATGTTTCCTCATCTACACTCACCGGCCACTTTATTAGGTACACCTGTCCAACTGCTCGTTAACACTTAATTTCTAAGCAGCCAATCACATGGCGGCAACTCAGTGCATTTAGGCATGTAGACATGGTCAAGACAATCTCCTGCAGTTCAAACCGAGCATCAGTATGGGGAAGAAAGGTGATTTGAGTGACTTTGAACGTGGCAGGATTGTTGGTGCCAGAAGGGCTGGTCTGAGTATTTCAGAAACTGCTAATCTACTGGGATTTTCACGCACAACCATCTCTAGGGTTTACAGAGAATGGTCCGAAAAAGAAAAAACATCCAGTGAGCGGCAGTTCTGTGGGCGGAAATGCCTTGTTGATGCCAGAGGTCAGAGGAGAATGGCCAGACTGGTTCGAGCTGATAGAAGGGCAACAGTGACTCAAATAACCACCCGTTACAACCAAGGTGGGCAGAAGAGCATCTCTGAACGCACAGTACGTCGAACTTTGAGGCAGATGGGCTACAGCAGCAGAAGACCACACCGGGTGCCACTCCTTTCAGCTAAGAACAGGAAACTGAGGCTACAATTTGCACAAGCTCATCGAAATTGGACAATAGAAGATTGGAAAAACGTTGCCTGGTCTGATGAGTCTCGATTTCTGCTGCGACATTCGGATGGTAGGGTCAGAATTTGGCGTCTACAACATGAAAGCATGGATCCATCCTGCCTTGTATCAACGGTTCAGGCTGGTGGTGGTGGTGTCATGGTGTGGGGAATATTTTCTTGGCACTCTTTGGGCCCCTTGGTACCAATTGAGCATCGTTGCAACGCCACAGCCTACCTGAGTATTGTTGCTGACCATGTCCATCCCTTTATGACCACAATGTACCCAACTTCTGATGGCTACTTTCAGCAGGATAATGCGCCATGTCATAAAGCTGGAATCATCTCAGACTGGTTTCTTGAACATGACAATGAGTTCGCTGTACTCAAATGGCCTCCACAGTCACCAGATCTCAATCCAATAGAGCATCTTTGGGATGTGGTGGAACGGGAGATTCGCATCATGGATGTGCAGCCGACAAATCTGCGGCAACTGTGTGATGCCATCATGTCAATATGGACCAAACTCCCTGAGGAATGCTTCCAGCACCTTGTTGAATCTATGCCACGAAGAATTGAGGCAGTTCTGAAGGCAAAAGGGGGTCCAACCCGTTACTAGCATGGGGTACCTAATAAAGTGGCCGGTGAGTGTATGTCAACAACACAACCTTGATTTATGGAAATGTTGTGTAAAACACAACATGCCACAAAGAATGCTACAACTTTTTGAGGACTGTACTGTACAGTGCCTCCTGACCTATCCAAACACCTGAAACGCAGTTTCAGTATGCCGAACGTTCGTTCAATTACACAGCCTGTTTGTGTGTTTGTGTGTTTTCGATTAAATCGTATTTCACTCATTGTTGCTGGCATCAAAAATGGTGTCATCAGCCATGTCATTACCACAATTAGCCTGAAAAAATTGGGTAAATGTAAGCTTAGGCTTACTACATTTTTTTTTACATCTTCATAGACACCACAATGATTTCCCTCATGCAGGCACGTGCACACATAGACATCAAAAGGGGCTTGAGCACCTGCCCTTTTTATTCCTGGAGAGAAAGTGCCCTTTTTTCTGGGGTGCTTTTTTTTAATTTTTGAAAAATAATATATATTTCCTGTTTGCACACAGCTTCCCTGTCAAACAAATATATTTATTGAATAGTGTATCTAAATATCAGGTCAGGAGTTCTAAAGCGCTCCCTCTCTCTCTCTCATGTGAATGTCCCCACTAAAGACGCGCGCGGCCAGTATAATGCGCATGCACAGACCGCGCGCCAGAATACAGTTCTCTTTCACGCTTGAACGAACAATAACACACACAATTATGCCAAAATGTAGTTTGTCAAGTATCTTCATAACATAAGAGCAGTCTTATGATGGACATAAAGAGTTGTGAGAGAATGAGGCGCTTGTGAGATCCGCGTCTTAAAGGGCCAGCTACCAATAAAGCTTTCTGTCCGTAAAGTTAATCAAAGGATAAAGGGAACAGAGAAATTACCCACTGCTCTTGACTAAATAACTTGCATAGCTTTAATAAGGATTAGTCTATATATAATTTATAATTTATGCAGCGCAGACTGTCTGATAACTTTATTCAGTTTCTGTATGAGCTACCTGTTAGACAGGAAGGGCACAGGTAGCCTAAATATGACATTTATTATGGGTTTATGTGAGGATTGTTTGAAGTTCACTCAAATTAAAAGCGGTTTTATTTTTTGAAGCCTAATAAATGTTTTTAAAAAATGTAATTCTAAGGAGACCATGGTTTCTGTGTGAACTGATTATTTTGTAGACATCTTTTGAAAATGAAACAGTTGCTTGAGTTTGAGGAAGATTAAATTAATTAACTTTTTAAATAAATTTTTTTTAAAAAGGAAGTCAGAGTTGTGTTAATTTATATATGAGAAGTGCCCTTTTTTTCACTTGAGCCCCTGCCCCTCAAAATGTCTGTGCACGTCCCTGAAGGGTCTACAGATGAAAAATAGCCTTTTGGGCTAATTCTGGCACGTTTACATTTATGTATATTAATGTGCATTGCCCCTGTAAATAAATAAACTAAAAAAAAAAAAAAGAATGGCTGGAGCATGGCAGAGAAAGAAGTGTTTGGGTGTCAGGAATAAGGATTTTCACATTTATTCTTAATAAATGTTTTATTAGGGCTAAATATTTCTCACTTTAGATTCAGTCCCACAAAAGTCAAGGCAAAGCAAGTTTATTTATATAGCACACTTCATACATAATGGTAATTCAAAGCGCTGAATTAGACTGCGAATTAGACTGATTAAATTTGATTTCAAATGTAATTAAAAGAATAAAAAGAAGACACCTAGATGGCAGTAGAACAGTGATCAGTAAATGCACAGCGAAGAAAAATGCTAAATTGCTATTAATTATGTGCTTTAATCTTACCATTATTATAGCTTACATTAAATTCATGAATAAATGTTAGACACTAATTAAGCCTTAAATTTGTATCAATTCCCTTTATACGTGAATATTTATTTACTATGAATTAATAACTTCTTAATGTTTTGATGAACAGTAACAACTTTAATACATGGTTTAAAATATATCAGATAGGTGTATTTATCAAGTTGTTAACAAAGGATAAAGAAAAAACATGATCTAAATCTTTACATAATGAGCTAATTAAAAAGTAAGAATTTGTTAATTACAGTGACAATGAATGAAGAACTCGCTATTGGTATATAGACTGTTAATATGTTAACAATACTATTTATGAACTATGAATTAACTGACGTGTTACCACTGAAGGGTGGTACAAAATGATTCATATAATTATTTAATGCAGATTATTAACAGTAGATTATTAATTATGCTGGATACAGGTGAAGCCCAAAGTTTTATACAGAGACCAAGTGAAATGATAAGATTTATATGACTCATGCATCAAACACTTTGGGCCCTATTTTAACGATCTGAAACGCAAGTGTCAAAGCGCGAAGCACAAGTATCTTTGTGGGCGGGTCTCGGCGCTGTTGCTATTTTCCCTGCGGGATAAATGACTCTTGCGCCCGACGCAAGTTTAAAAGGGGTTGGTCTGAAGTCGTTTCATTATTCATAGGTGTGGTTTGGGCGTAACGTGAAATAAACCAATCAGAGCGTCATCTCACATTCCCTTTAAGAGCGTGATGAACGACGTGCGCTTGTTCCATGGCGCAATACTATTATAACGGCGCATTTACCAGGAGCGCTTCAGAATCGGTTCACAGCCGAGGAGATCGATGTTCTCGTCAGGGCCGTAAAAGAAAGAGAAGTGACATTGGAGATGGGACAAACACACCCAAATTAGCTTTGGTTATACATGCATATAATAATTTGGGTAAATATGTAAGCTTTATGCCTATTTTTCCCATCGTCATGGACACAACAATGATTTCCCTCGTGTTTTAATATTTTTCCTTATAATAATGTATCATTTGCAAAAAGGAAAATGCATCTGTGTAGATGAGAGTGTAGATCTACAGTGTATGCGTGTTGTTCACACTCTGTATTATGACCAAGCATGCACGCTTAAAATAGCATTATGAACAACGCGCAACGCGCCACTGACTTTAGACTAGTTTTTTCTGGTCAGTGGCGCAATTGTTTTCTGGAACTGCAAAATAGCACCAGGGATTGTTTGCGCCGGAACACGCCTCCTTTTTGCGCTGAACCGCCCAGGGAGCGCAAGTTCATTCTCTAGTTTACCGGCGTGCGTCTGTGGAGGGAAAAGCCCGCTTTGCGCGGGTGCAAAATAGGAATGATACAGTGGCGTATCCAGGACATTTTTTGGGGGGTGGCCAAGATGGGACACAAAGCTAGTGTGGGGTGGCCATGGCATAGCGAAGTTTAATGCGTATACGTACGCAGCCGGCCATGGTTCGAATCCCGGTCCTTTGCTGCATGTCACATCCTCTCTCTCTCTCCCATGATTTCCTGTCTCATAACTGTCAACTAAAGGTGTCTATCCTGTTAAAAACAGTCCTAACCACCTATCACAGTCCTCAAGTATCTCTGGTTATTTTAACATGTCTATTTTTAATCAGTAATTATGGTCAGGATAGGGTAAACATTATCTAAGAGCTATTTTCTTGTAGTGGATTAAAGTCCTTGTCTCTTCACAAGTTAGATTAGAGTAGCAAAATTAAACTGCTCTTAACTCATCCTATAGAATAACATGTATCAGTCATCAGTTCATTATCTGTGTCGCCTGATTGAGGCACCATCTTGTGGTTACATAAAAACACAAATCCAACAGGATAAACCAAAATGCTTAAAAATAGGACCTTATAAAAAGTGTATCTGTAAAAGCAAAAGAAAAACTAAGCTTGAAAAGGAAAAAATAGAAATATTTGTTGTTCTTTACATGCTTAGTTTATGTTATTATTTAGCTTAGATATAATTTGTTAGAGATACTGGAATTTGAATATCTTAGTTTGTCCTTTGCCAGGTGTGTTTTTATTTAACCACAAAAGGGGACTTCAATTAGTAAAGCAAACATGGGTAACAATACAGGTTACAGATGATGGCCTGATGACTGAATAATGTCATTAGGATGCCTTGTGATGTATAAAAATGTGCAAAAAGTGGTTTTCAACCCAGGCAGTATTCATGTCCAAGGCCCTGATGAAGGTATAAATTGAAATGTTGGCTTTGATTCAGCATACATTAATAAGTTTATTTAAATCAAACAGTTAAGACTTAGAATCATAAATGGTCAAGATGCTTCTTCATAAATTAACAAAAAGTCCTTTTTAAACAGCCAGAGCAGAGCAAATAAATAAGTCACAGCTTGTTCTTGTGTTATAACTTAAATATAGACTTTCACACTATATTTCACACACTGGTTGGCCAAAAATATAACATTAGCTCTATTGAACACACACATCTGCAAAAAAACACTCTCAGTCTTTAGTCCAGAAAATAGCGTTTCATATTTCATGGCGGTGTAACGAGTGGAAATAAGGTGTGGTCCCTTTAAGAGCTGCGCGCGCGCCCTCTTCAACTGTCTGCACTCTTAACTTGGTTTGCAGTCTGCTAAGCTAGCTAGTACAGTGTAGTTCGACTTTTTCAGTTTTCCTACACATTCAGAGGGAACTACGATATAACTAAACATTAAATTACCATACCTCTCAATCTACAGATTCCAGCGTTTTTATCGTTGTTGTATTGTTGCTGTTGTAAATGTGACCGTCCTCCTGTTTCACGGAGCAGCAGCCAGCGCGCTCATCTCATGGGTCACCTGACCTGCATGGCCAAACGTCCGCTGAGCAGAAATCAGCTCTCACAGCCTCAGTACGACCATTACTGTGTTAGTTAAAAATGTAAAACTGTCCCTAAATCAGTTGATCAGCTGTCATCATTGATTGACAGCTTTTCTCTTGTTTCTTGTGTTGACGAACTTGACCAACTACCTATCAGATCTGGGGTGGCCACAGGGGTGGCCAATGAGCTTTCAGGGGTGGCCCTGGCCACCCCAGGCCACCCCCTAGAATCGCCACTGGAATGATACATGCGTCAGTGTACAAAGGCATTTGCGCCGGGTGCAAGATAGGGCCCCTTAACTCGAATGCACATCTATAAGGACAACTAATATACTCTATAACATAGCCTTTTTTTGATAAATGACATGCGGCAGGTCTGTCGACACAGCATTTTGTCGTATATATATTTTATACTTTGTATGTACTATAACTAAAGCAATGCTTACAGCAGATATACAAATAATTGTTTGATGTATTTTCTTGAAGCCTTTAAGGCACTTCAGTCGGAGGGTCCGGCTTATCGGTAATCTTCAAATCTGGGCAGAACAACACCGGTTCTGACCCGAGACCCAGCTGGAACTGCCACACATACACACGCCCGTTTGGCTTCAGCTCAAATGATAGTAGCTCTTCCTCTTCAGTCTCTTCTGTCCAGTTTTCCTTCACAGTGTTCACACTCGAACCTCCATATTCTGTCGATAAGGAGAACTGACACTGTGCAATTAAGTCTGCGAGTTTTCCAGATGTGATCGAGGCTGACGCTGCTATCTTCCAGTTGTGTGTGATCTGGGACAGCTTCTCCTTATTGTATCCAACCTTTTTAGTAACTTTCCGTTGCCATTTCACTGGTGTGAGACTGTCATTATCTGCACTTTTAATGTTCACCCACTTGCTGAACGCTGGGCCGTTGGTTATGGACAGCCCTCCTGGAAGGAAGTTCAGGACATCAGGGTGAAAGGAATAGACATCAGTCTGCACATTTGTGTTTAAGTCGGTTCTTTTGTAGTATTGAACTCCCCAATCTGAGCTTGGCTTGAGGAAGTAAAAATGTTCTTGCAGACCCCAGTAATAGAGACCATCTTTGCAATTGTCAAGCAGGGTAAAATCAGAATGTGAGTCTTTACTCAGGTCTGTTGTTCTTCTGTAAATGCCCTTCTCCTTGAAGATGATGAAAACCCAGCTTAAGCTTGACAGGTAATGGTCTCCGCCCCGACAGTTGGGATGAAGTGTGTAGACTACAGATTCAGTGTCTTCTGACAGGTCAGTGACTCTGCGGTAGTCATCACCCTTAATGATGTAAAACCCAGAAGAGTCAGCTAAGTAATGGTCTCCATGTCGGCAGGAGGGGTGCAGGGCATGGATACTGAGGTCTGACCCTTTGCTGAAATTACTGGACCTCATATAGCAGCCGAGATCAGAGCGGATTATATAGCAGTAACCCTTTGTTCCACAGAAATCAACACCTTTTATTTCGTGCCTGGGAATAATACCTGACATTTTGTCTTAACCTGCAACACAGGATAATAATAAAAAAACTTTGAGTTTTTAACTGTTTCTTGCCACATTCTTTAAATTAGTCAAGGTCACATATGAAGACAAGAGATTTTTTCCTCTCAGCACTTCTGTATTTAGTCAGTTTGTAATAGTGATTTGCTGTTTTCTTCAGCATCAGCATTTACAGAGAGTTTAGGAAGTGCGTATGAGAAAATGTAAGATCTGCTGTTCCTGATGATACTGCTGTTCTACATTTAAGCTTTCAAAATCTCCTTTATTTGTCTTTCTGAACACATTACAATACTTTTGCAATCACTTCACCAGAAATCTTTCTTAATCTGTACATTCATTATGTCTACCCTTCATACATATTTTTAGCTGTCCTGTCGATTTCTTACAAAGTTACGCAAAAAATACATATCTGTTAAAAAAAGTATGGTAATAAAATGGCATGTAAAATTTACTTTAGATGACTTTTTTATGAAATATTCTTAAATCATGTAAAAATGGTCTATACCCACAAGCACATGAACAGAAACACAGGTCTTCATATGCGATCCGAATGCTCTTTATTAGAAACACACTCACCTAGACGTGTGTATCAGCAGTGGATCTGATGAGCAGCTTCAGTCTGAGAGAGAGAGAGACTGCTGAAAACAAAAAACAAAGTGTAAAAACTCACTTAATCATTATTATTTTTTTTCAGGAAACAAGACAGAATTTCTTATACAATTTTACTTATCTAGTAAATGCTTCTTGATTTAAGAATATTTACATATTTGGACTATAAAACACTTAGTAAGAAAAGCATGTTTTGCAGTGTAGGGAAATAAGCTGATTATGTGCTGAAGGGGAGATGGCCACAGCACACAGACCAGATAAAGTCTGCAGTGTTCAGGTGCTTATTTAAGATGAACTGCAGTAAAGTGTAAAAGCTCTTTAACAGAGACCACCGCTGACACACCGTCACACACACACTAGATTGAAGAGCTTCTTCTAACTCTAACACACTCGATGATGATTGCAGAACACACGCTTGGCTCTGAAGCGAAAGCTTGAATGTGTGTGTGCAAGAACGCTTCCTTATATTCCTTATACACTTCTCGGCCGGGTGTGCTATTGCAAATCTTGCACGCCAACATCCATTGGCTCGTTTAGTTTACACTCAAAGATGATTGGTCAGATCCCAAATCCTCAGTTCACGTCTGATGTAACGTCGAATGTAACTGACTGATAGAGAACTCGTTATTTGTAGATACCCTTTTAATGTGTTAACAATACTATTTATGAACTATGAATTAACTAATAGTTTGCAAATAATTTATAATCACTTTATTATTGTATGTGTTACCACTGAAGGGTGTAAGACACAATGTAATGGATAAAAAAAATATGATGATCAAAAGGATTAATACAAAATGATTAATATAATCATATAATGCAGAATATTAACAGTAGATTATTAATTATGCTGGAAACAGGTGAAACTTTTACACAGAAAGCAAGTGATACAAAAAACAAGCTTTTTATGACTTCAAACACTAGTAGAACTTGATTCCACATCTAAGGACAACTAATACACTATATAACGTAGACTTTTTTTTGATAAATGACAAGGCAGATCTGTCAGCATTTCGTCAGTATTTAAAAAATTGCCTTAAAACATTAAAAATGTTGTATTTTATACTGTAATTGAACTCCTGCATATAGTATAGCACTTTACTCTAGTGCAGAAGTCTGTTTGTAATAGTTTGTAATAGTGATTTGCTGTTTTCTTCAGCATCAGCATTTACAGGGTTAATGAGGAGAGTTTAAGAAGTGCATGAGAAAATATAAGAGCTGTGTAGACTAATGTTCCTGATATTATTATTGTTCTGCGTTGTGCATTAAAACTTTCAACAAAAAGCTGCTTTTTTGTCTGTATTAAGACTTTACATTAGGGGAGAGTTGGGGACGATTTCCCTGAGTTTCTCAGAGACTGTTAATTCTGCAGGTTGTAGATTTTGCTCTGAGCCATATAGATAAAATCATTCAAGATTTGCAAAATGCTACAACCAGAGTACTGCACTCAAACAACAATTAGCAAAGTCTATTTAGGAAATTAAGAATCTAATTAGGAAAAGTAAACTAGTCAGAAATACAGATAAGAATTTGAAGCATGATAAAGAGATAAAGTAGCCTAGGAGAATAAACGAGTAGTCAAAAAAAAAGAGTTCAAATCAGCTACGGTGGATATTAAGAATATACTGTGTTTGACTTTTAGGAAAGTCCAGCTGAAGTCCTAAAGATTCCTGAAGTTCCTCTAAAACCCTGACCGTGTCAGAGCAGATTTATCAGGGCAGACTTCAGGACTTTCACTGAGATCATGGAACAATCACACACTGAGGTTGTGTTGCTTTTCTTTCATTTTTAAAACTGTTATACATTAAATGTTATTAATGGTGAATGATAAATGTGTGAAATGTACTCACGTGTCTTCTGTATCAGTGATCAGTCTTCAAACGCCGGCAGTCGGAGAACACAAACCTTCACTCGACTTAACAACTCACTAGCTCAAGTGTGTGTCAGTGTCCTCTGAGTATTTCTGAGAGTGTGAGGATGTGTGCGCTGTGCAGATGATGGTCAGGAGAACTCTGTTGGGACGTTTTATAGAGCTAGATCTACTACGGGAACCAAAACTATTCAGGGTGTGCTTTCTGAAAGCATCGGTAGCCAAATATGGACAAGATCCGTCATTATCAGCAGTTCAACGAGTCGGTGTTTCCCGAATCCATCGTTCCAACAAAACGTCGACCTGTGGGTAAAAGCAGACATTCTTGTTTGGATGACATGTGGACTCAATAATTTTTTATCTTGAGCCAAAAATGTTACGTCGTTGAACAGGAAACACACCCCTGTGACTATAGGTCAGTTCCTGTAAGATCAGTAACTCACTGTGGTCAAGCCAAGCCGGCCACCCAAGAATACACATGTGACTATGAGGACGGTAATCTCAGGAACAGCAGAGAACACGCTTTCAGAACACTTGAGTTATCTATCTATCTATCTATCTATCTATCTATCTTTTCTGTCACATTTTACTACTTCAGAGGCCTATATAGACCTAATTTCTAACAAGTAGAAAAAAACGAATTATCCATTTTTATAGGGGACGTCCCATAAAAACCTCATATCAAACAATTTTACTGCAGCTTTTTGAAAAAAATTCACATTATTCCAATTGAGAGGTCCATAAAGACCTCATTTCTAATAAGTAGAAAAAACTACTGGTCAGATTTAAAAGGAAATGTCCCATACAGTATGAATAACTCATATTAAAACATTTTACTGCAGCATTTTGAAGATATGTACTTAATTCGTGCAGTGGGTGCTGGCGTCTTGTGGATCACCGCTCACCGTCTGTCGTCAATGCCAGTCCCACTCACAACCTAGTTCCCACACAAAACCACTCCTGCACGAGCCAACGGGAGTGACGTTGAACAAAAGCAACAGAGTTTGAGCAACACGTGTCTGACCAGGTGTGTGAGCTGGCTGCACCATCTATATTCACTGAGAGGGAGTTTTTGGTGACCGCACTAGAGAACTGTTGATTTTGGAGAGGTTGACTTTCTGCCCCCTTTGCTATAATTTTTGACAAAGTCTGTTATGTCCTGAACTCACTGCCCAACCTCCCCCTTCCACCACGTCTCCAAACCACTACTAATAAACTTGTTTCTTCAGTATCTTCCTGTGTCTGCAGTCCTCAGACATTCCTAAGACCCAATCATCTCTACCCCCCATCAGTCCGTCCGTTCCTCCTCTTAGTGGTGCCGCTATAGGCCTACCTTGGGCCAGCTGGGAGACGTCTGCTCCTGGGAGTGAGGAGATCTATTGAAACTGACCATTAGTTTTTACTACTTATTACAAAAAGGTTTTTATAGGTTTATAAAGTATTCATTTGAGGTAAGCTGTATGCATAGCTTTTGACATTGCATGCAAGAATAAACAAAGTGAGCGTAATAATCCACTGGAGGCAAGTTGTAGCAAAGCGAACCCAAGTGCAGTTTATTCAAAATAATAGGTAACAAAATCAAAACATAAAACAAGGCATGACGTGGCATGAAAAACTGTGGGCCTAAACTTACTCACACAGTGGTTACAGGAAACAATACTTGACAAAGACACATGGCAAACATGAGGACTTAAATATACAAGACTAATGACAAGACAAGGGACACCTGTGAACAATGAACAGACGATTATCCAATGACAAGACACATGGCAGGATCACATGACAAACGGAATCACATGACAGACATGGAACATGACATGAACAAACCAAATCGTGACAGTGAGTCAGTAATGCATACAGTATGTAAAATTGGATGAATGGAGGTATTGAAACATTATCAGATATTATTAGTTCAAATAATATATCCTCATCTGATACATTGAAAGATACATTTCAATTAAAAGATTCAGAGATATTTAAATATATGCAGTTAAAAAATTGGGTCAATGAGAACTGTGATATAGTGAATGATGCTCCGGAAAAAATAAAGACCCTTTTGGAACAAAGTAAGGAAAAGAAAAAAATTATAAGTGTTATGTATAACTATCTCAATAATGTCGTAATCAATTGTAATCTGCTAAGTACAATATATGAAGTCTGGGACAGAGATATAAAGGACTTCAATGCTAAAACAAAATGGAAGCAGTGCTTAAATCTAACACATAAAGCCACAACCAACGAACATCTTAGATTGATTCAATATAGATTAATGACCAGAATTTATTATAGTAGGGTGAGTGTGGTAAAATGTGCGGTAGTAGTGACTAAAGTGCAGTAGTAGTGACTATCTCACTCATTCATTTTGGTACTGTGAAAAAATAAAGAAACCTGGTTTGATATTGAGAGATGGCTCTCTAACATTTGTAAACAGAAATGTGTATTTACACCAGAAGCCTGCTTACAACATAAATGGACAAAAATGAAATCTCCTATGGGATGGCAATTAGTATTTTCTTCATTAGTCTATAAGATGTTGTTACAAAATTGGAAAAACACAGATTCCCCAGGATTGGATAAATGGAAAAACGTAATGAAATATTACCTAAATATAGGAAAAACTCTGTCAATGGACAAAATTAAACAAAAACAGGTAAATTCTGTATGGAAACCAATGTTTGACGCTCTGTAATTAGCCCAGCGCTAGTTCTGCTTAACTCATTTTGTATCTTATTTTATTTCTTTGTAAATCTAAGATGGCAATGTTAAATTATTTCCCTTTTTTTTTTCTCAACAGTCCACTCAAGGAGCACCACCAGTGTAATGTGTGTGTGGGTTTGTTTATGTGATTTATGAGGACACAAATTTGTATAATGACATGTGTATTACACTGATATTACAACTTACAGTATGGGTGGTTTATGGGGACATTTCAAAAGTCCTCATAAATCAAATGGCTTAAAAAACATTAAAAAAAATGTTTTATTAAAAAATTAAAAATGCAGCATGTCTCCTGTGATGGGTACTATGCCCAGGCTTGTGGTCCCTCAGTGCCAAAGGGGATGAAGCTCACGCATGCCCACGATGCACCATGTGCCGGACACCACAGCGCTAAAGCCAGCCATGAAACACTAACACAGGAGGCATACGGGCTTGGCATGCACCAAGATGTACCAGAGTATTGTTATGACCCTGCGTTCCACTTGCTCGTCTGCTGGTGGCGGTGTTCTTCCAGGAGGGCGTGGGAGATCGCACACCCGTTACCTGCTCACGATTTGATTATGGAGAGGATAAAACCTTGGATTCAACCTCTCCTCTTCACTTCGTCCAGGGGATTGACAGCCTCTAGAGGAGTCACTCGTTTTGCGACTCTTGATTTGTTTACAGCCCATACCAACCTTTTCTCCTTCCCCATTAGATAATGATTTTGTTCCCCTTTTGATTTTGAACCATGGTCAGCATGCTGAAGAAGAATGTGTCTGCGAACCAAAAGCATTGGGAAATCAAGATCCCTCTAGTGCTGATGGCTATGACACTGCCGCTCCGCCTCTATCAGCCAGGAGACATGAGCCTTGTCACAGCAGATACCAGCCTCCAATATCTGGAAGAGTTGCATCGCCACCTAAAAAACACATTTGCCTTTACACAACAACAACTACAGAAAAGTGCAGAAGGACGCAAAGCCTATTACGACCAGAAGGCATGTCACAAATAACGCGACATTGGAGACAAAGTGTGGTACTATAGTCTTGTGCAGTAACGTCAATCGACTCCCCATCGCCTGTCAAAGGCTGTCCTCACTGGAGATGACCCCATGAAACCGTGGACAAGCTCTCACCTGTCGCATACAAATCAAGATGAGCCGAAAGCTCAATGAGTAAGTCCTACGTTGGGTCCACCGAAACCAGATAAAGGCACTTGGACTCCAACAGACAAGAAAAGGGGGAGACCAAAAGTGACTGGCACAGATCAATTCCACAACACATTATAACACATTATAACACATACGCTGTACACACATACAGCTCGCCCCACTCTTTCAAAGACGAAGAATTGCTCCTAAATCCTTTCTTCACATTTTTCAAAACCGCCAAGGCATTTGGACAAGTTTTTTTTGCAATTATGTTTAATCATTCGGAGCAGTGGGAGCAGGAGTGATCACATTTGCATGGGTTTCAGGTTCTACCCCTCACGCCAGACTGGGTGACGTGGATGCACACACACATATTTGCGGGGGTGTGAACTGTGGTTGATCTGACTGGAAAAGCTGCATCAAAGGTACATGTGGTCAATCTGAAATTGGTCAAATTATATTTTTACTTGGATTTATTTAAATGCTCTCTGTCAGAATTAAAGTGGTAGTTTGCAATTATTAGTCATTATTATATCATATATCATATTAGTCATTATTCACTTTCAAATCAAATATGGCACTTCTAGACACGTCACATTAAGTTTGATGTCAATTACATTTTTAAAATCATCATTAAAATTAAATGTACATGAATAAATCAATAATGGAAACAATGTTTCCAAGTGGATCACAACATTGCAATGTTGTTACGTCTCCTGATGGCATAGAGGTATGAAGAAGACGTACATAATAAATCTAAACACTTTCCAATAGTTTTAGGTCTCTGAGGAGTACTGTGGTCGAAATGACTCAATGACAAATCCGCCTAATCCAGTCCTCTTCAAAAAAACGGTAACACTTTAGAATACGGTTCCTTCGTTAATGAATAACTACACAAGAACCAATGAGTAACACAATATTAACAATCTAGTAACTACTATTAACTAACAAGAAACTCTGATTAACGAACTAGTAAGTAATAGCGCACAGATGAAAGTAGTACTTCACTATTAACTAATCAATAACTACTATTATTTTATGCTTCCCAGAAAACTATGAACTTTAAAATAGTATACTTTTAGAACATTTCTTTAGAAGTATGTAGTAACACTTGAGTCATTACTAGTTAGTTACCATGATCTTCACTTTAGAATACGGATCCAAATAATTAGTAATTCCCATAGATCTCATGAGAATACGTGTGTATTTTTGCATAAAGTGTAGTTATCACACCTACATTTATTTACGTTTAAACAAGAATAAACTTTAAAACCTTAAAAAAATACCTTGTTTAATCGTTTAACCATTTTGTTGTATTTATTTTTTACCGTGAGACACAAAAAGCGTTTTTTCTCCAATAAAACACAACATAAATTCACAAAAGACATCAATTTTATTAGCTTGATGTAATCCAAATCTTTAGTATCCATGCGTTGTTTGCAAGAAACAGATCCAAATTCAGCCCTTTTTCCAGTGATCTCCATCTCCATTTCTCAGCAGCGACCGCAAACGTCAAATCCGGCTGGTGAATTCAAATTCAAAAAACGCGCTTTCAAGAAACGTTACGACATGTTTTACGGCCGTGATATCAAACGCTCATTGGCTCTCGCCTGCTTCCTCACAGATTGCGACATTCCGTGTTTCAGTCGGTGTAAGGGCCTGTTCACATATCGCGTCTTTTGCGCGCTCAAGTTAGTTATTTCCATAGATGGTTATTTCAAATGTAGGCGTGCGGTCACCGCGGTACCGCACGCTCATAATGGAAGCGACGCGGTCGCGGTTCGACGCGCTCGTTTTTTCCAAGCGCGTCCGCACCGCACCGAGATAAAAACATCTAAATTTTCCAGAATTCCAGAAAAGCGCTAAGGCGGTTGCGCTCCGGAGGCGTCTGTCGTTTGTTATTGTTAAGGTTCTTGTCACGTGACCTACGGTGCGGTTGCGGCATTATGGAAAGTTGAGATGTTTTTATCTCGATGCGGCTCGGACGCGCTTGGAAAAAACGACCGCGTCGCTTCCATTATGAGCGCGCATACCGCGCGCCTACATTTGAAATAACTAACTTGAGCACGCAAAAGACGCGATGTGTGAACAGGCCCTAAGTTAGTAGGCTACATTTTAAATGGAGAAGCGTGCGCGACTTCACAGAGCGAACCAAAACCAGATTAACATTTTCATGGATTATTAATTTAAATTCTGATCTGTACCTCATACACAACTATTCCAATACTGCCAGAGAGGACTGCGACTGCAACGCATCATCATGTGAACGACTTTTGGTAACGGGTTTGACATTTTCGCAATAAATAAATTATTGTGGAATTTATATATTTATACTTATGTTATGTTTTTTTGTCTTCATGCTTGTAGGCTACATAGTTTTAAGGAATGGTTATGGGTAGGTTTAGGGCTATGAGTAGGATTAGTGGCTCAAAATATGTTTTAATACTAGCAGGCTATTGTTAATACAACTGCCATTTCCCTATACACACATCTCTGTCCATTACGTTTTATCCTTTTTATATTCTGCATAAAATGGATATGTTTAGGTATGGGAGAGGGTTAAGGGATCTTGTTACATTTATCTTTAAAATGGTAAAAGTGAAAGTATACAGATGTCTTTATGATATGAAATATACGTAAATAGTTAACGTTTTGTAGCTGTAAAATCGTAATAATGTTACGTTTAAATGTTGCAGATACGTCCATATTGTACGTTTCAGCATCTATCCAAACTTACAAAAACTGTACGTTTTCTATCTTTGAAAATAACGTATTAATACCTACGTATTAGTATGTAGTAACACTTGAGTCATTACTAGTTAGTTACCATGATCTTCACTTTAGAATACGGATCCAAATAATTAGTAATTCTCATCGAAGTATGTTGTAACTTGTAACACTTGAGACATTAGTTGGTTACCATTATTACAGTAGTTACTAATGAAAATCCAATAAAGTTTAGAATCTTCTAATCACTCACAAGATATGCACACACAGACACACACACATACACACACACACAGACACACACAGAGACACACACACACACATGTTGGTGCAACAGCATTATGAGGACTCTCTATAGACATAATGGTTGTCATTACATGTCATTATACAAATTTGTGTCCTCATAAATCACATAAACCAACCCACACACACACACACACACACACACGTATATGAGCTAGGAGACATACCTTTTTTTTTTTGAGAGGTAGGTTAAATAATAAAATCACCGTATATGGTATTTGGATGGCTGATGACTCAATATGTTCCAGTAGTCTTCATGACTTCAATGCCAGTCCAGAGGAATGGCGGGAAATTGGCCACAGGGAAAGTAAGGTCCTGACAACTGCATTAAAAAAATCAATTTCTTTAAAATTATTCAGTTAATAACAGCCCGTTCTCACCCCAAGGCGTCATTTTTTGACCATGCTTCAATAACTGACGCTAAAGGGTGCCTTTAGCGTCAGTTAGATGACGCTCATCCTCGAGCGTCATCTAAGTGACGCTTTTGACCATGCGTCAAAATTAGACGCACACGGAACCCTTTAGCGTCAATATGAGACGCGCCTACCTACCCATACCTAAACCTACCCATAACAGAAGCGTCATCCAACTGACGCTAAAGGCACCCTTTAGCGTCAATTATTGAAGCATGGTCAAAGTCTCGAAAAAATGACGCCTTGGGGTGAGAACGCGTTGTTAATAAATAGACAGCATAGGCCAATTATTAACAGCTTTCCCAAATCATACAGTAGCAGTTAAAATGTAAATGTAGTGCTAGTCATTTGTCCTGCATTGCTTATTGATAAGTTATGCATGAATTATGAAACTTTTTCAGTAGTTCTCAAATAATAGTGAAGTACCGCTTTCATCTGTGCGTTATTACTTACTAATTCGTTAATCAGAGTTTATTTTTAGTTAATAGTAGTTACTAGATTGTTAATAAACTTTTTCAGTAGTTCTCTGGGAAGCATAAAATAATATTAGTTATTGATTAGTTAATAGTGAAGTACCACTTTCATCTGTGCGCTATTACTTTCTAGTTCGTTAATCAGAGTTTCTTGTTAGTTAATAGTAGTTACTAGATTGTTAATATTGTGTTACTCATTGGTTCTTGTGTAGTTATTCATTAACGAAGGAACCGTATTCTAAAGTGTTACCAAAAAAACTAATAACCATTTCCTACCCTCCACACTCTCTCCATACTCCAATAAACTTTTTACTGTATTATCTACCCTTCCTATATTTTGTAACTGTATTATAATTTCTTGTCTTTCCTGATTAAATGTCTTGCATGTTGTAAGTGTTACATGTGTGTCCTGTGTTTCCCCCTGCATTGTGTTTTGGTTCAGTCCTGTGTCTCAGTTTTGTGTCCCCAACACAACGAAATAGTCCCAACACAACGAAATAGCCCCAACACAACGAAATAGCCCCAACACAACGAAATAGCCCCAACACAACGAAATAGCCCCAACACAACGAAATAGCCCCAACACAACGAAATAGCCCCAACACAACGAAATAGCCCCAACACAACGAAATAGCCACAACACAACGAAATAGCCCCAACACAACGAAATAGCCACAACACAACGAAATAGCCCCAACACAACGAAATAGCCCCAACACAACGAAATAGCCACAACACAACGAAATAGCCCCAACACAACGAAATAGCCACAACACAACGAAATAGCCCCAACACAACGAAATAGCCCCAACACAACGAAATAGCCCCAACACAACGAAATAGCCCCAACACAACGAAATAGCCACAACACAACGAAATAGCCACAACACAACGAAATAGCCCCAACACAACGAAATAGCCACAACACAACGAAATAGCCCCAACACAACGAAATAGCCCCAACACAACGAAATAGCCACAACACAACGAAATAGCCCCAACACAACGAAATAGCCACAACACAACGAAATAGCCCCAACACAACGAAATAGCCCCAACACAACGAAATAGCCACAACACAACGAAATAGCCACAACACAACGAAATAGCCCCAACACAACGAAATAGCCCCAACACAACGAAATAGCCCCAACACAACGAAATAGCCCCAACACAACGAAATAGCCCCAACACAACGAAATAGCCCCAACACAACGAAATAGCCCCAACACAACGAAATAGCCCCAACACAACGAAATAGCCACAACACAACGAAATAGCCCAAACACAACGAAATAGCCCCAACACAACGAAATAGCCCCAACACAACGAAATAGCCCCAACACAACGAAATAGCCCCAACACAACGAAATAGCCCCAACACAACGAAATAGCCCCAACACAACGAAATAGCCCCAACACAACGAAATAGCCCCAACACAACGAAATAGCCCCAACACAACGAAATAGCCCCAACACAACGAAATAGCCACAACACAACGAAATAGCCCCAACACAACGAAATAGCCCCAACACAACGAAATAGCCCCAACACAACGAAATAGCCCCAACACAACGAAATAGCCCCAACACAACGAAATAGCCACAACACAACGAAATAGCCCAAACACAACGAAATAGCCCCAACACAACGAAATAGCCCCAACACAACGAAATAGCCCCAACACAACGAAATAGCCCCAACACAACGAAATAGCCCCAACACAACGAAATAGCCCCAACACAACGAAATAGCCCCAACACAACGAAATAGCCCCAACACAACGAAATAGCCCCAACACAACGAAATAGCCCCAACACAACGAAATAGCCACAACACAACGAAATAGCCCCAACACAACGAAATAGCCACAACACAACGAAATAGCCCCAACACAACGAAATAGCCCCAACACAACGAAATAGCCACAACACAACGAAATAGCCCCAACACAACGAAATAGCCACAACACAACGAAATAGCCCCAACACAACGAAATAGCCCCAACACAACGAAATAGCCCCAACACAACGAAATAGCCCCAACACAACGAAATAGCCACAACACAACGAAATAGCCACAACACAACGAAATAGCCCCAACACAACGAAATAGCCACAACACAACGAAATAGCCCCAACACAACGAAATAGCCCCAACACAACGAAATAGCCACAACACAACGAAATAGCCCCAACACAACGAAATAGCCACAACACAACGAAATAGCCCCAACACAACGAAATAGCCCCAACACAACGAAATAGCCACAACACAACGAAATAGCCACAACACAACGAAATAGCCCCAACACAACGAAATAGCCCCAACACAACGAAATAGCCCCAACACAACGAAATAGCCCCAACACAACGAAATAGCCCCAACACAACGAAATAGCCCCAACACAACGAAATAGCCCCAACACAACGAAATAGCCCCAACACAACGAAATAGCCACAACACAACGAAATAGCCCAAACACAACGAAATAGCCCCAACACAACGAAATAGCCCCAACACAACGAAATAGCCCCAACACAACGAAATAGCCCCAACACAACGAAATAGCCCCAACACAACGAAATAGCCCCAACACAACGAAATAGCCCCAACACAACGAAATAGCCACAACACAACGAAATAGCCCCAACACAACGAAATAGCCACAACACAACGAAATAGCCACAACACAACGAAATAGCCACAACACAACGAAATAGCCCCAACACAACGAAATAGCCCCAACACAACGAAATAGCCACAACACAACGAAATAGCCACAACACAACGAAATAGCCACAACACAACGAAATAGCCCCAACACAACGAAATAGCCCCAACACAACGAAATAGCCCAAACACAACGAAATAGCCACAACACAACGAAATAGCCACAACACAACGAAATAGCCCCAACACAACGAAATAGCCACAACACAACGAAATAGCCACAACACAACGAAATAGCCACAACACAACGAAATAGCCCCAACACAACAACGAAATAGCCCCAACACAACGAAATAGCCCCAACACAACGAAATAGCCACAACACAACGAAATAGCCCCAACACAACGAAATAGCCCCAACACAACGAAATAGCCACAACACAACGAAATAGCCCCAACACAACGAAATAGCCACAACACAACGAAATAGTCCCAACACAACGAAATAGCCACAACACAACGAAATAGCCCCAACACAACGAAATAGCCACAACACAACGAAATAGCCCCAACACAACGAAATAGCCCCAACACAACGAAATAGCCCCAACACAACGAAATAGCCCCAACACAACGAAATAGCCCCAACACAACGAAATAGCCACAACACAACGAAATAGCCCCAACACAACGAAATAGCCCCAACACAACGAAATAGCCCCAACACAACGAAATAGCCCCAACACAACGAAATAGCCCCAACACAACGAAATAGCCCCAACACAACGAAATAGCCCCAACACAACGAAATAGCCACAACACAACGAAATAGCCCCAACACAACGAAATAGCCCCAACACAACGAAATAGCCACAACACAACGAAATAGCCCCAACACAACGAAATAGCCACAACACAACGAAATAGCCCCAACACAACGAAATAGCCCCAACACAACGAAATAGCCCCAACACAACGAAATAGACCCAACACAACGAAATAGCCCCAACACAACGAAATAGCCCCAACACAACACTGTAAAAAAAAATCTTAATTTTACAGAAAATAACTCTAAAAATGTTAGAGTATTTTTCTGTTATTTAAAATTATATTTAAAACTTAGTAAAATTACAAACAATATCTGTAAATTAATTAATTGACTGTTAATTTAAGGATTATATCATTAATGGCAAATTACAGTAATGCCTATTTTTTATACAGGACATTTACTGTATTATTTATACAGTATGTTTCTGTTTTCTTAAATTACATACAAAGTAGTGTAAAATTACAATAATAATCTGTAATTAAATATGAAGCTCATTATATAAAAGGTTAATATCCATACTTACAATCTAAGACATTTCCTTGTCATTTTAAAGTAAATATTATTAGTTTTACATTTAATTGTATTTTTACATATAAACTCTGTAATTGTCGATATATCATTTTAGCAAACTTTTATCATTGCATTAAACAATTTGTAGTCTCTTGCATCTTTGCTCTCCAGATTGAAACTTTCAGTCATGTTGTTCTTCTGGCCACACACCCAATCAGTGATGTCACAGAAAATAAAAGCACTTACATTCCAAGAAAGCTGACTAAAGTAGATTTAAAAGCCAGGAAAGCTTTGCAATAGTCCAGACATGATTTCAAACAAGACTGAAAAGAGCAGCAACATGCTTGAAAGTTTTAACCACGCAGCAGAAACTTTAGTAAGTGGTTTAATGTGGACTTAAATGTTCACAATAATGAGGCAATGCATCAGAAAACAGATTAACACAAATGACAATGAAGTAACAATTTATTCTTAAACATTTTTGTCAAAGCCTTGACAGCAAAGCCATATAAGAAAATAAAGCCTTTTATATTAATTTCCTCCTCTCATTTGGATATAAATGCTTATTTCACCCAAAAAATTCAAATGCTGTCATCATTTACTCACCCTCAAGTTTTTCCAAAACCGTACGAGTTTCTTTCTTCTGCTGAACACAACAGATGATTTTATGAATAAAAGAAAGAAACTCATATGGTTTTGGAACAACTTGAGGGTGATAAAATTAGGAAATTTTCATCATTGTGGTGGTATTCATGTGCGTTCAACTCGTAAATACAATCTTTATGACATACATTCAAATTACTATTTTAGGGACAATCCATACTAACACTCTTTGCTAAAATACATTACAAACTGTCATAGTGAGAAGATCTTTGTCCTGTATCAACGCTAAAGGCATAACCACTGTCAAAACATTGGAGTATCCATGCTGTTAAATAAAAGTCTGTAGACAAGGGTTAGGGTTAACATTAAAACCTTAAGATTTAGATTAAGCCAGGATTTAGTTCAATTAGGGCATGTTATTAGCTTTTAAAAGTGTGCCTTAGAAGAAAAAACAAACATTATGTGTGCATCTTGAGACAAAACAATGGCACTGACATATTTTAAGATGTCAGTGAAAGTTGCTTTCAGCTCAAAAAACAGCTCAAACATGCATTTTAGTCTGGGACTACAGGCTTAAGCCTTGCCTGTGAAACCTGAGGTAGGCTATATGTTGTAACTTGTATATAATTATGCCAATGTTAGCAAAAAAGTGTTGCGTTGGACAGAGGATTAACCATAAACCAATTTTACTGCTACATTTTTATTTTGAGCGAGTTGCGGGATGTAAATGAAGAATATGGACAACGAATTTTAACAACGTGTAACGGACATAAACAATGCAATCTGCGGAAGGTAAGTTAAGTTAAATAACTTTTATATTTTATGAAAAAAATCTGCTAACGTTAAATCAAAATATAGTGTGTTAAATTGAGAATGTAAACGCATGTTTCAATGTGTTAGGCTAATGTTATGTGTTGCTAGCATGTTGTCAGCTAATTTTGATTTTGATAACTTACTCCGCATAGGAGTTTTAACGTTGCAATGAGTGAAATGTGAACATTGTCTTTTTAGACAGAGAGGAACTCGAACCACACTCCTTGGCTCTAGAAGAATTTTTGAATCTAACGTTACTGTTGATCGCGGGATATATAGGCCAGGGCCTAGCTTACAGATCAGTCAAAATGATGAGTCATCATAATATGTTTTGGAGCTGGTGAGTGAAATTTTGCAAGCTTTTGTAAATATCTCTGTTAGTAAGTAAAAACAAATAGCTAATATTCCTGTGTATGTGTGTCCCTCATGATCCAGGAATTTTGGGAACAAAGATTATCCAGCCACACGATCTTCAGATGCGTGAGTAACTTATTGCCATAGTAAAATACACATGAAATAGAGGCATAACATGCAAACTCTGCTGAAAGGCACACTGATCCAAACCCTCCTGACAATATTTTACCTATCTTCTTGAATTTACAGGTCTAGCTGACCCAAAATTAAATGTCCTTTCAAAATGAAAGTATTTTCAAACCTGTATGACTTTGTGAAACACAAGAACGTTGGCAATAAAACATCATTGGAACCCGGCCATTATATGAAAAAACGAACAATGAAGGCATTTCTCAAGATATCTTAATTAAGGTTCTACATAAGAAATTCATACAGTTTTGGAACAACTTGAGGGTGAGAAAATAATGAGAGAACAATTTTTTGGATGAGCTGTTTTAAGGACATGTTCCCATGGTCCTTTGCTAAATTAACCATTTTATTATAGTAAAAATTTAGAAACCATGTTTTTGTGGTGGATTGATTACAATAATGTATTACCATTTGGGTTAGTGTAGCTAAACCATGGTTCATTTTAGTAAGGGTTCTCCAGATTTATATAACATTTTAAAGGATTAGTTCACCTCAAAATTAAAATTCACTCACCACAATGCCATCGAAGGTGTTCATGTCATTCTTTCTTCAGTGTAGAAGAAATTACGTTTTTTGAGGAAAACATTTCAGGATTTTTCTCCAAACAATGAACTTCAACCGCAACCAAAATGTTGAAGTCCAAATCAATGCAGTTCAAAGGGCTGTGCACGTTCCCAGCGGAGGAATAGGGTCTTATCTAGCAAAACAATTGGTCATTTTCTAAAAGAAAAGACGGCGCGTCGCAGACCAGCACAAAACGAAAAATTGTGGTTAAAAAGTATATAAATGTTGTTGGTTTTTAAAGAAAATGACAGATCGTTTTGCTAGATAAGACCCTATTCCTCAGCTGGGATCGTGACCAGCCCTTTGAAACTGCATTGATTTGGACTTCAACATTTTGGATGCGGTTGAAGTCCATTGTGTGGAGAAAAATCCTGAAATGTTTTCCTCAAAATTTTTTATTTCTTTTACACTGAAGAAAGAAAGACATGAACATCTTGGATGGCATTGGGTTGAGTAAATTATTAGGAAATTTTCATTTTGAGGTGAACTAATCCTTTAAGGAACACATTAAAAATGGTCCTATGTCACCCAGATCAATAGTCTGTTAACACACATTAACACTTTATTTTTTATTTTTTTAATTTTTTTTTAGATCAAGCATTGGAACAATGTTTATGGAGCAGAACAGGCACCAACAGAAGTCCATCACTAGTAAGTATCCACTTCAGTATATAAAACTGTAGTCAGTTTTAAAAGCACAATGCACTCCAAAATAAAAAGAATCTCTTTTTTTCTCCCTCGTGCGATCCCAGATGTATATCTGACTTTCTTTCCACAGATTTTTTGAAAAATGATCCATTATTGTAAGCCAATACACTGATTTCACGCAGACGTTAGCGAGGCTCCGGTGGGAAGTGTCGCCTTTAATCACAGGACAGTCGCGAATGCGATGGATTATTGTTGTTTAATGTAGAAATTAGTTATTCTAAAACTGTACATACATTTCTTTCATTAGGGCTGGGATAAACGATTAATCAAGCGATTCTTTACGATGCATCGATTAATCTAACGATTAATTTTTTCAGTCCGATTCGATTTCGATTATCTCCCCAGCGAATGTACAGCGACGTGACATCACTGCCAGATTTAAACTGTGCTTTCGCGCTGTGGCTGAGCCAAAGACGGACTCGCTCAGCGCTTGTCATAGGCTATATCACAACTGTTCAGTGTTTTTAACCACATAATGTTTATTTTAGGTTTCAGACATTTAAATACAGATAATTTATAGCAAAACAATACATTTATAGTTTGTAAAATACACAATGGTGTGGAAGCAGCAATAACAACCCATTCAAATATATTAGCCGACATATCAGACACACAGTGTAAATAGCTATAAAGTTAACTCTATTTTTCTCCCAGTTCACCGGCCACTTAATTTCATGTATTTCGGTAGAAACTGATGAATTCACGTGCTGTAATAAATCCAACAGACAGGAATCTCTGAACTGCGGCCCAAACAAAAACATGATGGCCCATCTCACGTTACAGATCAAGATAATTTATAAAGTTTAAAGGACAAAAAAAACCTCACTTACACATATTTGAGAATCGGAATAGAAAATAGTTGATATCTTTAATCCGGGGGGAGATGGTGCATTGTGCGTGTGTGCCGTTGTGTGTGCCGCCTTGCACTTCTGAAAGTCTGAGGAGCCACTGTTGCTACTACTCTCCGGCACCGCCATCTTTGTTTTCCGTCTGATGAATCTACGCAAATATTTTGCGTCGACGTCTCCAGCCCTATCTTTCATACTTTAGACTATATAACTTGCAGTGCAATTAATTTATAAATAGATTAATTTTTTATATATATAATTCAGACAGTAAAAAAAGCAGGAACGAACTATTGCACTTATGGTGGCAGACCTTGATCCATTAGGCATTGAACAACGCTCAAGAAGAAGATCTGTGAGAAGGGTTTAGCATTCTTTGGGGCCAAATCATGCCTGGCACATTGATGGCTATGACAAATTAAAACCACACGGTTTGGCTATAAGTGGCTGCATTGATGGTTACTCACGCAAAGGGATGTGGTTAAACTGTGGAGCTAGCAATAACAACCCACACATTTTAGCTGCTTATTACCTACAGTGTGCCACACAATTTGGAGTCATACCAAAGCTTCTTCGCACAGACTGTGGCACTGAACATTTTCCCAGACCTTCTACACTTAGATGCTTCATTATACAATAACATATTTCATCTTTCCCTGGTGCCGTATTTGATTAACAGAATTTGTGTGCTATGAGCTGTGATTGGTCTATTTTGGGGTTTGTCCAATACAGTAGTCATCATTAACTAAGCATTATCTATCAATGACTTCATCATGTGTGTGTGGCCCCTCAACTAAAGTGGTGACAAGGTCACTGACCTAGACAAAGAACAAAGAACAAAGAAAACATCATGATCATGTGTAATAAATCATAATTCATGATGATGTGCTCATCTTAGTTAATGTTTTAATTAAGGTGTTGTTCATCCATGAAGTCATGAATGAAAAACGTTGAACTCGTGTTAGTTCCTGATGATTCATGAGATATTAATGCATGAATGAATGCATAATTCATGAATGAATTTATACATGAATTAATGATAATTCATGTACCCTTACCGTAAAGTGTTACCGTTATATGTTTATTTCTTCATATAGTTATTTATGTATTTATTAGGAATAATAATCAAATGGTGCCAGCGATCCAGAAAGCGGACCCTGCTGTGCGGGATAAACACTAAAGAAAAAGAAGATTTATTTATTAGGAAAGTAAGAAAATCTCTTTATCCCTGATACATTTCCGTTTTATAAGTGTATTATTATATTGTATTATAATCATTATTCCACTTTTCTTTTTTTAAGCTTGACTGTAGAGGTCATTAATGACCTCTTTTATGGATAGAGCTGCATGAAGGTGCTTTTGTGCTCCACAGAAAAAAATTACAGCATGCAGATTTGGCATGACATAGCAGTGTCAATGTTAAATTTTCATTTTTAGATGAACCACCCCTTTCAGTGGAGACTTTTGAAGTCATGATATGCTTACCGGTTGATTTTGAGTCTCTTTGTGACTATGTCTGTGTGTGTTTGTCAGTTTTGTCTGTAGAGTTAATTTTTAAGCTCCCTGATTCTCATTATAGAGTACAACAGTCAATCTGTGTGAGAGCATTTCATCCTTCCTACGAATGTGTGTCTGTGTTTGTGTGTATGGACATTATGAAAAAATGCTCTGGCTGCCAGTTGCAGCTCGCATCAAATTCAAGTCACTGACACTGGCATACAGAACAACCACTGGCTCTGCTCCCTTTACCTAAACTCATTACTTCAGACGTATGTCCCATCCAGAAATTTGTGCTCTGCAAGCGAACGTGGTCTTGTGGTGCCACATCAAAGAGGTACAAGATCTCTTTCTCAGACCTTCACCATGACTGTTCCTGCTGGAGGAATGACCCAACTCTACCAGAGCTGAGAGTCTGTAGACATTTGCAAGAAACGGTTGAAGACGCATCTCTTTCGGCAGCATTTGTTCCAGTAATACTAACACTTTCTCCTCCTTTCAAAAAAAACAAAAAAAACTAAACCTGTATGCGTTCTGCGTTAGATTAAACTGTGAAAGGTTATAACACTTACATTTTGTTGTCCTGCTGTTGGTTTAACTGATTCTATTGTTCTCATTTGTAAGTCTCTCTGGATGAAAGCGTCTGCTAAATGAATAAATATAAATGTAATGAACATTAAATGCATGACTGTGCATTTGTATGTACATATGTGTGTGCGTGAGAAAAGCTGGTCCTCCTCTAAATGTCCACAGTGAAAGAATGCATTAACAATTTCCATGCATGACCTCAAGCCATGGCCTAACACTAACTCCAGTCTTCTCCGTGCGCTGCATTGGTGTGTGTGTGTGTGTTTGTGTGTGTGTGTGTGTGTGTGTGTGTGTGTGCATATCTGTTGAGAATACACTTAAACGTCCTCTAACTGCCCTCCATGTCCTGGAGCCAGGACTCTCCTCTGTAGCCGGCCTTACAGCGCTTGCTTCCTTACAGGCCATGCAATAATATTTGTTTTGCATTTTATGATACAGTAATTAAAAAAGATGTCGATTCTTTTCCCTTTAGACAACTATAAAAATGGATCTTAATTTTAATTATCAATTATAATGGTGCATGTGTGTATGTTTATGTGTGTGTGTGTGTGTGTGTGTTTGTTTTTGTGATATATGAGGACACAAATGTGTATAATAACATGCATATTACACTGGTATTACAACTTACACGTGGTTTATGAGGACATTGCATGAGTCCTCATATTTCAAATAGCTTAAAGGGGTCATGACATGAGAAACCAAATTTGCCTTGATCTTTTGGTATATAAGAGATCTATGTACTATTAAAACTTCCTGCAAGTTTCATAGCTTAAGACGTCCTCCCCATTATAAACGAAGCATTTATTTAATCAAGCTCTAAATACAGCTCGTTCTGGATCCATGGTTAGAAGTGACGTCACGGTTAGAAGTGACGTCACGGTTAGAAGTGACGCACCAGTCGTTTGCATATGACCGCCTCCAACGCAGGACAACTACGCCTCATTTCGTATCATCGCATGCGCTGTCGTGCAGCGAGTGGGTCTGTTTACAAGATGACTGTGATGCCACGCAGATGTGCTGTTCCTGCTGTGGACAAACAACATGTTTGAATACGCTGACGAACGATCCAGACGTCAGGGAAAGCAGTGGATGCAGTTTATTTGCAGCATATGCAGCGCGCCAAAGCTTTATTTGAGCGGTGAGTGAGATGAGTGTGACAGGGAATGTTACTGACAGAACGTGCAGAGAGAGAGAGAGCCCCGGCCACGCGCGCCTTCAAACTGTCTTGCTCTCTCTCTCTCTCTCTCTCTCTCCCTCCCTCGCGCATATGAATCAAAATGAGAATTGACACGATGGTAAAAGATCGGAAGACCGAAGTTTCATGTGGTGGAGCATTGTGTAGTCTACATGTGATACAAAATGATTAACGTTAATAATTTATGCATAAGCAGCACTGACGTTAGCCAATCATAACAGTGGGCGTTAACACTGAACTCTTAAAGGGGAAACACCCCAAACAGACTGTTTGAATCAGAGGTGAGAAACAGGGTGGGAAAATGTCATAAATCACTAAATGGTTTAAGTTTTTTTGTACAAAAAACTATAGTAATACTATAATTGCACCTAAGGGAACATCATAAAACAAAACAAAAAACCATGTCATGACCCCTTTAAAAAACATAAAAAACAATGTTTTTTTAAAAATGTAAAAATGCAGCATGTCTCCTGTGATGGGTAGGTTTAGGGATAGGGGCAGTGTGTGTGTGTGTGTGTGTGTGTGTGTGTGTGTGTGTGTGTGTGTGTGTGTGTGTGTGTGATGGTCAGGTTAAGGGATAGGGGCAGTGTAAGGGGATAGAATATATAGTTTGTACAGTACAGTATAAAAACCAGTACGCCTATGGAATGTCCTCATAAATCACAAAAACAAAGCGCTGTGTGTGTGTGTGTGTGTGTGTGTGTGTGTGTGTGTGTGCATATACATACATACACTGAACAAAATTATAAACGCAACACTATTTTTCATGAGCTGAACTCAAAGATCTAAGACTTTTTCTATGTGCACAAAAGGCCTAGCTATTTCTCTCCAATATTGTTCACAAATCTGTGTTAGTGAGCACTTCTCCTTTGCCGAGATCATCCACCTCACAGGTGTGGCGTATCAAGATGATACGGAATTTTGTCTGTTTAAAGAATGTTAAATAATTTTTAAACATGAAGAGTTCAGATGCAAAAGTGCCATTTGAAATTTTCTTCTAGAATGATAATTTTTATCAAGCTCGTATATTTAAGTTCTGTAATTTCACTTAAATGGCTATGAAAATTACCTACTAATTGTCATTTAAGTGAAATTATTGAACTTAAATAAACAAGCTTGATAAAAATGATCATTCTAGAAGAAAATTTCAGATGGCACTTAGAGGCTTTTGCATCTGAACTCTTCACATGTATAAACAGTATAAACTTTTCACTGCAAACCAACAACTGGGCCTTAAACTCTAGGACATTTCACTTTCTGAAGTTCACAGAGTCTATCCGGCTTCGTTTGGATGTGAAAAGTAGACCAGCACAGCTAAAAAGCCGTTCACGTGCAGCAGAGGCAGGCAGAGCTGTGTTTAACTTCAGAGACAGCTTCTTGATGGCTGGGAAGGAGTGAAGCAGCTCCATGTTGTCCGAGGCACATGTAAGGTAACCATCAAGCTTATACAGGCGTTATTCGACGAGAAGAAATCGTCATCATCAGATGACTCTCTTCTTCACCCTCATTCTCTGAAGTTTCAAGATGTTGTTTCAAGTATGTCAAGACTGTAATTTGAAAACAACTACTTCAATTTATGGGAACATTTTTGTAAACTGTAGTGAACTTATTTCTTCTAAAGTATAGAAGATTCAGAAGCGAAAACCAGGAGACTTGGTTGTATCTTTTGCAGGTTCTTTATTGCAGATGAGCTGGATTTGCTGTAGTCTTCCAAGCTTCATAACAAGTCTAACTAAAACATAATACATTTTTAGCTTATATTCCTTTCAAAGGGGTGGAGTTACATCGAGGGGGATACATTCTAAAACAAAGCATGCAAATGTAGGCATTACCAATCCAATGGAATCAGCATAAACTATTCAAATGCTGATAGTGGCCAGGAACTCTGGAGCCAAAAGCCATCCCAGAGCCATTAAAGAAAGTCTCCCCTACAGTTAATCCAATCAACCTAACGATTCAACATCTAGGCTGAAAGGTGAGAATCTCAGTGATCTGAGAAAACAGGAAAACAGGCCTAGTAGCAGGACAGGAAATTCTTGAAATCAGTCTACTAAACTTTATCAGTTTATACTATTGGAGTGGAAACCTAAATTAAACATTTGATAAATTTGTAACACGTCAATCCCCTCTTTGGGAGTTCTAAATAACTCCCACACTATATACAAATTTAAAACTTAAAGTTCATTCTTGTAACTTGAGATTGTTACAGGCACATAGCTTGCTCTGTGTTGGTGTTTCTGCAATTGCATGCTGACACAGAAAACAAAACATGCAATTAGAGTCCGTGAAATTCTTACGGAAGAATTAACTTCAGTCATCTGGGGTCTTGCTGAAAGATCAAGACTGTCTTTGTGCACAAGTGAGTCCTGAAATGCAGCCATCTTCGGATGTGACATGCAAACATTCTTTTCCAGCAAACAAGGCGTTTTTGACATATTCATCAGCTCTAAGAATATGTTGTTTCTGGAGTCCGGACTTTGTGCGATCTTCATGATGTGTAGTAGTATGACAATCTTGATCATGTTGATGGATGACTGAAGGTTTCGTAGTCTCTGCGTTGTGTATTTTTTCTTTTCTTTATCCTTTTGTGATAGTTGGCAGTGGGTCTCGTTGATTTCTAGAGGTTGTGGCTTCATACACCGGTTAGGAGGTTGGTGCTTATTGTCTTGGGTCAGCCATCAAGTGGTATCTGCACAAAGGAAGACAGAAAAACAAAAGACAGGAGCAGTATTTGTTCAAACACTAGGGTTGTAAACTTTACCGAGTTTGCTCTTGTTCCTTCTTTCCCTACTTCTTAATTATTTTGACACCTATAAAGAAACAGTGAAGTGAGGATGGACTAAATGGATGGGGAGGCCTATGAGGGAGTCTTCGCCCAGGGTTTTGCCCCCGATTGCCTATTGCATTTCCGGTTCTTCCCTGGGTTCTTCACTGATTCGTGTGTCCTACACTGTAAGAAAAAAACACAGAAAAAAACGAGCAAATGCATGGCAGCACAGGGTGCCAAACGTTTGCCATTAATGAAAATAACGGTAAAACCCCATGAACTGAAGTAACATGTTTACACAGCCACATGAAAAAAGAACATTGACCATACAGTACTATAAAATGTATAAAACGTGATCTGAAATAACATATTTTGCCTGTAAGCAAATACATGCATAGACCATTAAATGTAATGGCATTATTTGACTGTAAGTTCACGTAACAGGTTTAAACCCTTATTTAATAAAACATGTTTTAACTGTAAATGTAAAAAAATGGTGTAGCAGTTGTTCAACTAAACATGATTTGAATGTAGATATAAATGACATGTTGACACCATTACTTAATAAAGCATGTTTTGACTGTAACCTGAAATCCTGTTTTAATCATTATTTAACAGAGCTTGACTGTAAATTGAAATAACATGTATTGACCGTTATTTGAAATAACATGTGTTGACCGTTATTCGAAATAACATGTATTGACCGTTATTTTTAAAAATAACTGAAAAATTTAACTGTGGTGGACCATAAAAGGCATGCACAGCATTTTGATTTTGATTATGGCTTACAGATAATTTTATATGTAGTTCATGAAATGTGTGTTATATGTCACACAATAAGTCATTAGAGAAAAAACGTTTTTATTTTTCCCTCTTTTTTTCTTCTGTAAGAGTAGTTTAAATAACAACATTAGAAACGTTAAACAGTGCTAGTACCAACATCTGAACATTGCTTCTATGCTTAAAATACCACATAGACAATTCAAAATAATTTCATCATTGCATCTTTCACAAACTACACTTTGAACAGAACAATGGTCTCCAATTCAATCTCCATGTTGATGCCTTTAAAAAATAAGAGAGAAAATGGTTAGATAATAGATATCATACATCACACATTCATTATCATGTCTGATCATGTTATTTTTTTAGATGTTCTTGCGTTTCTTACATAAAAAATATATTTTTTTACTTAAAAAAAATATTTGTTTATTAAATATGTAATACACTTACAAATTGTATAATGGTCCAGACACCTTACTTCTTCAGACAGTTTAGTGATGTGACCTCACCCACTGACAAGGCCAAGGGTTGCACTGCAACAGCAGAAACAACGTAAATACAGTAACACTTGTTGATTACAATTTTATATTTAATATTACATGCCAGCATATTTACCCAGTATGATTACCTCACAATGTCGCAGGAAATTTCCTCTTTTGCTTTCAATCGTAGACAATTTTTGGTGTACGTTTCTTGTTAAGTCCCGCCTTCACGCACGCCATTGGTCAAACTGCTTCTCAATCATTGCCCTCGGCCCAACGGCATCAGCCAAAAGACAGCACCAGCCTGTTAACTGCAGGTGGCACATCATGGCTACAAAACAGCGTAAAAATGCCTCAAGGAAAAAAATCCCTGTGTTTTTGTTTTGGTCGGGAAACGTGCTCACAGACATGGCAAATAAACTAAAACACGGAGCGGAGTTGGGTTCGCTGGAATATTTACAGGCGTCAGTTTGTTTTCAAAAATCGTTAGTGACTTTGTTGAGTAGCTTTGTGTGTAAACGTGACCGTTTAGACAATATATTCTGCTGTATAAATGCAATATATAACAGAATGACAATAAAACAATCATGGACCTCGATGTCGAGTAGTGAATGGTATTTAAAAAAAATCTGTTGACGTATCATCCAACGTAATTTAAAAGTTAATTGGCAACAGGTGAATACAATTACAATGGCCAATCACATACGTTTTTCTTATTCTTAATGTTTGATGCAAGTTGCATTAAAAAGTATTAAAGGTTTCAGAATTGTTGTTGTTTTAGAACGTTGCTTTCACAATCATTTAAGAACACCCATTTGGACAACGGATTTTATCTTATGAGGTGTGTTACCTTTAACCATATGGATGATGTATTTGTGCAAATTTTGTGATTGCTCTTTGAAGACAGTTAAGGGATATGTTAATCATCAAATCTTTCACAGACATGAAGCAAATGCTCAATTTCCATGTTGCTTCCCAGAATGCAAATGTAAATTCTCAAAATACAATGCGCTCAAAGCTCATGTTTATCGCCATCACAAAATACCACATAGGCCTACTCATTTTGATGATTCGACGGGCACGTTTGTTTGCAACAATACAGACTGTCAACAACAATTTACAGACATGAACAATGTCCTTTCTCATCTCAGGTCACATTTAGCCAAGGGAGAGGTGGTGTGTTGTCCTTTTGAAAAATGTGACAAAAATTTCAGTTTAAGATCAAGTTTCACTGCCCATGTTTCACGAAAGCACAGGACTTCTACATTTGCACAAGTACGGATTATGGATACTTTATCTGAGCAACCTTCTTCAGCAGTTTTTGATGTTACTGAGGATGAGGTTGATGAAAGTGAATTCACAGACTCACTGACGAAATGTAACGCAAAGTCATTGTACATGAAAAATCTCTGCCTGTTTTATATGCAGCTACAAGCCAAATACCTGGTGCCATCATCAACCATTCAGATGATTGTGGAGGAATTCAGTGGTTTAAATTATATCTGTCATCAGTACACACAGAAGATGTTCAGGGAAATACTCAAGTCAAAAACGGCCCTTTCACAATATGATATTGAATCTGTGGTGCAGACTTTGCAAGGCCAAGATTTACATTCAGCTTGTAATTCATTACTTTCCACAGAATACCAAAGAAGACAGTATTATCAGAAAAATTTTTCATATGTGCATCCACAAAGTATCTGTCTTGGTCGTGATGAGAACCGAAACCAACGTTATGCACAGTATATTCCATTGAAGAACACTTTAAAAACCATGTTAATAGACCCAGTGGTGTGGGAGCAGTGTGCCAAACATCAGCATGTACACTCTTCTGTGTTCTCTGACATCTGTGATGGCTCTGTATTCAAATCCAATGACTTGTTTAAGCAGCCTGAAATTACAATACAACTTATCTTGTACCAGGATGCCTTTGAGATTGTGAATCCCCTTGGGTCAGCAAAAAAAAGACACAAAATGATTGGAGTCTATTTTACACTTGGCAACTTTGAGCCATTTTACAGATCATGCATTGATAACATTCAGTTATTACTTTTGTGTTATGAGAAAGACTTTAACTATTTTGGTCAAACAAAGATTTTTGCCAAGTTGTTGGCAGATGTCAAAGAACTTGAAGAGCATGGATTTGTGACATCTTCAGGTGACATAGTACGTGCAACAATAGTGGCTATTATCGGTGATAATTTGGGGTCCCACTGCCTCGGTGGTTACTCCCAGAACTTCAGTACTGCCAAGCATTGCTGTAGGTATTGCTTGGTATCTCGCAGTGAACTTCAGAATGTGTGTGTAGACTTTCCCAATCGCACAGTTGAGTCCTATAAGGAGGCAGTGGAAACTCTAAGGGCGACCGAAGAAAATGTTGTAAATGGGTTGAAGTTTGACTCCATTTTCAACTCTCTCAAATATTTTCATGTTGCTCAGCCTGGCCTTCCCCCATGCATTGGCCACGACTTGTTTGAAGGCGTTGTAGCTATTGATCTTGCCATTTTCTTGGAATACTTTATAAAAAAGAAGTGGTTTTCATGTACACAGCTGAACAGGAGACTTGCACAATTCAAATATCTGGATTCTGATGCTGGTTCAGCCCCCTCCCAGATATGTGAAAAAGGCAGAAAGTTAGGTGGTCAAGCAGCTGAGAACTGGTGTCTCCTCAGATTTCTTCCTATCATAATTGGAGACAGAGTAGAGTCACAAGACCCTGTATGGCAACTGACTGTTAAGTTGAAAGAGCTGGTTGAGCTAGTGTGTGCTCCCAAGATTACCACTGCACAGATTGCATATCTCAATGTCTTAATACCAGAATATCTGGAAACAAGAAAGGAGCTGTTTCCTGGTGAAAAATTGAAACCAAAACATCATTACATGCTTCACTATACGTCACTCATTTTAAGTCTTGGACCTTTAATTCGTTTATGGACATTGAGATTTGAAAGCAAACATTCCTACTTCAAAAGAAGTATGAGAAGAACACAGAACTTCAAAAATGTATGCAAGACATTGTCCCACAACCATCAACTTCTTCAAGCATATCTTCACTCACGGTCATTTTTTTCACCAAAGCTTAAAAGTGTTGACTTGGCCACATACTCTCCTCATTTGTACAGTGATGCTGTGTGCAAAGCTGTTGAGACAAGCTTTCTTAATGGACCAGACTTTGTTTCAACACGGGTAGAATACAAGGGTACCCTGTACAGGAAAGGAAACTTAATTTGCTTTAAATGTGAAGAGGAGGATTCTATTTTACAGTTTGGACAGATTGAGCTGATTTTCTTGAAAGATGATGAGGTGACTTTCCTTGTGACTCCCCGCCCCTCAGTGTATTTGCATGATTATGGACTTTATGAGATTTTTTCTGCGACAAAGGAATTAATTTGTGTAAATGCTGAGGAATGTCTGGATTATTATCCCTTAAATGAGTACAGTTTTATGGGACTGAATGTCATTACTCTGAAGCACAGTGTTGTTCATCTGTAAAAAGGATCAACTCCCCTCTCCCAACAGAAATGGATGCATTGTTGATTTTTATTGAGAATGTGTTCCCAAACCCTACAACTTCAAAGCTAGTCATAGAGGGTTTGAACAGCTTAGGTGTGGAGACCATAGATGACCTACAGTTTTTGAAAGAAGATGATCTAGATGGCTTTCTAAAACCGATTGAAGCAAGAAAACTAATAGCCCAAATCCCAAGTAAGTTTTCAAATAAATAGTTCTTTTTTACATATACACTATAGTCAACATTTGAAGCAGATCAAAATGTTCATTAAGTTCACAAGAACAGGTATTGGTTTTAAGACAACTATTATGAAAGGTTTGATCCATTTTAAATGTTGACTTGAGTACATGCATACGATTAGATGAACTGGAAAAACAACACCCCAGTCTCTTTCATTCTGTACTTTGTTAGCTGTACTCTTTACTTGTATTACAGTATGTCAATGTGTTTCTTGTTTCTGCAGTATGGTTTTTAATGCAGTTTTTTGTTT
Organism: Semotilus atromaculatus; assembly: GCA_031834385.1. Taxonomy (NCBI): domain Eukaryota; kingdom Metazoa; phylum Chordata; class Actinopteri; order Cypriniformes; family Leuciscidae; genus Semotilus; species Semotilus atromaculatus. Next base: position 820,373 of record JAULUF010000075.1, on the reverse strand, counting down.
ATGCCATGTAGATACTGCTTCCACTTTGCAAAACACTGCCAATGATTTGTCTGCTGAATACGTTTCTGATGGATCAGGTTCACCTGCTCCTGAATGCTCAATTTCACCATCCAGCTCTTCAAGTGGAAGACGTGAGTAAAACACTGATACAACATTAAACAATCCACAAACATTTTGAAAGCAAAACATGTAATTTGTTCATTCTTGTAATTCATATACAGATAATTTGCAATGTGAGCATGCCTTTAGCACGCCTGGAAAACAAATTGTGCCACATGTGCAGTTCACAGAGCGATATATGTATATGTACAAACCAGATTCCAAAAAAGTTGGGACACTTTCGAAATTGTGAGTAAAAAAGGAATGGAATAATTTACAAATCTCATAAACTTATATTTTATTCACAATAGAATATAGATAACATATCAAATGTTGAAAGTGAGACATTTTGAAATGTCATGCCAAATATTGGCTCATTTTGGATTTCATGAGAGCTTTCCGGGTACTGAAATGGCCAGCCTGCAGTCCAGATCTTTCACCCATAGAAAAAATTTGGCGCATCGTAAAGAGGAAGATGCGACAAAGAAGACCTAAGACAGTTGAGCAACTAGAAGCCTGTATTAGACAAGATAGGACAACATTCCTATTCCTAAACTTGAGTGACTTGTCTCCTCAGTCCCCAGATGTTTGCAGACTGTTATAAAAAGAAGAGGGGATGCCACACTGTGGTAAACATGGCCTTGTTCCAACTTTTTGGGAATGTGTAGCTCTCATGAAATCCAAAATGAGCCAATATTTGGCTTGACATTTCAAAATGTCTCACTTTCAACATTTGATATGTTATCTATATTCTATTGTGAATAAAATACAAGTTTATGAGATTTGTAAATTATTCCATTCCTTTTTTACTCACAATTTCTACAGTGTCACAACTTTTTGGGAATCGGGTGTGTATATGTGTATTTGTATAGAAATCTGCAGATTTTTGTACACTAGTCAATATTTGAAGAGTTTTATTAAGACATTAAAACCAATACCCAATTGATCCAGGTGCATGAAAAGTGTTCATCCTGTAACCTGTGGACATTGGTTTATCTTCTAGGTGGCAGTAGCTGTGAAACTTCGTTTTATGACCATGACTGGCATTATAGTTTTGATGTTCCATGGCAAAAAATGCCAGCAAGTTTTATGGAAAAGTTGCAAAATGGCGAAAGGCCAAGTTGCTCTGAGAGAAGACAGTTGGTCCGCATTGTTGCTTCTGAGATCCTGGAAGTCAGCAAATGTCCAGCAAAAAAACATGTATCAGAAATAGCCCGACAAATGGTGATTGCATACCCAAAGTCTTTCAGAGATGAGATTAATTCCCAGGTTGTAGGAAGTGGATATGATTCTCTCCTCAAACAACTGGTGTGTAGAATTGACAATTTTAAAAGAGCAAAAGCTATTAGTACACCAATTTGTGGTACTCTAGAAGTATCAAAAAAGAAACGAAAATTGTTATATGGTTGTATAAATTCTGATCCACAACTGCTAGTTGGAGAAACATCTGAATTGCAGCAGGAAAAAAAAGAGAAGTTGCTAGCAATGTTTCAAAATAATGAAAGTGATGTAAAGTCAATCTATGACTTAATGACTTTTACTTACACCTCTCAAAGAAACAACATCCAATCTGGAAAGGAAACCAAAGATTTACTTGATGAGTGGCCATATCTTTTTCAGCCAGCAGGAATGAAAGCACACTTTAAAGAGCTCACTGGCATTGACATAAACAACAGCTTTGAAGAATCTGCTTCCAGTAAGTTCAGAAGAATATTGGACTACTTTCAATTTCAGTGCACAGAAAGAGCAAGCAGAGCAGGGAGAATCCTCACAAAGTATAGAGCTGGAGGGGATCATGTTTGTGGGGCAGTGATGTTGCTGCTAACCCATTTCAAAAATGACCAAGACCACTTTCTTGTGATGGTAGAAGACACCTCTGTTCCAAGTGATATATGCTCAGAACAGCTTCCAGCAACACCCTGTATAGTAGTGTGTGGTGGGTATTATTTACTATGATCTTGCAACACAATAATTCCTGGTTTCAGGTGACCAGAACTCACATTCTTTTAAATATTATGTCTTACTGATTTTGTGTTTGTTCAAAGGAGAGAACCCACTGACAGCCAGTGTGTACATGGTAGCAGTAGACCAGGTGATTGTAAATGACCATCTCTTGAGTTTTACAGAAGCCCTGTATCTGATGTTCTCTCTTTACTATATATTGAACATCAGTTACCCTGTAGAACTGGGAGCCACACTAGAATTCTTGCAAAGGTAATTCATAGACTGCATTCCTTTGGTTAAGAAGCATACAACAATTATTTAAGGATTTTGTTTGTGTTGTGTTTTAAAGGTGCATCTTTAGGATAAATCCTCATAAAGGTACCAAGGTGGAAAAGAGAGAGAAAAAGAGAGCGTACTCTGTCAACCCCAGAGTATTGAGTCTGACGTCAAAAATTGCTGCATTTGACTGGGGAGAGTAACAGGTAAGCTCTGTTGTCTTGTATAGTAGTGGTAGACTTCATCTTCTGTGTTTATCATTCATCAATGATAAAGTGCACCAAATGACAATCATTTTTATAATTAACTCCAATAAATGTGAAGTAATTGTCTGTCACCCAAACTGAGAGTATTTGGTTAAGGCTTGTTGCTGTTTCTGCTCTTCTTTTGGTTTGGGTTTTAATTATAACTGTTTGTGTTCCCACAGATTCAGGTCTTTCAGAAGATTGACATTTCGCTGAAGAACAAGACAGTCTGACTTTTTGTACTTCAGTGCAGCGCTTTGTTCCTTAAATCATTTTTTATTACCTTGTGATGTGATAAGGATTAATTTTTTTAAATATTTTTTTTATTGAACAAATTTGTGTTCTAAAACATGACTTTTGCTGGGAAGTGTTTTTCCATTGTTTGATTTTGAAGGTTTGCTCTATAATCAAAAGCTGAAGTTGTTTACAGCAGTACTCTGGCTACCACAATTTATTGAGTATTTTTAATTTCTTTTTGAACATTACTTCTGTCACACAGTATACAAATATGTCCCTGTACATTTGGTTTAAATAAATAAATTCACTAGAAAAAAATTATAGCATGAAAACATGGAAGCCCAGATTTGCTGACTATTTGTGGCAGTGCACACTTTCTGAATGTGTCAGGGTTTTCAGAAGACATGATAGAAAGGCTTGTACAGTGATTATGGCATCCCTTAACCCTTTTTGTGCCTGACCTGGCAGTAATGGTTGCTAATTGCACTTATTTTTATTTGGTCATAATGAAAGGGAGCTGCTGCAGTTATGTTCTTGCACATTGTTAGTTTACTCATAGAAAACATTCAAATTCATCCTGAAGTCTGTTGTATTTTCTCTGCCAAAAACAATATTAGCACATTTTAAGTTAGGATGCTTGCTATTTACCTTTAATGAGATGAAAATGAGTCGTGTACTCTCAGGTTGTATAACTTAATTTGTTCTGCTAACCACAAAGAAAATTTTTTTTTTTAAACTAATGTTTGTAACCAAACGGTTTAGTGACAACTTTGACTTCCATGGTATTTTTTTCAACTATGCGCTTAAGTCATGACTCATGACGTAAGGAATACTGTGTCCAGGTTTAACCTTCCACTGATTTCAATAGAGGATACGATTTTTAATCAGCCATTTATGAGCACCATTTATTTGTCTTACCCATTTAGGCAACACCTTTATAAACTCCGTGTACGCTGCAGTCTCCCGGCTCTCAAAATCACAGACAGCAATATACCCAATTGTGCGGTAGAGATATGGCTTATCCATGGCTCCCTGGGCAGCCCTGAGACGGGGGCCCCAGTTTTATGACATTTTATAAAATAAAATAATTTATCCTAATTTCTGTGTAAATAATAAAAAAAAGCTAACTACCAGCACTACATTGTATAATTTAATATGTTTTGTTTAATTAAAATATTCAGTTTTAGAATGTTTTATGTCACAAATTGTCTTTGGGAGGCCAGGTAGGGATGCACAGTATAAAAGAGAGGGAGGGGAGGGGGGGCACGCTGAGGAAGTTTGAGAACCACTGGCTTAAAGATTTGGCTTTTTTGTGATAGATAAAGCCATTAATTTGCAATGAAAAATTTGAAAGTGGAAATAAAGTGCTTTATTAAAAGAAGAGTGTTTAATTTTTATTTATTTTATATTAAAATATTTATTGGGTAGGCTTAAATAGACGTCGGTGAGACTCGAACCGGCAATTCTTTGATTATAAGTCCAACTCTCTCACTATTAAGCTACAACAGCCCACAAGTAAGATGTTGCTCTAACAGATATAAGAGAAAACTGATGCCTTTCGCCAACCACGGCGACAAAAAAAAATAAAAAAATAAATAAAATATATAATTTTATAAACAGTCCAGCGCAAGATCGAGAACAAACGGACGATAGGCTATGTATGACAAGAAGAAAACAATAGTAGGCTAAACACCGACTATAAATCAAGGAAACAACGTATATTGTGTCGGACCACCAATGAAGTTTAGAAAAGATGCGCATTTTAACCTAATGTCTTCAGTGGCACAGGTGTCTGGAAACCTCGTTTATAAGATGCTTGTTTCAAAGTCCTTGGTTCAAATCTGTAATTTCTACATTTTGGTATCACAAATCACATCGAAACACAAATAAACACACAGAAATAAAGTGTCTAACGAGTGCTTAATAAAACACTTTATACTATTATTGCATCCTGTTAATATACACAATTACTGAGATGCAAACAGAATCTGCCAAAATATAGAATATAGCATCTAATTACTATTTACACTTATTGCAAACTATCACGACATTTAGGCTACATTATGTAAATGTTAGGCTAAATCACAACTGTTGTTTTTGCACTTAGTGCATAGTCACTGCCTAATTCAACTGTTTTGGTGTTAATGTATGCATTTTTAGTGGAATTTCACCATTCTGATGAAAATGTGAGATGACTGTGAAATTCTACTGGTTTTCTCTGTAAAACTAATTTTTTTTCAACTCTGACCAAAAAATATACAGGAATGTTTTTTTAAGGACATGTCAGGATAACAATAGACACCAATTACTGTTATTTAAAGAAAAATGACATTTTTTTGCAGTAAAAAATTTAAAAAGTAAAAAAACAGGGAAAATGTACATTAGATGTCAAAGTTAGCATTTTTATGGAATTTCACAGGTCTGATCAAAATGTCATAAAACTGTTAAATTCGACAGTTTTTTTTCTGTAAAAATACATTTATTTTTTACAGTGTATCCTATCCCTGTTGGTGTGTACGTAAGCGGAACACAATCGTGATTCATTTCTCCTTCATCCTCCAACAAAACTTCAGTCATTTGCAGACATCATACATGAGGATGGAACAATGTTCGGCATTAGTGTGGACACTGCATGAGGGCATTTTACGTTTACAGTCTGACCTAACACTATTACTGATCAAAGGCCTGTGCTGTAAAATAGCATTTAAGGCTGTGAGTTTACTTAACCAGTGTCCCCCAAAGGAAAACTGAGACAGTCAATTTCCTTTTGTTCTATTAAAACAAACTTAAGTCTTTCATCTTTGTAGCAAGTTACTGGGGAAATTAAGCACTCACAGCCTGAATCGTTAACACCTAAAACAGCTGCCTAACGTGGTTACTGATGATGGGAGGGGCTGCTTCAGAGCCTCAAGCAGATTGAGCAGAAGCTGAGATACATTGTTCACTTCTCTAACATTCTTTTTGTTTTTTCTACATTCCTTTCTCCAATGTCCAGGTTTACCACAGTAATAACAATTTCCCTCTTTCTTAGGACATTTACGTTTCGGTTGGTTCTCTGTGTTGACCTTAAAGGAGGCTGCTGCAATTTTTACTCTTGCCCTGACATCCGAGTCTCTTTCCCAAGTAGCTAACCTGTCTAGGTTACTTTGCAGGGTTCTAGTGGACCATGTGACGTCTAAAAAAGGCAATGCATTTCTATGCTCTGTCAAAAGACCATGAAACCATGCGCGAGCCAAAGGTCCATTATCAGTTAACACCTTCTCTGAAGTGTCTGATATTCCACTGTAAGCTGCAGCTGACTGACAAAATCTCTCTGTGTACTCACAAACAGTTTCATTCTTCTTCTGTACACAATGTGTTATCTTTGACCAGTCCACTTTAGGTCCAACAATGTTCTTTAGGATTTTCAAAACTCCCTCTCTCAATTCATCTTTACTTGCATGTTGTAGTTCAGAAATAACAGCATTTTCAAACTCATTGAATTCTGACTCAGTCAAGATCTGTGATATTAGCTGGGTGACTTCAGCTAGAGACATATCGTATAGCCGCATCTTTTTGGACAATTCTCTCCTAAACTCAGAAAAATTTCTTTGCACTGATGGCAAATTTTCAGCGATTCTCTCAATGTCTTTAGGATTTAAAGATAATTTGACTGCTTGTAGCTGCAGTATGGGGGTTACAGATGGACCTGTGTCAACCCCTTTTGTATTCTGAGCCTTTTGTCTTGCTCCACACACTTCGACTGCATTTACATCTTTATCTATCAAACCAGAATTTCTAGTGTTTTCTAGTCTACAGAAAGACTGTAAATCAGGATAGCTTTCATCTGACTGTTGGTCTTCAAAATCACATTTGGTTGAGGCCTTGTTAATGCCCACCTTTGTCTTGAAACAAGACACTTGAGTCTGCAATTGTTTGTTCTGTTCATTTAACTTATCAATACACCTAGTTTGTTCTTGTGCAATGGATAAGCTATATTCTCTATGGCAACAGATTATGCCTTTCATGTTTTTCTTTCTGATACATGCACCCAACACCTTCTTGCATTCTTCAATAGACCAAACTTTGTCTGGATCAATAGCATATTTCTTTGTCAAATCCAATCTAACTGACTCGGTCACTATGGAGTCCATGTGCTCTCCTAACAATGACTTGAACTCACTGTCTGTCCATAAAGGAGTAGCTAGTCCACTTTTTTCATTTGTTGGAACCAACCTAGCATTCCTTCTAACCATTTTGTGATGTTCTTTGTTATCACACAAACACTAAAAAACTTCTCTGATAAAACAGAGGCTACACTTGTTTAACACAGATCAACTGTTGTTAAATCATCCTTGTTACCAACACATCACAAACTATTAGCATGCTACGCTAATCTTCCCTACAAAAGAAAATGGATATTTCACCTTTTTCAACTTTTAGAGGATAAATCTTCTCTAGCAACGTAGAGGATATCTAAAAAACTTCCCTGCCTAAAAAAAAACAGAGGATGATTTTCATCTCTAAAAGAAAAACTTTTAAAGGGTAATTTCGTTAACCAAACACTACAGCTGTCTGATAACTGTTCTTCTGACGGCGCAGAGATTTGTACTGGTCTTCAATGGTTCTTTGAATAGAGTGAAACTCACCAAATCGTTGTTTGTATGGAAAGATTCCAGCTGGAACTTCAGTCAGAAATGTTCATTCTTTGTTAAGATCTTTGTTGAGGTCGAAGTTGCTGGAACTCAGTCAGAACTCACTCAGCTTTGTTGATCTTTGTTTCAAATCTGGATTCAGGTGATTCAGTCTTGAATGCAGTCAGATCTTTGAGCTTGATCTGGATTCAGGTAAAGTCAATTCTATCCGGGTCACAGGGCACCATCTGTAGTGAACTTATTTCTTCTCAAGTGTAGAAACTTAGAAGCCAGGCCACGGCACCATCTGTAGTGAACTTATTTCTTCTCTAGTGTATAGAAGATTCAGAAGCGAAAACCAGGAGACTTGGTTGTATCTTTTGCAGGTTCTTTATTGCAGATGAGCTGGATTTGCTGTAGTCTTCCAAGCTTCATAACAAGTCTAACTAAAACATAATACATTTTTAGCTTATATTCCTTTCAAAGGGGTGGAGTTACATCGAGGGGGATACATTCTAAAACAAAGCATGCAAATGTAGGCATTACCAATCCAATGGAATCAGCATAAACTATTCAAATGCTGATAGTGGCCAGGAACTCTGGAGCCAAAAGCCATCCCAGAGCCATTAAAGAAAGTCTCCCCTACAGTTAATCCAATCAACCTAACGATTCAACATCTAGGCTGAAAGGTGAGAATCTCAGTGATCTGAGAAAACAGGAAAACAGGCCTAGTAGCAGGACAGGAAATTCTTGAAATCAGTCTACTAAACTTTATCAGTTTATACTATTGGAGTGGAAACCTAAATTAAACATTTGATAAATTTGTAACACGTCAAAACCCACACTTAAATTATGTAAGTCCCAACAAATTATACTTTAATAACAACCTTTTAGATGCTTATACAGGCGTGCAGTTATAGACACAAATGAGATCATATAAATGTGAAATTACTAGCTTCTAAAACATCTGCTCTGTCAGTCCAGGAGGTCTTGAACTTGGGTAAGAGGACGGCAGCAGCAGCCAATCCTGGATCCTCCATCCAGTGGCGTAGACTCATTTACATGTCCTGTCCCCTCTGATTGCTTAAAAAAGATTTCTCTAAGATTTCTGATTGCTTAAAAAAAAAAATAATTGTTGATTTGTTAGGATTGATAGATTGGCCAATCAAAATGCTGCGCGGTAAAATGCGTCTGTTTTCAACCTTGATTTATTTATGTCACGTGTTGTGTGTAACGTACGCTGTCATCTTAGCGTGAGAGAGTTCATTAATATGCAGTGATAATGGCAGGTGCGCAAAGTAGGCTACAATTTCTTTTTAAAAAGCACGGAAAGATGAGCGAGAAGGATAAAATGTGCCATCTGAGTCTGCTTCAGCTTACTATGAGGCAAGAGCGAGTGAAGCAGTGCCTGAGGCTTCTCAGGACACAGAAACACAACGGACTATTTCATCACTTCCACACAGATCGGCACAATGCCCAATGACCATTGTGTTGGGGAGTAACGGAATACATGTACCAGCGTTACGTATTCAGAATACAAATTATGAGTAACTGTAACTGTATACCACAATCCACCCAGGTCACTTAGGTCTAGTAACCTTGGATTGCTCTCTGTACGTCGATCGAGACTGAAACATCGAGGTGACCGAGCCTTTGAAATAGCAGGCCCCAAATTATGGAATTCCCTACCATTATCAATTAGAATAGAGTCGTCAGCTGCCACCTTCAAATCAAAGCTTAAAAGACACTTTCTTAATGCTGATTCTTAATCTACTTTCTTAATCTGTAACTGTATTGTATTCTATGTGTTATTTATTTTAGTATGCCTGTATTCATACTGACTGCACCTGCAATTTTATTATATCCTTGTATTGATTATTTTGTCCTGTTCAGCACTTTGGTCAACCATGGGTTGTTTTTAAATGTGCTCTACAAATAAATAATGAAATGAAATAATGAAATGTATTCTGTTAGTTGGTAGCCTATTTAGAATTGCTACAGTTAGGCCTACATTGTTGAAATCAATGGATTACATGACGATACTTCTCTGTTTCACAAGTTTTTTCACTCTAAATAAATTAAGGCAACTCCATGCATTTCCCAGAAGCCCCGATATGAAAACGAAAAAATGAGCGGTTTGCGTGATCAGTCACAATGGAGTCGGAAGAGGAGCAGCGGGAGCTAGAGGGAGATGGAGCCGGAACAACAGAGACAGGGCAAGAATGCGTTTCTATCTTGGAAATTCAGACAGCATTTCACATTAAAGAAAGGGGCGATCTTCCCGTCCAGATCCAATGTTACCTCAACTTCAATTCTGGATCCTCCACCATCTGTCCTAAACGCTTATGCAGGGCTCTGATGAGTGGTGTGCAGGTCTTGCTTAATGTCTCTAGCCTGTTGAGTTAGGATAGAAGCTGGTGGATTACTGGCAGCAGCCATCCCACGTAAACACTGGACTCTGACTGGAGGATGGTTGAAGCTTTCATCAGTGGCTTCACGGTGATGCTATACTCCCGGAGGAATGCAACTTCTGCGGGACTCAACCTGGAAGATAAAACATGTTTATGACAAACAACTAAGCCACATCATGACTATAGGGAAAGGCCGCATACATGGTAACTAATATTACTCACATTTTCACCTTGAGTTCGTCACATACACCCCTAACGGAATCTTCACCTTTCTCATCAATGATGCCTATAATTATTTCAGTGGTAAGACAGGTGGAAGTCCACTGTGTTGCATTGGGGCGAAGGATCTGTAGCCCACACTTGTCCTCTACCCAGGGCCGGATTAACCATTAGGGCAACTGGGCACTTGCCCAGGGGCCCAGGACATCTAAGGGGCCCTGCGCACCATCAAATATTATGTTAGTAGCTTCCTGCGCAGTGAACGAGAGTGAGCTGTCAATCATGTCGACTCGCGTGACTTGACGCTTTGAAATTTGAAATCGGTGTGAAGACGGAGAAGCACTTGCCTACGGTTGCCTAACATAAAGGTCTCGACTGTCTAGCGTTATATTTTGCCAACGAACTCAAATTGAAACTGCGCTATGGCTTTGTGCCTTTATAGAGCAGCAAAATACTTTAATTAAGTAGCCTATAGGCATTCTGTTTGTGCTGCGTGATTTAAAGAAAAGTGCGCACTTTGCTCACGCGATCAGCATGGTGATCTGATGTTTTCTCCAAAATGAAAGCTCAAGGGTTTATTTGGCAATTGAAGAAATTAGGACAAAAGTATGGTAATTTTCCTATACTGTGTAATGTAATGCAAAATACTTTTAGGCTACATTTATAGGCTAGGTCTATATGGATTTTACGTCATAGGAATAATTATATAAATCATTATTTTAATAATTGTTTGGCATCCTAAAACAGGATGGCTCTACCACTTCACTAGCCAACCAAATGAGATCGCCCAGTTTTGTTCCAAATGGCATTTTGCAAATGTTGCACGGAAAAGTCTCTTGTAGGTGTCATTCATGGCCTCTGCAAGGGAAGCATCAGTTGTTGCCACAAGATTTAACAAGTGACATGCACATCGTTGATGAGGGGGTAGTTGATATTCCATACTAGAGTCTTCATCAAGGATTGTACTTGCATCATGATCCTCAATATGGTCCCTTACGTCAAGAGCATCCACGTCTTCTTCATCGTCATCTACCTCTGCATTTTTCTGCATTCCAAACACATGGAAAGCTTTGAGGAAGTTGGATCCACTATCGGTTGTGGTTCTTACAACTTTGTCTCTAATCTTGTATTGACAAAGGACATCATCAAGAGGACCAGCAATCACGTCAGATGCGTGAGACCCCCTTAATCTTTTGCATGCTAGTGCTGCAGATCTTCTTTCTAAGATCTCCTCATCAATCCAGCGGCAAGTTACACCAAGGTTTCTGATGAGCTGACCAACAATCTGTGGTGGATGCAACAAATTTGGCTTTACCCAATTCTGCAATCAAAGTGTTCTTCATGTCATCAGCAGCATCACAGATTCTGGTGTGGACGGTGGATCTGGAGAGGACTTCGGCTTGAGGTTGCAGTGTGGTAATTACTTCTTTGAAAGCTGGCTGTTCTACCACTGTAAATGGCTGAACACTTTCACATTTCAATATTGATGATAAGCTTGTCAGCAGTTTTTGAGGGACACGTTTGCTTGCAGCTGCCAACATCACATCACATTTTTTTTTTACATTTAAAAAAATCTGACTGGACAATAAAGCTTTCCAAAAGTACCCTACTAATATTTCAAAAGTTATCAGCATTTATCAGCATTTAGCACTGACACATGCGCAATGTAGACAGGCTGTCAATCAGTGCAGTTACACTGTTACGCCAGTAGGTCACGGCAAGAGTTTTTATGAAAGAGTCATTATTAGACCGTTTATTATAAGCTTAAAACACGGATTCAATATGAATAAAACAATGTGTTGACGATGACATACAATCTAACTTTGAGCGCCACTTTACAATGCTAAATCTTTTTTTACGGTCTATGTGCTTGTCACCTGGGTAACGCTGAAGCTGGTGTTTCAAGTGATGTTTTTAGTCAAATTATCGTGAGATCTACCCAACATTAAAAATGAAAACACCTATCACATAAATATAGTTATAAGTCTTTTTACCATAATGTGTTTTTTGAGATTATAATAGAGGCTGAAGTCTTGTAAGCTGAAATCACTGCAGATGGCAAACAAAGTTAGCATTGCATTTGCACGCGGTCTCCTTCCCTTCCTCTGTATGACCTTCACAGTGAAGGACGTGCGAGGACGAATAGCCCTCCAGAAACTCGGGCTTTTTTCCCGGTCCAAACACAAGGGTTTTTATTGGCCCGCCCACGATCAGTTACTAATATTGGATACCCAAATGCTGGTCAAAGATTTTAATATTAATTTAATTCAAATTGTACAAGTACTTAGTAACGAATGTGATTTTTAAAGTAGCGAAGTAATTACTTAACTTAATTTGTACTTAAGTACAAGGAAAATTACAGACTTAAAAATATACTCATAAAAGTACAAGTACATGAAAAAACTACTTAATTACAGGAACGTGAGTAGTTGTAATTCATTACTTCCACCTCTGCCCACCAGAGGCCGGCAGAAACATGTTCAACATACTGGTAGATGTACATTTATTATATCTAGAAAATATATATATATACAATGAACATTGTATTAATGAGAAGTAGAAGTATATGAAGTTAAGAAATAGAACAATATATTTAGGACTATAATTTATTTATAGGAGTTTATAAATACTGCAAGAAGAAAACTGTTGTTAAGACATCAGAAGAGTTGGATTGTAACTCGAGATGAGGAATGTATGAGTTGTCATCAAATGTTATTTGTACAGAAAGATGGTTTTGAAATGGGAACCCTATGTAAAAAATTGTTCTGACAAAGTGAAAACTGGTACAATAACAGTGATGGAATGATGAAATATTGTGTGAGAGCATTTGAATTGATCGAATTGTCTTAGGAAAGATAAAAATATAGAAATAAAGAAACAAGTTGAGAGTGCTCCACCCAGAGGTGAAAGACTTTTACAATTTTAGAGATTACCTTGTTTTTGTACATGAGTTGCATGGTAAATACACCTCGGATGTTATCAGAGTGAGGAAATTTGATGAAGTATTTTATTTTATAGACAAAAACGTTGATTCCCGGGAGAGGCGAGATCAGCCACTCCAGACACAGATGTCTCTCAGAGGACTGGATTACAGAGATCAGATTCTGCAAGATCTGTGAGATTAATGTCTTTACTGTAAGATATTACTGTACGTTTCTGTGTGAAGGCTCTAAAAGACAGTTAACTGGAGCATGTTATCATCAAATTACTAATGGGAGACTAACGAGAAGTAAATGTGGATGTTATTTGACCATCATAAACTTGACCATCTGGAGATTTGGTAGATTATTGAAAGTAAAGTTATGAAGCTGAAAAATGAACGACCCTGGGTGGAACATTATGGGAACGTTTTTCTTACAGACTCACAACAAATATATACTAAACTAAGAAAGTATGATAAAACCAGAGGATGCTATATGCAATACCTAAGCCTGAAAATAAAATAATAATTTTAGAATAGAAAAGTTGCATAAGGGGGATAATAAACTTCTGTATTGTAGTAAACCACAATTGTAACCCTATATAAAGAAAATGGTTTATGAAGAAAAACACTGCAATTGTTTTTGTAAAATGGTTTATTGAGAAAGTGGTTTATAAAGAAACACACATAACACACTTAATGTTTGAAGCATTTATTAACAAGCACAGTGAGGAACAAAACATGTATTAGAAAGAGCTTTGCTAAAGGAGAAGAAAACTGCAAGCATTACCGTGTGTGTGTTGTGGACGAGACACAGAATACAACCAGGAGAAGGTCCAAAGAAGGAGGTGTAGTGATCTATTTTCTCTTAAAGTGGAGAACATTTAGAAGCAGACCAGGAGACGTTGAGGTATTTTTCAAGCAGAAGTTCTTTATTGCGTCGCTGTAAGCATCTCGATCTCGTCTAACTAAAGGAAACTTTACATGTGTGTTTTATTTCAGAGGGGAGGGATTACACAGGGGTGGAGTCACTCTGAACATGTACATGTAGGACGGAGGTCAGCTTGTCTGCGGAGATTCCCTGATCTCATCAGCAGAAGTGTCATGTACAGATGGTGATCAATCAGCCTGATTAAATCACTCAAACATTAACACTATCATAGAGACAAAGGTCCAGCTGTACTTTGAGAAGTGACCAAAGGTTCATGTCAGACCCCTGAATTGCTTGATTTAATCTTCTTTGGATCTCATCCTCCATGCCTCAAATGGGAAAACACAGTGTACAGCATTTTGTCAGCTAAATACTATTGTATTTGATTGGAATCTAAATAAAACATTTGATAAATTTGTATTCTTTCAGAGGATGGAGAGACGAAAGGCTTTATATGAGCAAGAGCTTCCAGGATCTGAAGATGTCCGAGAGTTTGATGGACTGTAAAGACTGAGAGGAGGAGATGAAGGAGACGCTGATTCTCCGGTGTTCATGCCTCGCCATTACGCCTCCTGCAGTTAAAGCTGGTATGATTTGGTTTTGATTTACTTTTAATTTTGTTTTATTGTGTGTAAACTAATTAACCTGTAATTAATGAAAAATATATATCATTAAAATTAAGAAGCTCGCCTGCCATAACTATCTGTTTTATAAAAGCTTGAGCTGAACTAACCGGAGAAGTCTCTGTGTTTAAATATTGTAATTATGGAAATTCAAATGCTTATGATTTAAGACAGATTTTACTTTTTTTACCTAACCTGAGAATAATTAAAATAAGTTAAAAGGTGTTTAAAATTACGCACCATAACACAAGGTATTTCACTTAACTCTGGGGGATTAAAGGACAACATTAAGAGAAAGTCAGTATTTTTGTTTTGTAAGGGCGAAGAAGCGAACTTTATTTTGTTACGAGAAACACTCTAAACCTGAGGATGAGAAATGTTGGGTAAACCAACGGAGAGACGACATTCTTTTGTTCAACTAAATCTGCACGGCTGTTCTGTTTCGCCATTTACTTTGTAAAGTAGTGACATCTAGGGGTAGCAATAACGTCACTGGTTAATTTGAGTCTTGACCTTTTATGATCAGTGTATTTTTCTAATTAATATTTATGGATAGGCCTATAATAATATAGTTCAAAACAGACAATTGATTTCAGAAGTTATTCATGAACTGCTAACATAATTATGGGTGACGACTTTAACATGGCATCAGAATCAGAAAGAGCTTTATTGCCAAAGCAACATGACATCATGACTTTGCGTAAACATACACGCCACTTTCAAATCAAGTGGCGTGTTATCTATACGCATTTTCAGCTATCCGCGTGTATGTCCACGCCGAAACGAACCGTCATCTTTTGCGTGTATGTCCACGCCGTTAAATTTCCGAGCGAAACTAAGCAAAATTAATATCTACATCTGGGGAGTGATATTTTTTTCCCTAGGATGGTAGGGGAAGAGTCATAAATGCTAATAACCCAAGTGACGGGTAGGTTTAGGGACGTCGTTGGGGTAGGTCATGTATTTATATATAGTAATGTAACGTTAAGTCAATGGCGTTGATAAACACGCTGAAAAGCGATTATGCGTGTTGATAGCACGCCAAAAATGGAAATACGAATTGGCGTGTCATACATACGCTATTTCATGAGATCAGTCTGGCCAAAGTGTGTTTCAACACACAAGACATTTTTCTTGGTACTGAAGCTTCCAGTGCACATATACAAATACAACAAGAAACATACTACAAATTCTAAGAATGAAAATATATGAAAATAGTATAAAAGTATAAGGTCACAGTTGGGTTTAGTCAGAATAAACAGAATAAACCACTTGGCAGTTGTTCACAACAGAATTGAATTTCTCATTAATTTCATCAAATTGCAAATGTCTAAGTACATGTCTCAATGTCTCAGTACATCTTTGCAAATGATTAAAATGATAGAGTTAGCCTACATTTAGCACAATTTCCAAGTGAAAAGATCTTGTTGATCTAAACTGACTGTTGATTCTCAGTCTAATGGTCGTTCACTCCAAAACGTGTCAGCGTCATTTCATTGTATAAGTCATCACATGCACAATAGTCTGTTCAATTGTCAAAATTAGTCAAGAACATAATACCATGAATACCATATTGGAACATTTGATACATTTATTACAGCAATTGACAGTCAGGTGAAACTAGAACTTGACTAACGAAGGAGGAGTTTCACACATCTCAGATGACCAATCAAACAGTATGTTTAGTGAAGAAGAAGAAGAAGAAGAAGAGGAAGAAGAAGAAGAAGAAGAGGAAGAAGAAGAAGAAGAAGAAGAAGAAGAAGAAGAGGAGGAGTAATGGTGCGTGGTCTACAAACCAAAACAGGTGTAGTCAGTCAGTGATGGAATCATATGTTGTATAGGACAGGACACTGTGCATAGAGCAAGAAATATATTTATATACGCATTTACCTATTCATTTAGTGTGTGTGTGTGTGTGGGGGGGGGGTTGGGGGGGGGGGGGTTGTTTATGTGATTTATGAGGACACACAATTGTATAATGACATGTGTATTACACTGGTATTACAACTTATGGGTGGTTTATGAGGACATTTCAAAAGTCCTTATAAATCAAATGGCTTAAAAAACATAAAAAACAATGTTTTATTAAAAAAATTAAAAATGCAGCATGTCTCCTGTGATGGGTAGGTTTAGGGACGGGGGCAGTGTGTGTGTGTGTGTGTGTGAGAGAGAGTGTGTGAGTGAGTGTGAGAAAGTGTGTGTGTGTGTGTGTGTGTGTGTGTGTGAGAGAGAGAGAGAGAGATTGTGTGTGTGTGTGTGTGTGTGTGATGGGCAGGTTTAGGGACAGGGGCAGTGTGTGTGTGTGTGTGTGTGTGTGTGTGTGTGTGTGTGTGTGTGTGTGGAATGGGCAGGTTTAGGGACAGGGGCAGTGTGTGTGTGTGTGTGTGTGTGCGTGTGTGTGTGTGTGTGTGTGTGTGTGTGTGTGCGTGCGTGTGTGTGTGTGTGTGTGTGTGTGTGTGTGTGTGTGTGTGTGTGATGGGCAGGTTTAGGGGCAGTGTGTTGTATTTTACACAAATTCCAATAGGTGTGTGATGTTTCTTTCTGTCAAACCATGTTAATAAATTTGTTCTGTTTTCTGCATCACTTCTGTCTATTTTGATCCTCACAAAAGAAGGTCAACTTTTAAAGTAATGGATAATAAATGTTTTATTAGGGCTGAATATTTCACACTTTAGATTCAGTCACACAAAAGTCAAGTCAAGGTAAGTTTATTAATATAGAAAATTTCATACACAATGGTAATTCAAAGTGCTTTACATAAAAAAGGTTTACAACAAATAATGTAATAAGAAATAAGAAAAACAAAGAATAATACATTGATTAAAATTGATTTCAAAAGTAATTAAAAGAATAAAAAGAGGACACATAATGATGCGTCTTATAGACCGGTGAGCTTACTCAATGTGGACAATAAACTACTTGCAAAAATTGTAGCTACACGACTGGAAACAATCTTGCCGACAATCATTTCACAGGACCAAACTGGGTTTATCAAAAACAGACAGTTGTTTTTTAATATTAGAAGATTACTAAATATAATTCACACTCAGGACAAAAATAATCTACATCCTGAAATTTTACTATCCTTGGATGCTGAAAAAGCTTTTGACAGGGTCGAGTGGAATTATCTCTTTTCGACCCTGTCAAAGTTTGGATTTGGCTCAAAAATTATATCTTTGGTAAAATTACTATATGCCCAACCCCAGGCTTCAGTGCGGACTAACAATGTGCATTCAAATTATTTCCCTCTCAGCCGATCGACTAGACAGGGCTGCCCGCTCTCGCCATTACTTTTTGCAATAGCCATTGAACCCCTGGCTCTTTTATTGCGTGCAACGAAGGAATACAGTGGGATTAAAAGAGGAAAAATGAAACATAAAGTTTCTTTGTACGCGGACGATCTGTTACTTTTTATTTCAAACCCTGTTAAATCTGTTCCTGTGATAATGGAAATTTTGAAGGAATTTGGAGTAGTATCAGGCTACAAATTGAACTTATCAAAAAGTACCTTATTCCCAATTAATTCTAAAGCCCGTATGAATACTAAAGTGTTTAATATCTTTCCCCTTTCAATCTCAACTGAATTAAAATATCTTGGGATAAATATTACGCAGGAATATTACGGCCTCTTTAAGCACAACTATTTGAAATTATATGATCAAACGAAAAAAGATATAGATACATGGAAGAACCTACCACTTTCATTAGCAGATCGAATAAATGTTATTAGAATGAATGTTCTGCCCAAATTTCTGTTCCTGTTCCAATGTATTCCTATTTGGATAGCCAAGGCATTTTTTAATAAACTAGATTCCCTCATGTCATAATTTATATGGAATGGAAAAACTCCAAGAATCAAGAAAGTGTTCTTGCAAAGACCAACTTGTCTGGGAGGAATGGGATTACCCTGTTTTCGACGTTATTACTGGGCATGTAATATCCGCTCAATGTCCTTTTGGTTGTCCACTCAGAGGGCTGATTGGAGTAGGATGGAGAATGAAAGCTGTTATCCCTCCTCGTTAAAAGCATTACTTTATTCAGCTTTGCCTATTTCAAAACAAAAACGTGAGAACCCAGTAGTTTCTCATTCAGTTAAAATCTGGTCCCAGACTAGAATGCATTATGGATGGAGAGGTGCATCTGCTTTAAGTCCATTGATAAATAATCACGCATTTCCTCCGTCAGTTTTAAACACAACATTTCTTCAGTGGGAACATAAGGGTATTCGATGTATAAAAGATTTATTTATTGAAAATATATTTCCTACATTCAAACAATTACAGAGCAAATACAAATCGGAAAGTAAAGATTTCTTCAAATACCTACAGATCCGAAGTCAACACCTACATTGGATCATTTGAAAAGTGCCTGGCAGGATGATCTAGGGGTGACTATTACAGACAATCAATGGTCAAAAGCCCAAAGAAATGTTCATTCTACCTCTGTATGTATTAGACATGGTCTTTTGCAGTTCAAAGTGCTACACAGATTGCATTTATCCAAATTGAAATTGTCAAAGATGTTTCCTACCATTAGTCCTTTTTGTGATAGATGTTTACAAGGGCCGGCCTCTCTTGCACATATGTTTTGGAATTGTCCTCGCATTACAAACTATTGGAACACTATATTTCAAACCCTTTCCAAGATCTTAAAAAAACAGCTTAAGCCAGAACCAATCTGGGCTCTTTTTGGTGTGAAGCCAGTCAATGTACAACTTTCGGACATCCAAAACAGCATGGTTTGTTTTGTGACCTTGATGGCGTGGAGATTGATTCTCTTGTGTTGGAAACAGAAATTGCCCCCTGCTCACTCAGCCTTAATGAAAGATATAATGGATCATTTGAAATTGGAGAAAATTAAATATTTGTTGAGGGGGAAGTCTGAAATATTTTATTCAACGTGGCAAACTTTTATAGATTACCTTGGTGAGAATGTATAATTGATTTGTTTAGCATGGCAATGGCAATGATGTCCTCTGATGTCTGTTGTTTGTTATTGTGTTTTTTTCTTTCTGTATTTTATATGCAAAATAACCTCAATAAAGAGAATAAAAAAATGAAAAAAAAGAAATTATCAATATTATAACTTGTTCTTGCTGCGCAGCTTTAATGACAGACAGACTTCAGCAAATGTCCTTTGAATGCTCTTTATTACGTCCTCGAGCAGTTCTCAGAGAATCTGCTAAAAAGTAGCAATAAGCATGGCCGGAGGATCTCAGACAATTTCCATTGAGAATCCCGCCGAAAACACGGATACAACAGTTTTTATACAATAGGGAGGTATGACATAATGACATTAATTTGATTGGTTCTCCATAGGCAGAATGTTTTGTTACTGGGTAGAGAAACTTTTAACGATTACTTCATTGATCATAAGTTCTAACATCTGTCATCTGTCTAGTTTCATTTCCCATATTCGTTATTTATACACACAGTCTGCACAGTCAGCGGTTTGACACACATACATTAATCTAAAATACAGAACGTCTCAGAACATTGTTTCAGAGATTTAGCATGTTAAACAAGGTCAAATATTAAAACATGGTTAGCTTAATATTCAGTTTAAATTTTCTATCACACTACACACCAGGACTGACACAGATGCTGTTCAGGGGATTTATCTACGGTTTTGTGTCAAACATTGATCTTAAGGCTGTGTATAACTCAGAGTTCATGTTCCTGTTATCTATGTTCACAGACATCCAGGTTCCATCACTTGTGTAGGCGTACTGTCTTCGCCACTCCTCTTCCCTTAATGGACTTCCTGAACACCGGCTCAAACAAGCAGCCACGTGCACAGTAGCTGTTGTGTCGTCATCAAAACAGCATAACAGTATAAATGATATCGCAGATATGAATATGTACAGGGGGATCTTTCCGAATGCATTTACCAATTCTGTTTTGGCAAAATATGGAATAATAATACGGTCTGGGTCTCTTTCCCTTCTATTCATCCAATACTGGTAAAAAAGTTTCCATGCTGTTTCTTCAGGGGTCACAGGGGCTAGAATGATCACTGGGATGTTGTGGAGAGATGCTCGCATACTGTTCCAGTGATCTGGCAAAGGGTCCGGCTCACAGTAAGCCGTACTTCCTTTGTTGTAAAACTCTCTGTCTGTCACTTGAATGCTCCCCTGAGCGATTGCAAATGCAGCGTTGGAGTTAATGGCACAGTTCCACGGAGAGTAGAGAATGGTGTCTGTGATCTTATCTGTGGGCATCAGTCCTCCTGCTGGCATAAACTGGTCGACGATACCGCCATGAGCCACAATCACAATGTGTATGTGACGTCTTCTACGCTTTTTCAACTTCTCAGGAATGTGACTCAAATTCTCCAGGGAAAATCGTAGAAGATTCACAAATTCATTCTGACGAGTTTCTGTCTGAAGCCAGGAGGCAACTCTGTTGTCTGTACATGTTCCCATGAAATACGCCATTACTCTCTGTTCATCTTCAGTCATGCAGAGAGAATATCCCCCCAAATTCTTGATGAGGCTCTTTATTTGGAACAATTTTTGGATGATTTCCCTGTAATGAGAAAAGTTGTTAGTTAGTCTGTCAGTCGCCTTCAGACCTTTATTATTGCAGTAATGTACAAACTCAGACAAATACAAGATATATTGGCTTTGGCCAAGACAGATAAATTAGTAGAAATTAAAAACTTTAGAAACTAAAATATCCTACTTCATTGCATCCAGCTGTTTCTTTAGCTCTTGTTGGCCGTCCAGTATTTCCCTGGCTGAATCCCGTAAGAACTTGCTGGCCTCCGTGACCCGATTACCCTTTATTAGTTCTTTACTCGTCACAATCAGTTCGTACAGACACATGCCTGCACCAATCACACCCAGTGCCTAGAAAAAAAGTCCCAATCACAAAATCACTGTCTGACATATTGTATAAGGGCATTGCAGTGAATAATTCATTTTCTACTTTTGAATAGTCACTTCAATAGAATTTCTAAATCAAAATCGCAATTTTCTTAAAATGTAATGCTTGAGAACAGAAAGCTGATACCTTTGATCCTGCTTTAGCAACAGCTTTAATGCCAATGCGTCCAATGTTCTTCATCATTACTTTGGCAGATACCTTAAGACTACACGTCATTACACCGAAAAAACTAACGGCGCTCAGAGCTTGGAAAATAAAGCGTTTGGCCTGGTCTGGAGCCAGTCCTCCTGCTGTCATGTGACGAAAGAACGTGGCCATGTTAAAAGCTCTGAGAAAGTCTAGGGGTACGTCAGTATCTCTCCTTCTGGCCAGAGCCCACATGAGTCGAGTGATGACCTCACAGTCCAGCTCATCAGCATGAGGCGCTTCTCCACACCTGTCCTTCAGATCACGCAGTTGCTCCTGAATCCTCGTCCCAAACTTCTCATCTTCTTTCATTAATTCAGTAGCTTTATTGAAGGTATTGCTGGAGATAAATGTCTCTACCAATGTGGAAGTGACGGTGACTGCAGTGTACGCTGCAGTGCCTACTGTTGCAGCAACCAATAGAGGGCTGGCCAGACCTCCTGTCAAAATGGTGGCAATCACTGCTCCAGATATTGAGCCCACAGTTGTGGCACCTCCAAGCATCACCTGAGTGGTGTTGCTGGTCTGATGAACATCTTCCAGCTCTTGCGCCAGTTTCAACAGCTTTTCTGCACATTCCTTTCGGTTCTCCAGCCAGTGGACGAGCGACTCACATAAAATATCTGCTGCCTCCATGATTAGAGCAGGAACTGTGAACAGAGAAAATTACATATATTTGGCACAGTATATCATCTAAAGATTACAGTAATGCATGCCTGATGTCATTAACTCTACAGGTTGTATATTTTGCCACATAGACCCAAAATCATTCACGATTTGCTAAATGCTCTACAACCGGAGAACTGTACTCAAAAACAATTAGGAAATTAGCAATCTAATTCGGAAAAGTCTTTACAATTTGACCTCCTCCACACTAACTGACAAATTCAGAACAGGGGAATCTTTTAAAAGATGATTAGATCCCAACATCATACATTTACTCTTCGCAACGTTAATCAATAACTTATTTACTCTGTTCCAATTTTCTATAGATTTTAGTTTGTTATTTAATACAGTATTAAGTCTGGTAGAGTCATAATCAGACACATAAGTCATCTGCATATAGGGCAATAGTGGCATACCTCAAAATAAAAGACAAATCATTAATAAAAATAGAAAATAACAGTGGTCCAAGACAACTCCCTTGAGGCACCCCACAACGCAGAACCTTTGTGTCAGAGTAACTACCATTAAACAGTACATTAAACTCCCTATTAGTAAGATAACTATAAATCCATTGAATCGCACACTTTTCAAATCCATATGAACTTAATTTTTCCAATAGTAGATCATGATCAATTAAATCAAATGCTGCACTCAGATCTAACATAACAGTACCAACTAATTTTCTATCTTCAATGTCATGCAACCAATCATCCGTCATCTGAACCAAGGCGGTCGTTGTAGAGTGCCCTTTCATATAAGCATGTTGATAAAGGGAATTCAGTAAATTTTTCGAGAAATACAAATTTATTTGATCGTAAACTATTTTCTCTGTAATCTTACTCAAAATTGGTAGTATTGTAATGTGTGTGGCGTTTTGGGATATTGTCTTGGCTAATTAATGAGACTGATTGAGAAATGAGAAACACCGGGGCGGGAGTTGTGTATTGAGAGGCTGGGTGTGGAAAAGGTTTAAATGGGGCGCAAAAGACGATGGACGGAGGCTCGGTTCGGTTTGCATTGTGGACAACAAGACGGCGGTAGGCTACTCACCTTTATTTTGAGAGGGGGTGTCGTTCGCGGTTGGATAGGACCGCCGGCGATGAAGATAGATAGATAGCGGGTGCGGGGAGAGAGTATAGAGATGGGAAGTCAGGAGTGCCGTCGCTACTGTGCGGAATGCTGATGTTATCGAGTTGCACGAGCCGGGTGGACTTTGCCCTTTTTGAAATGGACTTAAGGTGGGATTTTCCCCTTGTTTGACTGAGACTGCCTGATACCAAAGTGACACATCGTGACGACATCGCTCACATTTCCCTTCACGGAACGGTGTGGAATCTTTTCAAAACCCCCCAAGTCAAGTGAGGTTTTAAATGAGTTTGAAGTGCCACTGTAATTGATTCTGGGGTTTGTCACTAATGAAGTGAGTGAATTCACGTAGTGCTCTGTGTATTTCTACGGCTTTCCCAGGTTGTGTTTAGCCTGTTCTTGCAGTCCCCTCTATCAATAAAACTGTATATTTTGATTGAAGTTGTGGTGGTGTGTTGTCTTCTGGTGCCAGACCATACTGGCTAAAATAATTAAAGGTGGTGGCAGCAGCCTAATCAGAACCAGAGATATTACAGTATATTTATATGTCTGCTATTGTTCCCAGAAAAATTGTCCTTTTTATTTTTTGGAAGAGGCACAATTTTAGCTTTTTTCCAATTAGCAGGAAAAACACATTTTCCTAAACTGAAATTAATAATATGACATAAGGGATCTTGAGCCCTATCTTGCACCCGGTGCAAATGCCTTTGTACACTGACGCATGTATCAATCGTATTTTGCACCCGCGCAAAGCGGACTTTTCCATCCACAGACGCACGCCGGTAAACTAACCAACATGACATCATGACTTTGCGTAAACATACACGCCACTTTCAAATCAAGTGGCGTGTTATCTATACGCATTTTCAGCTATCCGCGTGTATGTCATCTTTTGCGTGTATGTCTACGCCGTTAAATGTC
The DNA here is from genome assembly GCA_031834385.1 of Semotilus atromaculatus. Classification (NCBI taxonomy): domain Eukaryota; kingdom Metazoa; phylum Chordata; class Actinopteri; order Cypriniformes; family Leuciscidae; genus Semotilus; species Semotilus atromaculatus. Next base: position 796,109 of record JAULUF010000075.1, on the reverse strand, counting down.
CGAGTGATTCCGCGTGTATGTGTACGCCGTTAAATGTCAGAGCGAAACGAAGCAAAATTAATATCTACATCTGGGGAGCGATATTTTTTTTCCTAGGATGGTAGGGGAAGAGTCATAAATGCTATTAACCCCAGTGACGGGTAGGTTTAGGGACGGGGTTGGGGTAGGTCATATATTTATATATACAGTAATGTAACGTTAAGTCAACGGCGTTGATAAACATGCTGAAAAGTGATTATGCGTGTTGATAGCACACCAAAAATGGAAATACGAATTGGCGCAAAAAAGGAGGCGTGTTCCGGTGAAGCAGTCGATTCTGTTCCCTTCCGGAATTCCTGTTCCCTTTACGCAATCATACTACAAATTGTGCGTAGTTGCCGCTTTACCGACCAGGTTACCTTGCGTACCATCAGAATTGAATACGACAAGAAGCACAACTGGATGTACGGGAAGCCAAAAGGTTAAAAAATATTATTTTTTAATTAAAAAAAAGTTATTATTATAAGCGAGTTTTTCCTGCTCTGTCATTTCAATCTAGCTTATATTTATCTACGCTTTCCGTACTTCCATTTGTGCTTTGATGCATCTGCTACGCATGCGCAGACATGCCTCTTTGAGGAGGAACACAAATTCCTATAGGGAACAGAATCGACTGCTACACCGGCGCAAACAATCCCTGGTGCTATTTTGCAGTTCCAAAAAACAATTGCGCCACTGACCAGAAAAAAACCCAGTCTAAAGTCAGTGGCGCGTTGCACGTACATTCAGATGCTATTTTAAGCGCACATGCTTGGTCATAATACAGAGTGTGAACAACGCGCGTACACTGTAGATGATTCTCTCATACACACAGATGCATTTTCCTTTTTGCAAATGATACATTATTATAAGGAAAAATATTAAAACACGAGGGAAATCATTGTTGTGTCCATGACGATGGTAAAAATAGGCATAAAGCTTAGATATTTACCCAAATTATTATATGCATGTATAACCGAAGCTAATTTGGGTGTGTTTGTCCCGTCCCCAATGTCACTTCTCTTTCTTTTACGGCCCTGACGAGAACATCGATCTCCTCGGCTGTGAACCGATTCTGAAGCGCTCCTGGTAAATGCGCCGTTATAATAGTATTGCGCCATGGAACAAGCGCACCTCGTTCATCATGCTCTTAAAGGGAATGTGATATGACGCTCTGATTGGTTTATTTCACGTTACGCCCAAACCACACCTATGAATAATGAAGCTACTTCAGACCAACCCCTTTTAAACTTGCGTCAGGCGCAAGAGTCGTTTATCCTGCCGGTAAAATAGCAACAGCGCCGGGACCTGCCCACAAAGTTACTTAGATAAAATTGGGCCCATAGGCTCAGTAATCACATCAGCCACCATCTTTAATAGATTGACATCCAAATCATCAACACCAGGAGGATTACATTTCATTAACTTTAATATATTTTCTACTATGGTAAGACTTACTCTATCAAATTTAAATGTACATTTAATTTAAATGTGATTCTATTTGTCTTAAGAGATAAATCAGGGTATTCCTGTGAGATCATATTTTTTTGTAAATTCTGAACTTTCTTCATAAAGTAATCTCCAAAATAATTAGCTATATCAACAGGTTTAGTAAAAAAAGTACCACCTATATCTAAAAATGTTGGTACAGATTTATCTCTCCGCCCTGTTAATTGATTTAATGTATTCCATAATTTATAACTGTCTAATTTTACTTTCTCAAATTTATATTCATAATATATCCTCTTTTTTGTTCTGTTTAATTTCGTAACAAAATTTCGTAATTGCTTGTACCTTTCCCTGTCATGAACTGCTCCGAGACATGAAGATGAAAATCCAAATGCAGCTTTATTCAAGAATAGTCGTATAGGCAGGGTCAAGAATCAGCAGACAGGACAATGGAGAATACACAGAGGGAATCCAAGAAACAGAAGAGGTCAGGGCAGGCAGCAATAATCAGAGTCCAAGAACAATCCAAAGTCAAAAACAGAAAACAAACACGGGAAAACGCTCAGAAATGCAGACACACAGTACAACAAGACTTTGCAATCAGTGAATGTGAACACCAGGTATTTATGGTGTGAACTAAACAAGATGATGAGAAACAGGTGAATGAGATGAGTGCTGATGAGTCCGGGCAGTGAGTTATGGGAAATGTAGTTTGTGAGTGAAACATGATCGTTTGGTGTGGAGTGCCCTCTGGTGTCTCTCAAGGGCACTCCAGCTGGTGACCGTTACATTCCCATATTCCATTGTCTCTTGATAAGTTTGCCTCTGACTTTAATTTATCTCGTTTCCTCATATATCCTTTCAGTTCAGCATCTAACTATGGAGAAGCAATATTTCTTACTGTCATTCGTCTTAATGGGGCATGTTTGTCGACAATTGGCATTAATAAATTTGTAAAAACCTCCAATGCTAGATCAGGATCCACTTCACCTAGTACTTGTGACCAATCCGTATTTCTAATATCAGCACAATAACTAGCCTCATTAAAATGTTTAAACATCCATTTGATTATTATCTTCTGGCTTGGTTTGAGGATTTTGGTTTTTCTATTAACTGCGATTAAATTATGATCACTAAAGCCAAGTTAGCCAACACAAATTGAGATTGCTTTTGAACACAAATGTGTTGCATTAGTAAAAAGTAAATACATGTTTCGTCTTTATTAAGACATTATAAAAGGGGAGAGTGGGGGACGATTTCCCTGAGTTTCTCAGGGACTGTTTTTATTGGAAAGCCAACATTTTTATATGTATATTTCTAAATTATAATGTAGACACATTTTCTGTAAAGCTGCTTTGAAACAATGGCATATGATGATACATATATTTTCAAATGGCACAGTATATCATCTAAGATTACAGTAATGCCTGATGTCATTTAACTCTACAGGTTGTAGATTTTGCTCTGAGCCTCATAGACACAAAATCATTCAAGATTCGCAAAAATGGAAAATCCAGTCTTAAAGAATCTTGAAGTTCCTCTAAAACCCCGACAGTGTCAGAGCAGATATATCAGGGCAGACTTCAGTACTTTCACTGAGATCAGGAAACAAACAATCACACTTTCACTTTTAAAACTGTTATTCATTAAATGTTATTAATGGTGAATAAATCTATGAAAAATGTACTTACATGTCTACTGTTTCAGTGAAGTAATCTTTCTTTAAATGCCAGCAGTCTGAGAACACGATCCTTCACTCGATTTGACTTTATGAAATGCAGCAACCGCTCCTTAACAACTTAAAAGTTAAAGCACAAGTTTGTGTTACAAAATCCTCTGAATGTCTTTGAGTAGGAGGATGTAACAGGATGTGTGAGCTGGGCGGAGAAAGGGCTGAACAACTTTTAGGTGCTTCTTGTAGCGCTAGACCGAATACAGAAACGGAAACTGTTCTGAAAGAATTTTTGAATGATTGAAACAATCAATTGATGAAGAACATTTTGAGGAAAGTTGTTTGAAATATAGAATGGACAATAGAATGGACTAGTATATAGTATATGTATATATAGTATATAGTCCATATATTTAATATATGGACTAGTTCTGTCCATATGTGAAATGGATTCTTGGCTCAAAAATGTTTTACTGCTAAGATTGTTAAATTAACAGATATTGTTATACACCCCAAAACCAAAAAAGGACTAAAATATAGCCTGTCCGTATGGGAGTTAAGGCATATAAACAAGTGCAGATCAGTCACACAAGCTCTGAGAGCTTTGAAACTTGACATGTTTGTGGACAGGAAGTTGCTTTAACTACTAGAAAAGACTGGATGTGAATATCTTGATGTATGGAATAAATAGAGACATATAAACACAAACCTAAAAAAAGCGGACATGCACAAATTGAAAATCTATGCAGAATGTTTTCATTTACCTTATGGTGGCTTTGCCAGGGATTATCATAGAAACACATATGATGACTTGTTGGAAAGGTGGACCTGTGCTGAATCCAGAAATACCAAATATGTAAATATAGCATGACAAATCAGGGTGTTCTGTCACTCAATGTATGAGGTGTCTAAAATGAAAGAAAATGGAACACTGACATAATTTAGTCCAAAACCCATTATCAGTGGTGAGAAGATGGTTACACTTTATTTCGATAGTCACTTTAGACGTTCTACTAATTATAAGTAACGTCTCAACTACATGTCAACTAACTCTCATTAGAGGATTAGTATATTACAGTAGACTGTCAGTAGACTGTTGGGTTATGGTTAGGTGTTAGGGTTCGGGTTAGGAGAATAAGGTGACTTGTAGTTGCCAAGTTACTTGTTGGGGGACCAACAAACTAAAGTGTCAGCAGATATTAAAATGACAGTCTACTAATACTCTAATGACTGTTAGTTTACATGTAGTTGAAAAGTTACTTATAGTTAGTAGAATGTCTAAAGTGGACTATCGAAATAAAGTGTTACCGAGAAGAATGTTGAGAAATTCAAATATAAGATATTTGTTTTGTCCCGTCAGACAAATGATCTGTCCTCCAGTCATCTAGACGTGTGTATCCAGCAGTGGATCTGACGGGCAGCTTCAGTCCGAGAGAGAGATATATCTGACTGCTCCCTTCAATACATCTCCAGAGAGGAAAAAGCTGATCTGGCAAGGCAAACAGATGATAAGGATCATCAGGCAGATGGAAAAACTTAACAAGCGGTTGTTACATATTTTAAGGGGTTTTATTTTGGAGAGTCAGTTTAAATGTCAAGTCAAGTCAAGTCAAACATATTTATATAGCGCTTTTCAAAATGCAGATTGTATAAAGCTGCTTCACAGTATCAATCAAAACAACATAACAACGTTTGTTTATTACTGGAAAAAAGACATCCAAGTTTGGTAGGGCTGATCAATGGTATTAATGATTGGTTATTTAATTTGAATATGCCCAACTGAGCAAGCCAAAGGCAACATGTCCTAATTGTGAAATGTCAAACTTGCAAAAGAAGCTTACACCGCTAGAAACATGGTGCAGGCTTGCTTTGCAAACTAAAGTGTTTGTGGTTTCCTTTGATCTCTCTGTCTCTCTCTCATACATCTTCTCACTAAACATCCAAAGTGATGCATTTGAATTCTACCTGCAATTGCACTGCAGATTATATCACTGTAATATCTGTTATACGGGTAATCGGGTAGAATATTTAACAACTTGTCATTAACATATAGATGTTCAATATTCTCCTCGTACTGTTATCATAAAAGTGTTGTAGTGTATTGCCTGTAGCTCCTCTAACAGCTCATCAGACACAGCCCATGACCGACCGAGCTCCAGGAAGGCTTCTCTGCAATCTTCCTGTGATTTCATCTGTTTCAGGGCACCCACTTTGTCACGTCCCGCAAATGCACTGACAGATATCTCCACTGAAGGCCACACCCAGAACCAGAACATCTGTGTCATCAACTGTGATGATCACCGCTTTGTAGCCTGATTCTGCTGCATGAAGAGCATGCCAAAGCATGCGCGAATCCGCTTCCTCCTGTGATGATTTCAGCTCTGTCCCCTCAAAACACAACTTGAGCAAATTCTTTTTTGTTGATCTGAGATTTACATTAGTTGATCATGGTTAAGGTGTTTGAGGGGAAATGAGTTTTGAAAACATGTTATGTATGAGTGTGGATAGTGTATGCCTATGTGTATGTATAAAGTGATATCTGCAGGGGCAAAAGAAAAAGTAAAAAATAAAAATAAAAATTTAAACTTACATACCAGAAGGGGGGTTACATGACGGTATGTGTCTGGTAATGTACACGGCTTATAGTTATGTTTGTGTGGTATTAAAAAATGTCAAAATGTCAAAAATAGGGACCAGGGCCCGTATGTATAAAGCCTCTCAGAGTAAAATTTTTGTCTCAAGTCTGTCAAAATTCTAAGAATTACATAATTTTACTCTTATTCCTAAACTTAAGAATAAGTGTGATTCATGAAGGTTCCTAAGTGTTAAGACTTGGTCTCAGCTCCTAAATTATTTAAGAGAGCTGTAGAGGTCTCCTAACCTAGTTAGGAGTAACAAGATGGCAGCAGAGAGGACGCAGCATTGCGCTTTTCAACGAAAATATGATGTATTGTAGTTAAATGAGTTGATCAAATGATAAAAAAAGTTTAATAATCAAGGTATTATTTTTTTAACTTACCTTTAAGAAATTTTAATAGCAATGAAATTAAAGTAATAATTATATTTTTGGCGACTGGAATGCAGCAGTGCACCTGTGATGACTCGGGGCCCTTCAGTCCACAGTTAGCAGGCTCTTGAATAGCACAATTGTGACACTGACCACACCAAATATACAGTGGTGACCAAAAGTGATGTGCAGAGTTTTTTTTTTTTTTTAAATGACCCTACAAGTTTGCTTAAACCATCAAATTATGAGGAAAATATTTTTTTAGATTTACATTTTACATTTACATTTATTCATTTTAGCTGACGCTTTTATCCAAAGCGACTTACAATTGCTATACATGTCAGAGGTCGCACGCCTCTGGAGCAACTAGGGGTTAAGTGTCTTGCTCAGGGACACATTGGTGTCTCACAGTGGATTCGAACCCGGGTCTCTCACACCACAGGCATGATTTATATTTTTTAAGTATTTTAAAATATGAAAACAAAGATTTATATTTTTTAAATATTTTAAAATATGAAGGAAGAGCAAAACACTAAACTTAGAGAATGTATTTATCTGACACAATTATTTCAAGTCACTTTTATTTCTGTAGACAAAGTATATACATTTATTTACAGCCCAGCAAGCAGGTATTGTGTTATAAAGTTATTTGGCGTACCCCATCCGTAGCTCGCAATCCGAGGGTACAGAAAACTGCATTTCCTGGCTGAGGATGAAGGCAGGGGCGCAGCCGACCCCGGGGAGGTATGAGGTATGGACAGATGAAGGACCCCCGGGAGGGACAGTATGGGAAGGGACCATCCTGGTGGTGATGGGTAGGATGCAGGGGAATGTAGGCGCCAGCATCTTCGAACTCAGAGGTGTGTAAGTAGGCCTACCGATCTTTTATACTACAAGTATTAGAACACGATTGGATAGATAAAAAGGCAAACAAGGGACTTTTCGAACGTCCCCAAAGTGGAGTGCGGCACGACAGAAGTGTCGCACGGACAAGTGGATCAGTACTGTTAGGTCCGCTTTGTAACGTTACCGAGCGGATTTAAGTGACGTGACAATTTAGTCTTCCTGGCAGAAACTTACGCTAAAGCTTTAATTTCCATTGTAAAAATCATTAGTTATCTATTTAGTTCATTTATCTATACAGCCACTCTGGTGAAAACAGTGATGTCATCGTCCAGCTCAGTTCAGTTCTCATATAATGTTGTCAATGCAGGAGATCAATAATATTGTTGAATATTAAGTGACAAAAAAGGGCAAACTACAGCTACAGGTTTTAGAAAAACTAAAAAGCTCACAGGAGAAAAAAAAATCATACATTGTCTGCAACATAGTCATTTATTAATATTTAATTGTCCTTTGTTGTTTTTTCACGTGTTCATAATTTCTTTGTATGACAGCCTGGCTAAAAATTATGTCTGTACAATTTGGAATGTTTCATTGTGTTATCACAAATAAACAATTGACTCCAGGCACAACACAATACGCTTACAAAATATTTAACACATTTTTAATACTATTTGAATAAAGGGTGAATCTGTTCATTTTCATTCAATACTAATTTGTGATAATTTGGCACAATGCAAAGCATTTTTAAAAAAATACATGTAAATATTAAAGTTTCAGTGTCTTAATTAAATTATTTTATTATAATTACATTAAATGATTGGTGTCATGCTGCTGTGACCTCACCCTTGCTGGTTTACTATTGGCTTATTCAGTGATTGAGGGCGGCCATTTTGGGTTGACATCATTGTAGTCCTTACTTCACAGCACTTAAGTCCCACTTCAGGCAGCACTTAAGAATCAGTCTTATACTTTACTGAAAGTTGCTTTTAGCTGCTTTATAAAAGTCTCCTACTCTTAGAGAAGTCCTACTTTTTACTAAGTATTTTTTGACACTTAAGTCAAAGCTTAAGACTATTCTTAAGAGCATTTCTTAGAAGTTTTATACATACGGGCCCAGGTGTCTTCAAAGGCTGATATTTATATATATTTATATAATGATATATTGCTGGGGATCAATATTAGATCACTGTTATTACGGTATTGGACGTTTGTGTATTTTTCAAAAATAATTCTAATACATAAAAGTAGGAAAATTACTAATTCTAAAAAAAGTATAAAAAGCTGGGCCAGTGGAAAGGTTATCATATCATAGGCTAATTAACTTATATTAACCCCATAAACAATTTAGTATAGGTATGGTTTTGCCCACCCAGATGGTACCAATATCTGGTCTGGCCCATGGACTATTATGTATAATGTAAACTTTGAGCCTCTGGCTCCCTGTGACTAATGCGCTATGTGTGCATGGCTTCACATGACTGACCAAGTGGAAAACCCTTTGGTTACAAAGTCCCTTGTTCAGCAGGGGGGTTTTGAAGGATCATGTATTTAATCAAACCAGATTATTATTTAACAGTTGTTGTAACCTGTTGAGCTGTGGGTCGCCTATTGTGACCTTTTCTTTTTTGATGTCGAGATGGAGAAGTGAAGGAAGTGCCATTCTCAGATGGGCCTTCCTCTACACCTTGAAATCCATGAAACTTTGTGAATCTGAAAAAAAGGTCAAGGCTCTGGAAAGGTTTTGCAAATAAACACACAGACACAGATCATTGAAAGTGCTTGAATTTATTTTGTGCAAGAACTTTCCTGAAAAAATTCCATATTATTCGGTCCGCTAATGTGTTATTCCGCCAACACTTTATGGCCTATACACACTAGCTTACAATTGCAAGTTTCAAGATATTTGGCTCACCAAAGAAGATTACAAAGAATGGCTTGCCAGAGATCCAATTACGTCAAATAGAGTATCAGATCTCTGCCATATGGCCAAAAATAAATACAAAAAAAAGATTTTTGGCATACCGGTAGTTGTGTTTGACACATGAAAACTGTAACAATGTATCTTACTAATCTCTCACTTGAAATGTTCCCATATTAAGTCCCTGAATTTGTGGATATTGAACCTGGAAAGTCCTTGAAAGTTCACCAACGTGTGGGAACCCTTTAGAAGTCCTGCTTCTGTCACCCAAGTGTGTCTGTAAAACCCCTTCAGTTCTCGTACGGTCCCAGACTTTATGAGCTGCAGTTCCCCTCGGACTGTTTCTGCATCACTAAAGTTCTCTGTTATACCATTACATGTTGTCATAGTTGACATCTGATGTGTGGAGCTCAGTCTGAGCCTTAAACACACGCTGTGGAATGAGAGAAAGGCTGCTTTCAAAGCTCAGGTTGGCTTGTGTTGTCATGTCGTGTTATAGACATTTCTTACTGAACTCTTTATCATCATTGGTCGGGTCCCCTGGTATGGAGCTCGACAATATGTTTCCACAATTCTCTTTATATTCAATTATCAATTATCAATTATTCAATTATCTCTCAGAACTCTTTATAATCTGAAAGCATCCTCTGTACTTCTGTTTCTGGCCCTTCTAACATCCCCAAATCATGCAGTTGTTCTCGCGAGTGGGTTTTCCTAAAGCCGTATTGACTGAGCAAATTTCTACGACATGTTTGGTTTGCTAGGCATTTTAAAGCATAAGTAGTGCATTGTGGGATTGAATGAGTGCACTCAATAACGTCAACTGGTTTCAGACACCACTACAAACTGCTGTTCCCTCAAAAGTCCCCTATTTAAGGCTATAGAGATGATTTCAGACACAGCCCTCATCACACGCTGACTGACGGAGATTCAATCAAACACGGTACAATTTTTGCTGTCGCACGAGCTCACTGGTGAATTAACAATTTTTTTTATTACCTCCCTCACTATCGGGAAAAATTGTGTGAAATCGTTGATGCTCGTACTATTGAAAAAGAGGACAAACTTGTTTAATTTTGGCAGAAATGTAGATGTTTTCTATCAATTGCTGATATGCAATGAAGAAATTGCCACTTCACATCAAATTCATATGCTGTTTTCCTCCATTCTTCTTCAGAAGTTTGTCTGAAAACATGACATTAGATTAACAACACTGATCCCAGCTTTTAAAGTAATGGATCCTTAATAAATGTTTTATTAGGGCTAAATATTTCTCATTTTAGATTAAGTCATATAAAAGTCAAGGCAAGTTAAGTTTATTAATATAGCACACTTCATACACAATGTGTTTTACATGAAACGGATTTAAAAAAGAATCATAAATGATTACAACCAGTGCATAGAAAATAAGAAAAACAAGGAATAAGGCATTGATTAAAATGGATTTAAAATGTGATTAATGTCTGTTATTGTGTTAATTATACTATTAATAAAGACAACTAATATACTGTATAACATATTTTTTTGATGAATAATGTTGTTTTCCAGGGGCTGTATTCACAAATAATTTTAAGGCTAAAAGTAGCTCCTAACTGCCGAATTTAAGAGCAACTCCTAAAAATAATGGGCGTGTCACTCCTAACTTTAGGACTCCTAATTTTTTTCACTAAGAGTAATTCACGAAGCATTTTAGCCCTAAAAGTAGCACCTAAGTCGGGGACAGCTTAAAAGAAGTCGAGAGGACTCCTAACTCACTAAGACCTATTCACAAAGGATTGTAGCGCACATCACCGCCTCTCGCAGCAGTCGTCCGGGGTCCGCGACACAAGCGGGAATGCTGCATTGATCTGCAAACAAATCCTCTCCCATGTGTTTTGCTTGATATCCCAGTGCCGAATTTCCCATTTATAAAATTTGTTTTCAGCACCAACTGAGCCAGCAGCAGTAATGGTGTGTTCACACCGAACGCGAATTTAATTATTTGCGCGAGTAGATTACATACAAAGTCAATGCAAAGACGCGAATAGACGCATCATTCGCGCCGGGCGTTGCGAATGACACGAATTGGGCGACGCGTTTGCCGCGCAAGTTGAAAAATTTGAACTCGAGCGAATGTTCAAGCGTCTAACTAGACGCGTCAGACGCGTATTTGACGCTCTATTCGCGTTCGGTGTGAACACACCATAACTGATCCTGCGTTATGGGCTTTCTTTTCTGTTTTGGCGAGTTCATAATCCACCGTCATTCAACTATTACATGACTTCAATAGGAGCAACATTTCCTTGCTTTAAGTAGCCTAGTATATTTAGGCTAATAGGATGTCAATTAATGTGTTAATGCAAAGTGTTAATGCAAGTGTCGTTTATCATTATTAGGCAAGTGGCGGTTTTCCTTACTACCTTGATTTAATTTAATTTACGACTTTTTTTCTCTCTCTCTGCCTTTTTAGAATTACACTTCATGGGGCCTGCAAAAACATATGCATTTCGATGACATTACTATTATTATTTTGTGTAGGACACAGACATATTTAGATGTCGTAATTCCATGATTTGTTGCGTCTGTGTTCCGCGTGACCCTGTCATCTAACAACCAATCACCGTGATCACTGCGAGGAAGCTCGTGCATGAGAATTGACGTCATCCATAGCAACGAAGACTCACTCTTAGTTTAGGAGTTGTCATTTTTCCTTACTAAGAGTAGGTCTGAAAGGCGTTGTGAATAACTTTTAAGAGAAAACTCCTAGCTAAAATATTTTAGTGCGATTTAGGAGTAGGCCTACTCCTAGTGATAAGATAAAATTCTTTGTGAAAACGGCCCCTGATCTGTCTGCAGTTGTTTTTAACGCTGCATTTTGTTCATCTAAATTGCTATGAGTAATATTGTATTTCATCCTGTAATAGACAAAACTATATACATAAATATACTGTATCTGCTATACAGTACCAGCCTCCTCTGTGCCTGTTTTCAAACCAAAGCTTGCAGCAGATATATGAATAATTGCTTAAGATGTCAGAGTTGAGGTATTTACTTGAAGGGCTTCAGGGGCTTCAGTCGGAGGGTCCACGATATGAACAGGCGGCAGCGGGACTTCAGTCGGAGGGTTCGGCTTATCGGTGATCTTCAAATCCCGGCAGAACAACACCGGTTCTGACCCGAGACCCAGCTGGAACTGCCACAGATACAGACGCGCGTTTGGGTTCAGCTGGAATGATAGTTGCTCTTCCTCTTCAGTCTCTTCTGTCCAGGTTTCCTTATCAGTGTTCACACGTGAACGTCCGTATTCTGCCGTAAAGGAGAATTCGGCATTTGAAATTAACTCTGCGAGTTTTCCAAGTGTGATCGAGGCTGACCCTGCTATCTTCCAGTGTTTTGTGATCTGGGACATCTTTTCCTTATTGTATCCAACCCTTTTAGTAATTTTCTTCTGCCATGACACTGGTGTGGGACTGTCATTACTAACGGTTTTAATTTTCACCCACCTGCCGAACGCTGGGCCGTTGGTTATGGACAGCCCTCCTGGCAGAAAGTTCACGACATCAGGGTGAACGGAAAAGACAGCAGTGCACTTATCTTTGTTTAGGCTGGTACCTTTGTAGTATTCAAGTCCCCAATCTGTGGTTGGCTTGAGGAAGTAGAAGTGATCCTTATCCCCCCAGTAATAGAGACCATCTCTGCATTTGTCATCCAGGGAACATATGTCAGAATCTGGTTTTATTTTCAGGCCTGTTGTTATTCTGTACTCTCCTTTCTTCTCCTCTCTCTGGAAGATGATGTAATACTTGCCAAAGGCTCCCAGGTAATGGTCTCCGCCCCGACACTTGGGAGGAAGTGTGTAGACTTTAGAAGCAGTGTCTTCTGTCAGGTCAGTGACTCTGCGGTATTCATCACCCTTAATGATGTAAAACTTACTTTCGTTAGCTATGTAATGGTCTCCATGTTGGCAGGAGGGGTGCAGATCATGAATACTGAGGTCTGACCCTTTGTTGAAATCCTTTGCCTTCATATAGCAGCCGAGATCAGAGCGGATTATATAGCAGTAATCCTTTGATGCACAGATATCAACACCTTTTGTTTTCTTCCTGAGAGTAATACCTGCCATTTTGCCTTAACCTGCAACACAGGATAATAACAAGATTTTTTCCCCACAATTTAATAACAAGCTATTTTCCCCCACACTCTTTAAATTAGCCACGGTCACATATGAAGGCGAGATCTTTTTTCTCTCAGCACTCCTGTATATAGTCACTATTCTGTAGTGCAGAAGTCTGTTTTCTTTAGCATCCGCATTTACAGGGTTAATGATGAGAGTTTAGGAAGTGTGTATGAGAAAATAGAAGATCTGCGTAGGCTAATGTTCCTGATCTTATTGTTCTGCGTTTTGTTAAAGCTTTCAACAAAAATCTCCTTTGTTTTGCAATAGTTTTGCAATCACTTCACCAGAAAAATTTCTTAATTTGTACATTATGTCTGCCCTTCATAGTTTTGGCTATCCTGTCGACTTCTTGCTTACAAAGTTATGCAACAAATACATACGTTTTAAAAAGTATGGTAACAAAATGACATGTGAAATTTACTTAGAAGGCTTTTTTTTATGAAAAAATCTTAAAACGTGTAAAAATGGCTTATGAGCACAGTCAGGAACACAAATACAGGTCTTCAAGTGAGCTCCGAATGCTCTTTATTAGTTTTGTGTCATGACACGCACACAAAACGGTAAGATCCAACTGCAATTAGGTCATCCGTAATCATAAGTCATCCAGGCAAAGGGTCAAAATCCACTCAAAAGCAGTCCAAAAACAAGAAAACAAACAGGAATAGATCTCCGAAGTGCAGCTGACATTAAACATAATTCCATGCATTTGAATTCTACCTGCAATTGCACTGTCGATTATATCACTGTAATATCCATTATACGGGTAGAATATTTAACAACTTGTCATTAACTTAGATGAGTTATATAGATGTTCAATATTCTCCTCATACTGTTATCATAATTGTGTTAAAAAAAAACTGGTTTAAGTGTCATTGTAGGAGCTGATAAAGTGTCTGGCAGTTTCATGGTTGACCTTGAAAGAACTGAAATAAAGAGGACAGACGTGCACATCTGAACCGCGTCATAGCTCATTACCATAAAGTTGAGCTACTTTCAACTTTCTGATTGACGCTCTGGTCGCAGCTTCCATTGAAAATGAATGACTTCCGGTAACTTTGGAAGCTCAAGTCGGTGGCGGTGTGTACTGTAAGTATGACTAATTAGAGTTTATGATGATTTCAGAACCTTTTTTTAAATTTTTTTCACAATTCAAATTCTTAAGTTTTGTTTTTAAGTTTTTGAGAATGTAAAGTATTTTAACTTAATATTTGACTGCTCTTTTATTATTTTGTACCTTATGTTCTTGATGTTTGGTGAATACCCTGTTCATATGGGATGATTATAGTATCAAAATGATTAACACGTGCAAGCACACTTATCAATGAACTTGATGCATGTTGCAGAAATGTTTTATTAATGCCTTTCAATTTGCGTGTGCAAAATTAAAAATTGAATGAATGTGTAGCAATTTGTACAAATAGAGACATTTTTGTGAATACAAATGTTTTCTTTTGTATTAGTATATCATAATTTGTGCATGCAACAAAGATGTGCATGTGTGGATCAGGTGACACGCGTGCATTCATTGAGTTCTTTTCTGAGTCGATCTCATTTGATTCATTTGGTTTTTGAGACTTTCATTTCGCTGTTTTTAAGCATTTCACAACTCACACACTAACAACTACAAATGAATAGGCCTGGTGCTAATTATTAATGTGTGCACAACTACCCATTTATTTGACAAATTCACAAATGTGCGTCGCTACATTTAAACTAATACAATACAACTTGTGTTTGCAAAATCCAGAATCACATGAATGTGCAGCATTTTGTACAAATAGAGACATAGTTGTTAATACAAAACCTCAATTTTGTATTAATCTAGGCCAGAATTTGTGCATGCAACAAGTAAGATGTGCATTTGTGGATGAGGTGACACGCGTGCATTCATTGACTCGTTTCTGAGTCGATCCTATTTGATTCATTTGGATTTTGAGACTTTAGAAATTAGAAATTTTGTCCGACTTGATACAGTGACGTATGCCATCAAAGTAACGCAAGAGCGATTCGAGAGTAGCGGCCGGGTAAGATGGCGGAGTGAGTGCACGTACGCGACGGAGCTGTTCACCTTCAGACATGTATATTAGTGAATCATAGTTACTTTAAATATATTCTTGGAGATACATTCATACTGAGTTGAGTGCACAGTGTCTATTTATTGTTAAGCTTATCGTGTTAAATTCTCGCCTCTTAACGACACACGTGAGGAAAAACCTCGGCTAACAGCTTACCTAGCTAGCATACCACTACTAAGTTACAGCAGCATGCAGGTACCGATGGACAATCCGCTTGTGAACAACCTACACGCCTACTGCATGTCGGATGCTCCGGTGATCTCCCTCGGGGACCCAGATTTCCCCCCTCTCCCCAAAACTCCTTCCTCAACTCCCTCCAAACCTCCTGCACCAAAAAAAATGAAGCCGCAGCGCTCCGTGGATCTAGACAGTGAAGATATTGTGCAGAGAATCTCAGTCATCTTCAACACAAGAATCGACTCTCTGGAAAAGAGTGTGGAGAGAATGATTTCTAACAATACTCTAAAGATTGAGGGGCTAAAGAAGACTGTTGATTTTGCCTACGCTGAGATCCGTGAAGTGAAAGGTAAAGTGACACACATTGATGACCGAGTCAACGTGGCGGAGAAAAAGACGAACCTACTTGAACAACGAATCACTGAGCTGGAAAACTATTCGCGACGGTGGAACCTGCGACTCTACGGTATGGCTGAAAACGTAGATCAAAACGTCCGCCAAGAGGTTATACACATCTGTCAGTCTATCCTGCCGGAGCACAAGGCCAAACTCCCCGATGTTATTGACTCAGTGCATCGTCTTGGACAACTAAAGAAAGGTGCCACCAAGCCTCGAGGGATAATTCTACAGTTTAGTGCTCGTATCTTCCGCGACGCTGTATGGAAGGCTGCAAAGAAGTCCACCTTCCTGCAAAACAAGCTACGTTTTGCCGAAGACCTGTCCCCAGCTGTCAGAGAGCGAAGGATGCAGTTGTGGCCACTGGTGGCTAAAGCGCGAGAACAAGGGAAGGCTGCCTACTTCGTGGGAGGTCGTGCCTTTGCCAACGGGGCTGAACTGTCTCCAGTTACCTGAAAGTGGTAAACGTCACACCTGTTAACATGTGCCTTAAGTCGAGTTAAGCCATAATATCCTAAATACTTGTCATTCACTGTATGTTTTTCTATCTGTTCTGAGAAACAATATATTTTTCAATTTATACGGAAAAAATGTAGCACTTTATAAGGATTATTGAGCACTTTAAATGACACTCAACTTAATATACCGTCAAGACAACTTCTTTGACTTCCTGTTCAATTATTTGCAATGTTCTGTATAGGCTAGCATTTTATTTCATAGTTATTAGCAATTAATAGTGTTAAGTTGTCGACTGAAAACCTAGGTATCTCCTTAGTTTTCACTGTATCACTAAGTTTCGCTATGCACCTTCTTTTTAAGTTAATTGGTGCAGCTCCTTACAGTATGGTTAAAGTTGAATTTCATCCAAACTTTACTTTTTGCATTGTTCTATCTGTTGTTGTTAATACGTCTTTATCTATCATTACTCTTAATGCCAGGGGGATAAGGAATATTGTTAAGTGCAAGGCGTTGTTTTTGTTTGTCAAGCAGCACAAATCTGATTTCTGTTTTATTCAAGAGTCGCACTCAGTTCCAGAAGATGGTAGATTATGGAGATCCCAATGGGGAATGATCTGTGGCAGACTCATGGGTCTGAACATTCTGCTGGTGTTGCGACTCTAAAATATCATTTTCCAGGGACTATTCTTTTATCTGTCAATGATACTTCAGGTCATTTTATTTTTCAAGTATTAACCATTGAAAACTTTACTTTGATAGTTATTAACATATATGGCTATAATTCTAACCATGAGAACGACATATTGCTTGACACTTTAGAGAAGCATATACAAAATACTCTTAATAACTTTCCAAATTCAGGTATAGTAATAGGGGGGGATTTTAACATGATTCTGGATCACAATATTGACTGTTGGCCTCCACGTGTTTCCACTGCAGTAAATGTTAATTTAACAGTATTTATGCATAAATTTAATTTTGTTGATGTATGGAGATTTAACAATCCTAACATAAATGCTTTTACTTGGAGTAATAGAAGTGCCACCAGACGTTCACGATTGGACTACTGGTTAGTTTCTGATCATTTGAATATTGATAAAATTTCAGTTAATATCATCACAACCCCATTAACGGATCATAATGCCGTCTCCATCTTTATCCCATTGCACTCTGCCCCTTCCACAAGATGTAGGAATGCTTACTGAAAATTAAACAGTTCGCTTCTACAACGCGATGAGGTAAAATCAGATATAAAAAATCTAATATTGAAATTCTGGAATAAAGCAAAGTCCGAGGGTGCTTTTGGTAGCAATTGGGAACTTCTGAAATTTAAAACTGGCCAATATTTCAGGAATTATGGTAGTATCTTATCCAAAAATCGTAAATTGGAGGAAGAAAGAGTGGTCTCTAATATAATTACTTTATACCAGAAGGACCCTGCAGGTATATCAGAAGAGGAACGGCTAACTTTAATTTCGGAACAATTTAAATTAAATGAAATTTACTCTAACAAAGCAAAAGGTGCCTTTATAAGGTCAAGGAAAAGGTGGATTTAAGAAGGGGAGCAGAACTCTGCCTATTTTTTCGGCTTAGAAAGATATCATGGGAAATCTAATTTAGTCCAGCAACTTAATATCAACGATACTGTAACTGATAATCCGAAGAGTATAGCTGTTTTCTGTGCGGACTTCTATAGAAGTTTATACAAATCCAAATATTGCCATCAATCAACCACTACATTCTTGAACTCTCTGAACTCACTCCAATATCTCAAGATGATAGGAAACTCTGTGATGACCCTATAACCTTGCAGGAAATTACATTTGCAATTGAACATTGTAAAACTAACAAATCTCCTGGAGTTGATGGCCTCTCTGCAGAATTTTATCAGGCTTTTACACAAGATTTAGCTCCCTTTCTGCTTGAAGTAATATTAGAAAGTGTTGAAAAAGGCAACACAGTCTCATCCCAAGGCGTCATCTAACTGACGCTTTTGACCATGCGTCAACATGCCGACGCAGATAGCACCCTTTAAGCGTCAATATGAGACGCTCATCCTCGGGCGTCATCTACTGACGCGCACCCTTTAGCGTCAGTTAGATGACGCTTCCGTTATGGGTAGGTTTATGTCTGGGGTAGGGTTACGGTGCGTGTCCACAGCGGCAAAACTACGCACAGTGCCGCTGGCAACGCTGTAACTTCCCCGCTTTGGGGTGTGTCTGTTGCGAGTGTGTTTAATCTAAGTTTTTTTTCAACACACGGACAGTATAATCATCAGCAATGCACGCGATTACATTTAGAAATAGACAATCTTTGTTTCCAAATGCACCAAGCAAAGATCCTTTCAATTTTATAAACTTTTACAAATCCAGCCAATATAATCACAATGAACCAAAATAAAATCTTTAACATATATATTACAACTGCAAAGCGTCTAATTTGTAAACAAAATTATTTAAGCACTAAATGCAGCATAAACTCCGGCACAATTTGCATATTTTTAAACTCTCAAAACAGACGTCACATCCCGAACCTCACAGCAATTGGCTGCCGACTGCGTTTTTCGCTTGATATTTGCATAAAGTCGAGAACTGCCCAACCTTTTTGACGCTTTCGGTCGCTCTCAACGCTTTCTCCGGTCCGCTGTCAATCCCAAAATGCAATGCGCGAGCGTGAAGCTCGACTTCCATAGGAATGAATTGAAAACGCACGCTCCGCTCCGCTCGCACCGTGCCAGTGGACACGCACCGTTAGGATTAGACCACTAGGAGGCGCGTCTCATATTGACGCTTAAAGGGTG
The DNA here is from genome assembly GCA_031834385.1 of Semotilus atromaculatus. Taxonomy (NCBI): domain Eukaryota; kingdom Metazoa; phylum Chordata; class Actinopteri; order Cypriniformes; family Leuciscidae; genus Semotilus; species Semotilus atromaculatus. The sequence continues at coordinate 777,136 of JAULUF010000075.1, read as the reverse complement.
CTATCTGCGTCGGCATGTTGACGCATGGCCAAACATGGTCAAAAGCGTCAGTTAGATGACGCCTTGGGTGTGAGACTGGGCTGAAAAAGGCTCTCTTCCCCCTTCGCTGACCCAAGGCTTAATTACGTTAATCCCCAAACCTAAAAAGGATCCACTGTTTATAGATAATTGGCGACCTATTTCATTACTTAACACCGACTACAAAATTTTTGCCTCAATTATTGCAAAACGTTTAAAAAATGTTTTAGACCCTATTATTGATGAAGTCCAATCAGGTTTAGACACATCTCAAACAATATTCGGCTTGTCTTAGATATAATTGATTATTCATTTTTATGTCCTGATGATAGCTTTATCTTTTTCTTAGACTTCTATAAAGCCTTTGACACAGTAGAACATAATTTTATATTTAAACCTATTGAGAAATTTGGTTTTGGGGATTTTTTTTGTAATGCTGTTAGAACAATGTACTGCAAAGGCAATAGCTCTATCAAATTAAAAAGTGGGACATCGCCAAGATTTGAGCTGCAAAGAGGGATCCGACAGGGCTGCCCTGCCTCCCCTTACCTATTCATTTTGTGCACTCAACTTCTTTCCACCCATTTTAAAAATAGTGCTTTAAAAGGAATTTCAATTGCAGAAAGAGAAGTGATCCTCACTCAACTAGCAGATGATACTACATTATTTTTAAAAAATGCCAGCCAAGTACCAATCGCTATCAAAACAATAGAATTATTTTCTGCAGCTTCTGGACTCTGCTTAAATCTGAAGAAGTGTGAACTTTTTTCCCTTAAAGAAAGCGACACCTCCCAGATCTGTAGCATACCAATCAAAGATAAGATCACTTATCTAGGGATTACTATAATGAAAAATGAGGAGGAGAGGTGCTCTGTAAACTTTAATTTAATTTGTGATAAGACAAAGAAAAAGCTAAATCAGTGGCTGCAGAGGGATTTATCCTTGAAAGGGCGAGTCTTGTTGACAAAGGCAGAAGGTTTATCCCGTCTTACATATGCAGCTATCCCCTTGTTTGTCAACAAAAAACTTTGTAATTCCATTGATAATTCTCTTTTCAATTTTATTTGGAAAAACAAGACGCATTATGTGAAAAAATCTGTTATTATGAACACGTTTGAACGTGGTGGTCTAAACTTTCTTGATTTTACAACACTCAATAACACTTTTAAAATAAACTGAATAAAGCATTTTCTAAAAAATCCCACATCTACATGGAATTTTATACCTAACTTTATTTTTTCTAAGGTTGGTGGTCTTGAATTTTTACTTTTATGTGACTATAAAATAGAAAAAATTCCCTTAATTTTATCTAAATTCCATAAACAAATGCTCTTAGCATGGTCGTTAATCTACAAACATAATTTCTCCCCGCATAGGTGCTTCATCTGGAATAATCGGCTTATTAAATTCAAGAATAAATCCTTATTTTATAAAATTTGGTTCAATAATAACATCATTCTAGTATCCCAACTATTAAACGATGTTGGATTATTGATGAATTATTCTGAATTCCTTCATGCTTTTGGCATTCCAATCACCCCAAGAGAGTTCGCAATTGTAATGGATGCCATCCCATCTGGTATTTTAACACTCTTACAGTGACTGGAAAACCAGATTGTCTACCAGCTTTGGACCCTAAGTTGACCTCAGTTGGTAATATATGTTTCGCAACCACAACGAGGAATAATAATCGGAATATTCGCTCTTTATTCCAGAGAGATGTCACCAGCACCCCTAATGTTGTTCCCTATTGGTCTAACTTTATTGACAACCTGAATTGGGGAATTATATGGAACCTTCCTTACATTTACCTCCTGACGAATAAAGTAAGAGAAGTCTCTTTCAAAATGATACATAGGTATTATCCTGCTAAGCAATATCTCCTTAGATTTAAGCTTGACATATGTGTTAACTGTTCGTTATGTGGAGTTTGTCCAGAAACAATGGTACACCTGTTCTGGCAATGTCCCTACACCATCAGCTTCTGGAAAGATCTGTACCGATACATTACTGTTAAACTTATTGCTGATTTTTCTTTGTTATGGAGGGATGTGCTGTTTGGTCTCCATGTTGACAAAGGCAAAAAAACAGAATGAAGCATACCTAATTAATCTATTGATCATTTTAGGGAAATATCATATTCACAAAGCCAAATTTAGTAATTCTAAACCTTCCTTTGTTGCTTTTGGTAAGGAGGCGGAACAGTACATCAAATCCATCTATGATTCAAAAAATAAGAAGGCTGCTAAAACCATTCAGTTATGCTCTATCTATTATTGTGTTTTCTGTATTAATGACTATTTGTGTTTTATTGTTTGTTTTGTTAAGATTTAATAAAGATTTATATAAAAAAAAAGATTCGAGAGTAGCCGGAGAACTCAGCCAGCGCAGCTTCTGAAGAGCGGCTGCTCTGGGCTGCACGAGCGCTGATGACGACACAGCTGTTCCACGATTGGCCGGATTCACCGCATGACAACGATCACGTGTGTTTCGTGTTTATTCGACCACCTTTAGTTCCTCTACAGCTCACAAATCATTTTTTATAACAGTAACCACTCTTTTCATGTAGTCGCAATGTTATATTGTGTCATGTTTATCCAAATAAAACTGATTAAAAAACGTTGATTCCACTTCATTGATAGTAGGCTAGCTGTAGGCTTATGGTGAACTTTATTCTTGTTCAAACAGACGCTGTATAAAGCAGTACATAAAGTATTGAATGAAAATGCCTCTGAAACATCTGTGTATTTAGCAAATATTGCATTTATTTCACTTCAGCTGTGATAAAGTATGCAAACACCACGTGAGCGGTCACTGCGGGAACCAGAAGTGTCCGACTTCACGTCTCCGTTTGCAGCTCCTCCCCGCCTGAACACGGCTACTCTCGCCGATCGTTTACATCCAGCCGCAGCCGATGTCGAACACACCTTTTCATTTCGCAGGTTTCGCCTTGCACGATCCACAAACAGTTGTCTGAGAAAACCTGCTACCACTAGATGGCAGTATTCTGCTAAAACAGACAACGGCAGCGTAATCAAGCGTGATCCCCATTTAAAACGCTTAATGTGAGTGATATTGAAGCACCAAATTTAATACACAATATAGGCCTACTACCTTATTAATAAAGTATACTTTATAGAGGCAATCAGATTATGATCAACACCCATAGAAAACCATTATAAAATGCTTCACGTGCAACAGCGCATTGCATGTTCAATAAGGTGTATCGGCTACTGAGTTTTAATATCACCGTGTTACTGCATTGACGTTAAGCTTTTTTAAAAAAAAATTATGTTTGAAAGAAACTTGTTCCCCATACACATTTTCCTAATGTGTAATGCAAAAACGTTGAAGCTCAATATCTCAAAACTGCTCAGAACGCAGATAGAACCTTATAATTCCAAGGGGACGATGTGTATGATATGATATGATAGAAAATCTGTGCAAAATTTACGTTTTTCCTATATATATTTCCCTATAGGCTACTTACAGTCTACTCATGCTATAGAGCCTGGACACATGTTAGTCATTCGTTAACATTTGTTAGTCATAATTGACTACTGTTCAAACCAGGTTGAATTGTTTCTGCTAGTGTTGCAAAAGCACCCCAGAAAGCATGTAGATCCTCATTGATGAGATTTTCACAAAGTGGGGAACCGAGTTCTACCTACCTAGTATATGACAGAAGGGCACAACCACCTTGAATCTCATAAATCTTGTAGGCAAACAATGGGGTGTCATACAAAAGTTGACCAAAGCATATCATCCTCAAACCAAATTAACAGAATGCATTAACAGGACACCTAAAACCATGATCGATTCATATATGAAAGACAATCATTGTAATACATGGCTCTCAGAGTTCAGGTTTGGCGTTAACACCGCCTGGCAAGAGAGTATGGATTTACCCCCGTTGAAATGGCTTTGACGTAAACTAAAAGGACCACTAGAAAGAGCTCTAACCAAACCACCATCCTAGGACTTAATTGAAAATGTTTCATCATATAAGTATTTAGGTTTTTGGCTGGACAACAAGCTTTCTTTCAAAGTTCATATTGAAAAGCTTGTAAAAAAGCTGAAACTAAGGCTGGGGTTTTACTTTAGGAATAAGGCTTGTTTTAACATGTTAGCTAGAGAAAAACTTTTAAAGTGTTTTGGATTATGGGTTAGGGTTATGTTGTCTACATGCATGCTGCCTCTAGTACTCTCCACCTTTTAGATTCTGTGTAACATAGTGCTCTGCGCTTTTGAACTAACTCTGGTTCTCGTTCTCATCATTGTACGCTGTATGAACTGGTAGGCTGGCCGTCACTAAGTCTACATAATGTTGGGTAAACTGCCGACATACAGTGAAGAAAATAAGTATTTGAACACCCTGCTATTTTGCAAGTTCTCCCACTTGGAAATCATGGAGGGTCTGAAATTGTCATCGTAGGTGCATGTCCACTGTGAGAGACATAATCTAAAAAAAAAATCCAGAAATCACAATATATGATTTTTTAACTATTTATTTGTAAGATACAGCTGCAAATAAGTATTTGAACACCTGTCTATCAGCTAGAATTCTGACCCTCAAAGACCTGTTAGTCTGCCTTTAAAATGTCCACCTCCACTCCATTTATTATCCTAAATTAGATGCACCTGTTTGAGGTCGTTAGCTGCATAAAGACCCCTGTCCACCCCATACAATCAGTAAGAATCCAACTACTAACATGGCCAAGACTAAAGAGCTGTCCAAAGACACTAGAGACAAAATTGTACACCTCCACAAGGCTGGAAAGGGCTACGGGGAAATTGTCAAGCAGCTTGGTGAAAAAAGGTCCACTGTTGGAGCAATCATTAGAAAATGGAAGAAGCTAAACATGACTGTCAATCTCCCTCGGACTGGGGCTCCATGCAAGATCTCACCTCGTGGGGTCTCAATGATCCTAAGAAAGGTGAGAAATCAGCCCAGAACTACACGGGAGGAGCTGGTCAATGACCTGAAAAGAGCTGGGACCACCGTTTCCAAGGTTACTGTTGGTAATACACTAAGACGTCATGGTTTGAAATCATGCATGGCACGGAAGGTTCCCCTGCTTAAACCAGCACATGTCAAGGCCCGTCTTAAGTTTGCCAATGACCATTTGGATGATCCAGAGGAGTCATGGGAGAAAGTCATGTGGTCAGATGAGACCAAAATATAACTTTTTGGTCATAATTCCACTAACCGTGTTTGGAGGAAGAAGAATGATGAGTACCATCCCAAGAACACCATCCCTACTGTGAAGCATGGGGGTGGTAGCATCATGCTTTGGGGGTGTTTTTCTGCACATGGGACAGGGCGACTGCACTGTATTAAGGAGAGGATGACCAGGGCCATGTATTGCGAGATTTTGGGGAACAACCTCCTTCCCTCAGTTAGAGCATTGAAGATGGGTCGAGGCTGGGTCTTCCAACATGACAATGACCCGAAGCACACAGCCAGGATAACCAAGGAGTGGCTCTGTAAGAAGCATATCAAGGTTCTGGCGTGGCCTAGCCAGTCTCCAGTCCTAAACCCAATAGAGAATCTTTGGAGGGAGCTCAAACTCCGTGTTTCTCAGCGACAGCCCAAAAACCTGACTGATCTAGAGAAGATCTGTGTGGAGGAGTGGGCCAAAATCCCTCCTGCAGTGTGTACAAACCTGGTGAAAAACTACAGGAAACGTTTGACCTCTGTAATTGCAAACAAAGGCTACTGTACCAAATATTAACATTGATTTTCTCAGGTGTTCAAATACTTATTTGCAGCCGTATCATACAAATAAAGAGTTAATAAAATCATACTGTCACGGTTGGTAAATCCTATGTCTGCTTCTTGTCTCGTGTTTCTGTTATTGTATGTGTGTGTGCTGATTAGAGGGGCGTGGCCGCCCATCAGCGCTCGTCAGCAATCACCCATCACCAGCTGCAGTCTATCATTCATGTGTATATATTCTCATCAACTTCTCATCTCCGTTGTCAGATCGTTGTTTGTGGTTCCTGGTGTATGTGTTCCCAGTCTCGTTCAGTCGTGTCCTTCTCTTGTTCCGGTTCTTGTTCATTGGATGTTGGATTACTGTTCGTCGTTGGATTTTCACCACCACTACCACTGCACGCTGCACTGTCTTCTGACCATCGGAGTCCCTGCGCTACTAACCTGTTTGCCTGGACTTTGGACTGCCTATCCATTCTATCATTTAAATAAAAGAGTTTACTGCATCTGCTTCCTTTAATCACTCCGTGACAGAACGATCTGACCAAAAGCATGGAAGCAGCGGGAAACTCCTCACTGGATGATTTTGTGAGTAGCAGTATTCAACGTATGGACACTCAAGAAGGGAATATCACCGAGACTGCTCGCGCTGTCCAGGCGTTAGTGTCGCAGGTGTCCGGGCTCACCCAACAGCTTCAACATCTTCATGTTCCCACCGCGCCACCCCCGCCGCTGATTCCCCCATCACCACCAGCGGACCCATCCCAGTCAGAGCCTCGTCTTCCGGTCCCCGAGCCTTACTCAGGTGAAGCAAATTTCTGTCGGGCATTTTTAACCAGATGTTCTATGCACTTCTCCCTACAACCCAGGACGTTTCACGAAGAAAAGACCAAGGTGGCATTCGTGCTGACGCTCTTGACTGGGAAAGCGGCGCTGTGGGGAACAGCGGTGTGGGAGAACCAAGACGAATGCTGTTCCTCGTTCCAGAGGCTCTCCGAAGAGATGCGGCGAGTCTTTGACCGGGCAGCGTCAGGAAGAGAGGCTGCCAGGGTACTGGCGGACCTTCGCCAAGGAGAGAGGTCCGTATCTGACTTTTCTATTGAATTTCGAACCCTAGCAGCCGAGAGCCGATGGAACGAGGAGGCGCAGTGGGACATGTTCCTGCATGGGCTGGCTGACCGCGTCCAGAGGGAGATCTACGCCCTGGACCTGCCCACCGGACTTAACGATCTCATCGCGCTGGCTCTGAGAGTGGATGCACGGCTGTCTCGAGTCAACAAACGTGTTCACCCGGATCGTTTTCCTGGAGAGATCGAGGGGCAGCGTCCAGGAGGCGAGGGCGCGGTCAGCCCCATCCACGATCACGAGCCCATGCAGGTGGCTCGAGCCCGGCTTTCCCGGGAGGAGAAGGAGAGGCGGAGATCCCTGGGCCTTTGTCTATACTGTGGTGGAGCGGGACATTTCGCTTTCAATTGTCCATTAAAAGGGTCCAGCCCGGCAGTAAATATGAGGCTACTGTCGGGTGGGATCTCTGCCGAGAAGACCTCATCGACATCTACCTTCCTCCCGGTTAGGCTCCGATGGTCAACTCACCTCCACGATTGTCGGGCACTACTGGACTCAGGGGCGGAGGGTAATTTCATGGACCATTCATTTGCACTAAGATTTCAAATTCCCCTCAAACCCCTTTCACACCAGATCAACGTTCACGCCCTCAATGGACAAAGTCTCCCCACGATTTCATTGATCACCGAAGACATCACACTCATCACATCCGGCAATCATTCTGAGACTATTTACTTTTACATTCTGGACACTCCTCAAGCACCCATCGTTCTTGGTCACCCATGGTTCACCCGTCACAACCCCAAAATAGACTGGCAACTCAATTCGGTGGCATCTTGGAGCAGTTTTTGTCATGAATCCTGTCTTGTGTCTGCCTGTCCGTCTGTTTCTGTTCATGTGTTACAGGAGGAGACAGTGGATTTATCAAACGTGCCCACGGAGTATCGGGATCTGAAGGAGGTGTTCAGTAAGTCTCGGGCTGATTCTCTTCCTCCGCATCGTCCCTATGACTGTGCTATAGACTTACTACCAGGTACGTCTCCGCCTAAGGGCAAGTTATATTCACTCTCTGTCCCAGAGAGAGAGGTCATGGAGAGGTCATGGATACATTTCTGATTCTCTAGCAACGGGATTCATCCGCCCTTCCTCTTCTCCAGCGGGGGCGGGGTTCTTTTTTGTGGGGAAGAAAGATGGATCGTTGCGACCTTGTATTGATTTCCGGGGGTTGAACAACATCACGGTAAAGAATACCTATCCTTTGCCGTTGATGTCTTCAGCTTTCGAGAGGTTGCAAGGAGCATCTATCTTCACAAAACTGGATTTAAGAAATGCTTATCATTTGGTCCGCATCAGGGAGGGGGATGAATGGAAGACCGCTTTTAACACCCCTAGGGGGCACTTTGAATATTTGGTTATGCCGTTTGGGCTGTCCAACTCCCCAGCGGTCTTCCAAGCACTTGTCAATGATGTGTTGCGAGACATGATCGATCAGTTCATATATGTCTACCTGGATGATATATTGATTTTTTCTTCGTCTCTCCAGGAACACGTGCAACACGTTCGACAAGTGCTTCAGAGGTTGCTAGAGAATGGGCTTTTTGTCAAGGCGGAGAAATGCGTTTTTCATGCACAGTCTGTTCCTTTTCTAGGTCACATCATCTCGGTTGAGGGAATGCGCATGGATCCTGACAAGATTAAGGCTGTGGTGAATTGGCCAAGTCCAGATTCCCGTAAGGCCCTACTGAGGTTTCTGGGCTTCGCCAATTTTTACCGGCGTTTTATTCGCAATTTCAGCCGACTAGCCGCGCCTCTGACTGCCTTGACCTCCCCCAGAACGACGTTCAGGTGGTCAGACGCAGCAGAAGCTGCGTTTGCCAAACTGAAGGGTTGCTTCGTTTCAGCCCCCATCCTGATAACCCCTGATCCCTCACGTCAGTTCGTGGTGGAGGTCGATGCGTCAGAGGTGGGGGTAGGTGCAGTGTTATCCCAGCGCTCTCCTTCAGACGATAAGATGCACCCTTGCGCGTTTTTTTCGCATCGTTTATCCCCTGCCGAAAGCAATTATGACATTGGCAACAGAGAGTTGTTGGCGGTCAAGTTAGCATTGGAGGAGTGGCGCCACTGGTTAGAAGGATCAGGGGTACCTTTTATCGTCTGGACCGACCACAAGAATCTGGAATACATTCGTACTGCTAAAAGACTTAATTCCAGGCAGGCTCGGTGGGCTCTTTTTTTCGGACGTTTCGACTTTACTCTCTCGTACCGCCCGGGTTCCAAAAACATCAAACCCGATTCTTTATCGCGCATTTTTGACCGTTCTGATCGCCCGTCTACTCCCGAGTGCATTTTACCAGAGAATCTATTCATCTCTACACTCACATGGGAGGTCGAATCGAAGGTCAAGAAGGCCTTAGAAGGGGTAACGCCTCCGACTCGTTGCCCACCGAACCGTTTGTTTGTGCCGGAGAGTTTACGGTCCAGCGTCATTCAGTGGGGTCACTGTTCCAATGTGGCTTGTCATCCAGGAATCAATCGTACTATGTTTTTGGTTAAGCAACGATTCTGGTGGCCTCTCATGGCTCGTGACGTTCGCAGTTTTGTATTGGCTTGCTCAGTTTGTGCCACGGGTAAAACTTCCAATCAACCTCCAGATGGGTTACTCCAACCGCTGCCGGTGCCTTCGAGACCCTGGTCCCATATCGCGCTAGATTTTGTCACCGCCCTCCCACCCTCCCAGGGTCACACGGTAGTTTTGACCGTGGTGGACCGGTTCTCGAAGGCGGCCCATTTCATTCCCTTGCCCAAATTACCTTCAGCCAAGGAGACAGCGTTGGTTGTCGTTGACCACGTCTTTCGGCTTCATGGCCTCCCGACAGACGTGGTTTCTGACAGAGGACCCCAATTTGTGTCCAAATTTTGGCGAGAGTTTTGTAAACTTCTGGGGGCGACTGTCAGTCTGTCCTCTGGGTTCCATCCCCAGAGCAATGGTCAAACTGAGCGAGCCAACCAAGATTTGGAGAGAACGTTGCGATGTTTAGTGTCCAAGAATCCTTCCTCCTGGAGTCAGCAATTGTCTATGGTGGAGTACGCCCACAACACGTTGCCAGTGTCATCCACGGGCCTATCACCATTTGAGTGTAGCGTAGGTTACCAGCCACCCATTTTTCCTAGTCTGGAATCCGAAGTCGCGGTCCCCTCCGCCCACGCCTTCGTCCAGAGGTGTCACCGCACTTGGACTAGAGCCCGTGAGACTCTACTCCAAGTGGGGGCGCGCACCAAGGCCAAAGCTGATCGCCACCGGCGGAGGCCTCCCGTATACGTTGTCGGTTCTAAAGTGTGGCTTTCTACCAAGGACATTCCTCTCCGCTCCGTTTCAAATAAGCTCGCACCTAAATTTATTGGCCCGTTCTCTGTCACCAAAATCATTAGTCCGGTGACAGTCCGCCTTAATCTTCCTCCAGTGTACAGGAGGATTCATCCCGTCTTTCATGTTTCCAAGATTAAGCCCGTATTTTTTGCTCGTATTAATCCGCCTGTCCCGGTTCCCCCCCCGCCGCGTCTTGTAGATGGGGAACCTACTTATTCGGTCAATCGTGTTCTGGACTCGAGACGGAGGGGGCGCGGATTCCAGTACTTGGTGGACTGGGAGGGTTACGGTCCGGAGGAGAGAAGTTGGGTTCCGGCTAGAGACATCCTGGATCACTCCCTTATCGATGATTACAATCGGCAGGTAAGGGAGTCTGGGAACGCCAGGAGGCGTTCCTAGGGAAGGGGGTACTGTCACGGTTGGTAAATCCTATGTCTGCTTCTTGTCTCGTGTTTCTGTTATTGTATGTGTGTGTGCTGATTAGAGGGGCGTGGCCGCCCATCAGCGCTCGTCAGCAATCACCCATCACCAGCTGCAGTCTATCATTCATGTGTATATATTCTCATCAACTTCTCATCTCCGTTGTCAGATCGTTGTTTGTGGTTCCTGGTGTATGTGTTCCCAGTCTCGTTCAGTCGTGTCCTTCTCTTGTTCCGGTTCTTGTTCATTGGATGTTGGATTACTGTTCGTCGTTGGATTTTCACCACCACTACCACTGCACGCTGCACTGTCTTCTGACCATCGGAGTCCCTGCGCTACTAACCTGTTTGCCTGGACTTTGGACTGCCTATCCATTCTATCATTTAAATAAAAGAGTTTACTGCATCTGCTTCCTTTAATCACTCCGTGACACATACATTGTGATTTCTGGATTTTTTTTTTTTTGATTATGTCTCTCACAGTGGACATGCACCTACGATGACAATTTCAGACCCCTCCATGATTTCTAAGTGGGAGAACTTGCAAAATAGCAGGGTGTTCAAATACTAGAAGGTGTGTGTGTGTGTGTGTGTGTGTGTGTGTGTGTGTGTGTGTGTGTGTGTGTGTGTGTGTGTGTGTGTGTGTGTGTGTGTTCTGTCAGTATGCCTGCCGTCGCATCATCAGGTGGAGCTGCACATTGAGGACCCCCCCCCCCCCCCCCCTCCATATGTGAAGCGCTTTGAGTGCCAAGAAAAGTGCTATATAAATGTAATGAATTATTATTAGTTAAATAAATTAAAGATATATTTTTATTTTATTTAGATATACATTTATATATGTTATATTATATAAATGTATATATGTTATATTATATAAATGTATATTATTTAAATATAAATGAGTAGACTGTTTTAACTCTTAAATGCATTCCTCAGGCATTCATCTGCCCCCCCCCCCCCCCCCCCACCCACCCACCCACCCACCCCTCATTATTTTTATCTTCTTTTTTTTTTCTTTAAAAACAACAAAAACAAAACACAGTTAGTGTACAAATTCAATTTAATAATTCTTTAAATAATTTTAAAGCAAGCAAATTTTTTTACTTTTTTAAAAACATTTTGTTATGAACACACACGGCAACATTTATTTTTCCAGACGTTGCGCAGGTTTCATGCATTTCAGCAGCTCGCCCCATATTTCACGGGTGTGCAGGGATTCATAGATGTTAGGAGGTCTGCTCTTTCCTCTTGATAATAGATGCCAGTAATGAATCTCGTGCGTTCTTCACCGTTCTTGTACTGTCGGAAGAGCTGACCAGAGCACAGGGATTGAACCGTAGAGATTCTGCTGAAAATGTCAATGGTGCAGGAATGGTTGGGTGGAATCTCTATCTCTGTAGTCACTGAGTGCAGGTCCTGATCAACGTTAGATGTCGTTTCAGAATTCAAGTGAGTGTAGTCATATTTACCAGTAAGTATACCACCTGATTTAAATAAACCGAGAAAGCTACCAGAGGCCGATACCTCCACCGCTCCTCCAACCGTATGCGTGCGGCTCTTTATGGAAGCTCTTGTTCTGTCGCTGCCTTGGTCAAACTTCACCACATGTTTGGCTGGCTTACAGTTCCGGTTGTCAGCTGTGACCCGTTTTATCACTTCTATCTTGTCTGGCTTTACATTTTTTTTGTCTTCACAATTATCAGTTTGAAAATCCTGACCTTTTATGTCATAGTTTATAGTGAGAACTTCATCACTTTTTGTTAAACTGCCTTTGGTCACAGAACGAATACCATTGTTATCTCTAGCAATGTAGAGAACTTTACAAATCATAACTGGGTTAAATGGAATCTGGCCTTTATTTAAATCTGCCCATGTTTTCCACTCTAGAATTTCAAAGTTGTCTTTATTCACTAGAAATCCAAGTCTCTCCTTATTAGCACATGGGCTCATTTCTGAACTATTAACTGCTTTTAACGTAACCTCATTACATTTCCCAATTTCAAGAATGTAATAATCATCGTTGTTATGAGAAACTATAACTGCATGCTCAGGAGGATATGTGGATACAACAAACTCCAAGTAAGTGTCTAAGCCAACAGGGCCCTGGTCCTTATCTTTCACAGCTGGAGCACGTCTGAAACGGCCATGAGGATGAAGGTGATGACGATGGTTAGAAGAGTCTGCGAGACAAAGCCAAAAGAAATACACAAATCAAAGACTGATAACGTATTTATTTACAATAATTTAAAATAAGTATATCTTCACACATGGATTATAGTTTAGTCTAGGAGTTCTGCAGAATGTTGAACACAAGAACTGAAGGTGAACACACCAGTGATGTTGGAGAGATCCTCTGAGTTTACTCCAGTATACAGTGTGGAGATGTGTATCAGAGTAAAGATGAAGAGCACGTTGAACCCCATCATCATCTTCAGTCTCAGTGTCTGTGAATATCAGCAGTCACGAGAAGAGGAGACTGGTGTATAACACTGCTAATAACTCTTTCTTTTGTTTAAAAATGTTTCCGCCACCGCCAGCATTTTTGATTGTGAGTTTCACGCCCCCAGAATATTTTGTTCTATGAATATCTGAACATGAGCCTCTTGCTTTTAAACAAAAATAATAATTTATATCATAAATTCGAAGAAACAAGACACCTTATTTAAAGTCACATGTAAAATATTGTACCATGTCTCACCTGTGAACGATCTCCTGTAAATGTGTATGGGGTGGCGTTTGTAAAGCGGCTCACAAGTATTTTGTCACATTTTGTCACATTTTAATGTCACCCCATAAATGTGGAGTTGCTGAGACTAAAGCTCTTCAGTTCCCTGACCCTGTCCAGTGCGGTGTATATATCAAATACAGTCGTGTACATTATCATATGTGGCCAGAGTATACATTTATTTTCATCAATACTGAAGCCTTATATTGCAAAACTCTTCACTCATTCAGAGACACAGAAGTCTATTTGTACCAAACTGTGAATCATTGTTCATTGCTTTCACACAAAATGCCTTCAATGAGCATACTTTTATCATAAATACTTCACCATCTGCAAAACAGAAAACACCAAAGCACTTTTTTTCTAATGAACGCACTTTCAAAACTGATAAAAGCACATTTAAATCAGTCAAATTCAAATATAAACCGTGAGCAAAACCAACCTCAGTTTACTGTAATATAATATTGCAACGCATATGCCTTCAGGGCTTAAGGGGTTAATTATCTAATTAGGAAAAGTTAACTAGTTAGAAATACAGATAAGAACTTGAAGCAAGATAAAGAGTTAAAGTAGACAGGAGTATAAACGAGTCGTCAAAAAAAAAAAAAGAGTTCAAATCAGCTACGGTGAATATAAAGAATATACTGTGATGTTGGACATTTAGGAAAGTCCAGCTGAAGTCCTAAAGATTCCTGAAGTTCCTCTAAAACCCTGACCGTGTCAGAGCAGATTTATCAGGACAGACTTCAGTACTTTCACTGAGATCATGGAACAATCACACACTGAGGTTGTGTTGCTTTTCTTTCATTTTTAAAACTGTTATACATTAAATGTTATTAATGGTGAATAAATCTATGAAAATGTACTCACGTGTCTTCTGTATCAGTGATCAGTCTTCAAACTGGACTTTACAACTCACAAGCTCAAGTGTGTGTCAATGTCCTCTGAGTATTTCTGAGAGTGTGAGGATGTGTGCGCTGTGCAGATGATGGTCAGGAAAACTTTGTTGGGACGTTTTATAGAGCTAGATCTAATACGGGAACCAAAACTATTCAGGGGTGTGTTTTCTGAAAGCATCGGTGGCCAAATATGGACAAGATCCACCGTTATCAGCAGTTTAACGAGTCGGTGTCTCCTAAGGTGACCAAACGTCCTGGTTTCCTAGGACATGCCCTGTCCTGGCGGCTCTGGCTGTTTTTTATAAAGTGATGAAAATGTCCTAGTTTTCAAAAAACTGCTGGGAAAGATCAGCTCTACACAGGGATGAATTATGACTTGTAAAGGCCCTGGGGCCAGTTATCATCAGAGACCACCCCCCATAAAAAATTAGATTTTTTTTCACGCAATGAAAAATCCCAAGGCAAAGAGAACACATCGATAGACAAGACAAGGCCGGTTACTTATATGAAACAAAGTCTCAGCTTTCAAATTATGTCAATTTTATTACGAAATTCAAACAATAAATACTTTTTTGGCACGTGACAGATCAGCACCTCGGTTCAAGCGGCACGTGAACTGATCTAGCTCTTCTTTAGTTAGTAAATCAATTCGAATGAACTATGCTGGAAGACAGTAGCCTACAACTTACTGAAATGTGTCATGTCTCATCTAATCACTCAATCAGTGCGGAAATATAGGTCAATAAAACAACTGAGCCTGTCACGTAACGTATATTTACCTCAGAAAAGCCATTTAATGACCACAGCCTAGAAAAATTATATTTGATTTGTTAATTTTAACCTTTAATAATAATACCAACTCCCTGTAGCCTATATTTACAGCATTAGTGAGAGATTTTTCCTTGAGAAAAAATAACATGTAGCTATAAGGTAGCCTACCTGATATTTATCCAAATTAATTGAAGTAAACATTGTTACATGTTCTTACTAAACTTAATGAAATTCTATTTGGTCAGCAAATGTTTTGAGAATCACAATCCACTAATTGTGAAGTTTTTTTATTTTTTTATTTATACAAACCTTTCTAATGATTTATATTCATAGGCTGCCTGCTGAACATGGGTTTGAGCTCTTATATTTCCAAACTAGAAAAGTTCAGATTAATGCATTTAACTCTTAAAGAAGTTCAATGATTAAAAGCTTGATAATTAGAAAGATTTTTGCAAGGATTTAGTTTTTCCTCTAGCTCTGGTATTTCAAGTCTGATACTGTATGTTAGTGTTTTTGTCTTTTTATGTTGCAAGGCTTGATGCTAAAATTATCTTTTCTTTCTTTTCAAATTTTTCAAAAAGACAAACCGTTTCCTATGCAGTGGACATGTAAGTACTGCACATTTTGTGCTGAAAAGAGGGGCTACTTACTTAAGCATTACCGCTTAAAACATGGGTGCCACACTCGAATATCACCACTACCATGCCTTCACAAGGAATGCCTGTGCACATTTAAATCTTTCAATGCACTCAAAGTCCACTTATCAACATGGCACATTAAAAAGAACCTAGGGAACGTGGGTGAAACTGCTTTCCATTGTCAGCTATGTGACTTTGTAGAGCCTTGCACTGAAGCTGACTTTTTTACCCATTTACGAAGACATTTGAAGCTGAAGCAAAAGGTTTGTTGTCCATATCAAGGCTGTAACTTTCAGAGCAATGTTTATTCAACCTTTAATGCACATAAAAGCAAAGAACATCAAGACCACAATAAGATGGCATTCAAACCTGAAATTGTGTCACATAATGAACTTGAGGAACCTCCACCGCATATAAATATTCAACCCGAGGAAAGTGCCCCTGAAACTGATGAGGTTGAGTTTGAGGTTACTGAGCTCAGTGAAGATGTGGAGAACTTGGAGAGTCAGTTGGAACATAATGTAGCAGCTCTTTTTCTGAAAATGTCATAAATTCTTAACATCTCTGAAAATGCCCTGCAAGAAGTTATAGAGCAGATCAACCAAATTTATGTGCTTTCACAGCCTTTGTTACATACATCTGTTGGAAAAATATTAAATCAACATTGTGGAGATGTTGAGGACTCTTTAGTGAGTGAGATAGCTAAAGTATTTAATGAGAATAATGTTTTCCTGAAATTCACTTCTACTGGGGGGTCATTGTCAACCACTAGCAAGCGAACATCATACATTTCAAAAGAATTCTCAGTGGTAATGCCTGTTGAGTTTGTCCTAAAAAATGACAGACAGACATTGGTGTATATCCCCATACTAAAAATGCTGCAGATGTTACTAAACAATGGAGACATTTTAGATAAGGCCATGTCACCTGAGACAAATATGTCACAAGGATACAGATCTCACAGGGATGGTTCCCGTTTTAAAGACAATTCTCTCTTGACAGAGGAAGAATTCAGGATTGCTCTTTACTTGTACATAGATGATTTTGAGGTGGCTAACCCCTTGGGAACCTCCAGAAAGAAACACAAGCTATGTGCCATTTACTGGGTACTTGGAAATCTACACCCTAAATATCGCTCCTCTCTTCATACCATTCAGCTTGCTCTACTTTGCAAGGTCAACAGTCTCAAAGACCATGGTTATGGTGAAATTCTCCACCCACTCATTCAGGACCTTGTTTTTCTTGAGCAACAGGGTGTATATGTTGAACAGTTAGGAGCCAGCATAAAAGGCACAGTCTTATTTGTTGCAGCAGATAATTTAGCTGCCCATTCTTTGGGAGGGGTCTTTGAAAGCTTCACAGTAAGTCAGATGTGCCGATTCTGTATGGCCAAACGGGAGGAAATACAACACAAGGAAGTGCGGACAGGCTCATTTCAACCAAGAACAAAAGAAAACCATGATTGACAGGTGCAAGATGTATTGCAGGATCCAACCATGGCTCAACAATATGGCGTGAAAAGAAGCTGCCCACTTAGTGAAAGCTTGGAACATTTTCATGTTGTCAATGGTTATCCTCCAGATCTTTTGCATGATCTTCTGGAGGGTGTTGTTCCAGTTGAATTGGCCTTGTGCTTGAAGGCACTAATATCAAAGGGATACTGCTCACTTGAAATCCTGAATGTGGCTATTAAACAGTTTCCATATACATTTTCAGACAGAACAAAACCAACCCCAGCTCATCGCAAAGAACTTTGCTTCCAAAGGAACAATTGGAGGAAATGGTCATTAAAATTGGACACTCCTCCGCCTTCTGCCACTACTGATAGGTCATCACATTCCTGAAGGGGATGAAACCTGGGAGGTTTTAATTAACTTAAAAGATGTAGTGGAATTGTCAGTGTCTGCAAACTTCTCAGAGGAGTCAGTGTGCTTTCTTGACTGCAAGATTGCAGAACATAGAGATATATTTCAGAAAGTTTTCCCGAACGAGAAGCTACGACCGTTTGTTGTAATCCTTGGTGTAACTCAAATTGTCTTTGCAATGTCATCATCTGTAGAAGCTCAGAGGGCTGTGTTCACCTGCAGAACACCTGGTCCACCAGGTATATGTAGCTTGAGTCCAGCAGGTGGATGAATGAGTTCAGCTTTTCTTTCTGTGATGCGAACAAGGTTCATAGAGTCAATCTGGACCTTTTTGACTTGTTCAGTTGACGTGTCATGGAGAAACTTCTGCTTCCCTGGCACCTTCCCCATGATGATAATCTGACCCTCCTTGACCAATCCTGTCACCTCCAGCGGTGCGGTTGTCTGGGCAGACCTCAGTGGGTGAAGGGGTTCTCCTTGATTCCACACTGCTTTGTGTGAGACACCTGACAAGCATCTTAAATGTCCGCTTCACGATTGAGCACATATGAACTTAAAGTCGTAAGGAAATGCATTGGAACACATAATGCAACAAAATCATGTTATGTTCAATGTAAAATACCATGTTCATGTCAGCAAGTGTGAATGGTACATCTGGTCTCATATGTTCCTCAAGGTCAGGTAAGGTGGTCTCATTTTTAATTATCCAATTCTTTCACCACTGTGATGATATTAAATGGTAGTGGAATTTAAATATTCTTGGTCTGACTTACTCAAAGGAAATGCAGCAAGAAGTCGGTGCATAATCAAATAATAAAATAAATGATACGCATCAATACATCTTGTAATAACAATAATAATATTCAAATACAAAAATATGAAGAATCACTGTTTGTTCGGGAATCTTCCAATGCAAGCCACCTATGCAGATATAAGGAGTGACTTGGAACATGAATAATCATACAAGGATGGAGATTGTTCATTCCTTGCAACAGTTGTGTGTGTGTGTCTGGTGAGAGAGAGGGAGTGTGTGTGTGTGTGTGTGTGTGTGTGTGTGTGTGTGTGTGGTGAGAGAGAGGGTGTGTGTGTATTTGTGTATGTGAGAGGGAGTGTGTGTGTGGCTCAGTCACAGTCGATGACAGGTAAATTTTAAATTCTGTAATTTGTTGAAGCGCTCACACTTCAGATCTATTCGTTATTGATGATGTTTCAGTTATTATTGGTTTGTTGAGAAATCGTCCCGGGTTACGTATGTAACCCTAGTTCCCTGAAGGAACGAGACGCTGCGTGAAAACGCTGCGGGAACGCTTCTAGCGTTGTGCGTCTTGAAGCATAGTATGGAATCAGCCAACGGCGAGACGGAACGTCACGAGTGACGTCATCGACCAGGAAACTATAAAGCACACCCATGAACACAATGGCGACAGCTTCTGGAAAAGTCTGAAGCAAGTCGATCAAGGGAATGCTGGGAGTATGGCAACGACACGCAGCGTCTCGTTCCTTCAGGGAACTAGGGTTACATACGTAACCCGGGACGTTCCCTATCAGGAACATCGAGCTGCGTGAAAACGCTGCGGGAACGCTAATACCCACGTCGCCATAAGAGCAAGTGACCGACTGTGTGAATCACGGATTAAATTCAGCCGAAAGCACCTGCGCCCCAGGGGTGGAGCTAAGGTCTAGGTCATAAAACCTGACGAAAGTATGCGGTGAGGACCAGCCTGCCAGTCAAAGGTGAAGGCTGACCAGCCGACTCATAAGCAAGTGAGATGGCCTCGACCACCCACTTGCTCATCCTCTGCTTAGACACTGGAGACCCCTTCTTAGGTGGGGTCAACAAACAAACAACTGTTCTGATTTCCTCCACAGGGCAGCTCTGTGGACATAAGTATCTAGAGCCCGGACAGGGCAGAGCAGATTAAGTTTTTCCTGATCTGACGATGTAAAAGGAGGAGGACAGAAGGCCTGCAGAACTATAGGTCTGGCCACATTGGTAGGGACCTTAGGGACATAACCTGGCCTGGGGTGGAGAAAAGCCTTCACCATCCCAGGCGCAAATTCCAAACACGAAGGAGCAACCGAGAGAGCCTGAATATCTCCGATTCTCTTAAGAGAAGAAATTGCAAGAAGAAAAATAGTCTTTAAAGTAACAAACTTTTCAGAAACTTCTTCAATAGGCTCAAAAGGAGCTAGGGAAAGACCTTCTAGAACGATGGCCAAGTCCCACGCTGGCACCCTCGTGCGGACTACAGGCCTCAGCCTCAAAGTACCACGGAGGAAACGAGTTATAAACGGGTGTCTCCCCAAAGAGACTCCACTGAAAGGGACATGGTAAGCAGCAAGTGCCGCCACATACACCTTTAGTGTGGAGGGGGATAACCCTGAGGAGAAACGCTCCTGCAGGAACTCCAGCACTGCACCCACTGGGCAGTTAACTGGGTCCAACAGGTGTTCTCCACACCAAGAAGTGAAGAGCCTCCACTTCAAGGCGTATAACTTCCTCGTGGAAGGAGCTCTGGAGTGAAGGATGGTCTCAACAACCTCGGTTGAGAGACCAGCACCTACGAGCTGGGCCCCCTCAGAGGCCAAGCCCATAGCTTCCACAACTCTGGGCGGGGGTGATAAATCAACCCGCTCGCCTGAGAGAGAAGGTCCCTCCTGATCGGAATCTCCAGAGGAGAACCGTCTAGGAGAGATATAAGGTCCGCAAACCAAACTCGGGCCGGCCGGTACGGGGCTACCAATAGTAGACTGACCCCGTCCCGGCGAACCCTCTCCAGAACTCCTGGGAGCAGAGCAATCGGGGGAAAGGCGTACAGACGTGACCTCGGCCACGGCTGTACCATAGCGTCCAACCCCGCGGGGCTGGATGACTGAGAGAGAACCACAGTGGACAGTGTGATGTCTCCCTGGACGCAAATAGGTCTACCTCGGCACGACCGCACTGCATCTGAAGGAGCTCCACCACCTCGGGGTGGAGTCTCCATTCCCCGGGCCTCGGCCCCTGCCTCGACAGGATGTCCGCTCCCTGATTTAAATACCCCGGGAGATAAATCGCCCTCAAAGAGAGGAGCTTCCCCTGGGACCATAGAAGGATCTGGCGAGCCAGATTGTATAACGGGCGAGAGCGCAGACCCCCCTGATGGTTTATGTAAGAGACCACCGATGTGTTGTCGGACCAGACAAGAACATGATGAGCTCTGAGGTCTGGTAGGAAGTGTTTCAGAGCCTGAAACACTGCCAACATCTCTAGACAATTTATATGCCATAATCGATGATAGTCCTGCCACAGACCCTGGGCTGGGTGACCACTCATGATCACCCCCCAGCCTGTGAGGGAAGCATCTGTCGTTAGCGTTACACGACGACAAAGAGCTCCCAGCACAGGTCCCTGGGACAGAAACCAAGGATCCCTCCAAATGACCAGAGCACGGAGGCAACGCCATGTAACTTTGATCATGCGGAGGGGGTTTCCCCTCAGGGAGAACCCCTTGGTTCTGAGCCACCACTGTAATAGTCTCGTGTACAGCAGGCTGCAAGGTATAACCTTAGACGCTGCTGCCATGAGACCCAGCAATCTCTGGAACTGCTTTACAGTGAGCAACTGGCCTAGCTTCACTTGTTTTGTGGCTGACCCCAGAAAGAGGTTCTCTGAGATGGAGATAACACACTCTTCTTGGCATTCAGCCTCAACCCCAATTTCTTGAAGTGCGCGAGGACGACATCTCGATGCCGAGCCGCCACTTCGTGAACGTGCGGGGAGATAAAGCTAGACCGAACGGAAGAACATAATATTGGTACGCTTCGCCCCCGAAAGCGAACCTCAGGACTTCCTGTGTTGCGAAAGGATGGAGATATGGAAATACGCGTCCTTCAGATCTATCGTGACAGACCAGTCCTCGGATCTGATTTGTGACACGATCTGCTTCAGAGTGAGCCTCTTGAACCAGAGCTTGCTACTGAGCAACTTAACGGGCGCAGATCTAAAATTGGACGCAACCCCACCATCCTTCTTTGGAACGATGAAATATCGGCTGTAATAACCAGACTCTTTGCTGGGAGGAGGAACCCGTTCTATAGCCTCCTTCTGAAGGAGCGTTTTCACCTCTTGTCCCATTACCAGAGCCTGCTCGGGGCCCACCACTGTGGGCAGGACCCCGCTGAATCGAGGAGGACGAGACCTAATATCATAACCTTTCTCTATCGAATGCAGGACCCACTGAGATACTTTTGGACACTCCGCCAGAAAATCTACAAAGGGTACCAGCCTCTCGAGACTGGCCTCTGGAATATTCTGAGCAGCAAACACAGCGCCCTGTAACGGCGCACCGGCAGGAAACAACTGGTTTGACTGCTCTAAATCCCTCCTCAGAGGGGGCGAGCGTCCCTCGGGAAGCGCTCGCTGGGCCCGTCTACGCCCCGACACGAAGGCGGGGTTGGCAGAAGGGACCCCTGAGGGTACCGGGAGAAAATGGGCACCGTCTGATGCGGTGAACACCTTTCTCTCACGGTAGGGACCACCCTCAGCATCCTGACGCCAGTGGCGTCAGGACTTCTTAGACGAAGCCTTCTTGGCCATAATGACTGTCCTCAGATCAGTCTTATGGCCAGAAGACCTCGGTTGAGAGTGTCACGCTTGGTCCCACTGCAGGGGGAGCACAAGACGCGACACTCTGTAGAGGGGGCGAGCGTCCCTCGGGAAGCGCTCGCTGGGCCCGTCTACGCCCCGACGCGAAGGCGGGGTTGGCAGAAGGGACCCCTGAGGGCACCGTGAGAGAATGGGCACCGTCAGATGCAGTGAACACCTTTCTCTCACGGTGGGGACCACCCTCAGCATCCTGACACCGGTGGCGTCAGAACTACTTTTTTTTTTTTGATGAAGCCACTTGGCTATAATGACTGTCCTCAGATCAGTTTAACCCCCGAAAACTTCATCTGAGAGTGTCGCGTCTGGTTCCACTATTTTGCAGGGGGAGCACAAGACGCGACGCTCTGATTTTATTGCGCCCATGCGAGGAGCTTATCGACAGCCAGGACTGACCCGCCCATCAGTCCCTGTCTTTAAATGCCGGTGCCTAAAAGACGAATTCGTTTCAGCGGAGAGATGCCAGTAGGCGTCTCTCCAGTTTTTCTAGGCATCGCCTCATAACCGTAAATAAGCCTCAGCAATATAAAAATATTTTTGTAGAGATCTGAGGGCTAAAAATACAGTATGAAATCGTTTTCTTCCAGGACTTCGACACCTCGGTGTGGAGATCCGGAAAAATGGCAGGCACCGTCGTGGAGGTTGCACTCGGGAAGGCAAACATAGTTTATACAATATTTTTATATAAAAAACTCCTGCCAAACTGCTGACCACTCAATGTTTAATTTTTCTACAGCATGAGTAAGCACCTCCATAAGCTCCTCATTTATTTCTGTTCAGGGGAATATATCATATATCATATATATCATAATCCCCTTATTTTATAGTTTATATAATATTATTATTATTATATTTTTAATACCAACAACATTCAGCTCCTCAGAACTGGATAGTTGCAATATTAATGCCACAGCCTGGGCAGAAGAAACCGCAGAGCGTGCTTCCAACCCAAACTGAGGCACTGAATCTAACAGTTAAAGGCTGAGATAGGGCGAGGCCCGTCTCAAACCCCGCTGTCAGATTCACCCGCGATCGCCACGACACGCGCCGCCGCTCTGCCTCGACAGACGCGGGACCCGAGCCGCGGGGAGCGCGAGCCGAACCACTCTCCTCAAAGAGTGATCGGCGGGAGCAGAGCGTTCTTATTGGAAAACGCTCGCAATGCTCACAATCAGCCCCCTCGAGAGCTGACCGGGCATGCTGTACTCCCAAACAAACAACACACAGATCGTGTGAATCCCCACCCGTGAAATAACGAGTACAGGGGGGAACACACACTTTCTGTAATGCTGCTCGCTTAGATATGTGAATACATATATATAGCCTTATTTTTTTTTTTTTAAGTGAAAAACTCCTGCCTAGCAATCACTAAAGACAGACAAAAACACTGGGACAGATTCACACACAAATCGCTTGCTGAAGACAACAGAAGCTGTCGCCATTGTGTTCATGGGTGTGCTTTATAGTTTCCTGGTCGATGACGTTCCGTCTCGCCGTTGGCTGATTCCATACTATGCTTCAAGACGCACAACGCTAGAAGCGTTCCCGCAGCGTTTTCACGCAGCTCGATGTTCCTGATAGGGAACTGGACCGATTCCCAATAACTTCTTACCCGAACCCGATGTGCATAAATAATTTATTTTTTAAAGAAAGACCCAACCCAAGACAGACCCAATAAAATTGAACCTGAATCCGACCTGACGGCTTGTCATCTAGAGCTCTGCTGCACGTATCCAACATAATATTCTTGAGATGTTGAGATTAGGGGAGTGAGGTTTACACACAGCTCTACTGAAATATATAGAACAGCCAATGATGGAGATGTTCAACTCCTCTTTCACACAAACTATTCTATTGCTGTTATATATTGTCCAACATTCCTGTCTGTATTTGTGAGAAGTGGCGCTGTCCTCAGTTGAAAGATAGCCTACTTTACAGCTTTATTATCAAGTAAATAGGTGTGTGTGTGTGTGTGTGTGTGTGTGTTCGTCTCGGCCGCTGTCCATTTCCTAAGGTTCTGAAATGCAAAAAAAATGTGACTACTTTTTTTTAAAGGGCGTACGCCCATGAGCACCCACGGAGGAAAACATAAATCGGCACCTAGATTACACGATATAGGCCTACATCCTGATTTGTACATTCATTGATATGCCGCGCTAACGTTTACTATTATTACGTATTATTAGTCTAAACAATAAATCAGGTAATCTGGCTTTCATAACTCTTTAAGACCGCACGTCACTGGTTATTCTGTGTTGTCATCATTCAGTTTGGATTTGATCTTTAATGTAGCCTATTAAAAAAATAAATAAATACAAAGCAGCTGATATTGCCATAGCGACAACAAAAAGCTAGTGGATAGTGATGGGAAGTCCGGCTCTTTTCAAATAATCGGCTTTTAGAGCGGCTCGTTCGCGAATGACACATCAACACTAGTGGACTGCCGAGTCGCTTTCACCCCAAAATGGCGGAAGCGTAGCGCTGCTGCTGGGCGCTGGTGTTGCAATTCTACATTAGAATTCAACCAAGCCATGTAATAATTATTAATTTTTTTTTTTTTTTTACGTGTTTAGTTTTTTATAGCATTTCTGCTGTGTTGGACTATGATGTCGCCACTGCGTCACAATATTTGTCAAACGGCAGCCCCCCCGCCGATGACCCAGTGTCCCTCCAGTAGATCTGCCCTGCCGCGACTCTGAATATCCCACATCTGACAGCCGCACTACTCCTCAAACACTAGATTCATCCGCGCTCGCGTTAAAGGAGCCGATGCACAACCCTCGTTAACATGATAATTCCGCTAATAACTGCTATTGCAGGTTTTAAACAGAGACGGCGACAAAGAGGCTAAATTTAGTCACTGCCTGATTAAAATGAGCCCACCTTAAACATGAACTCATACTCACTAAATGTAATCCAGTAATATAATCTGAAACCCTTCTGCACTTTTATTCTTGATATTTTAAGTGCATTTTGATTTGTATTTTACTTAAAAGGATAGTTCCCCCAGAAAATACATTTCTGTTATCATACTAATCTCATTCATAGCATTCCAAACATATATGATATTCTTTCATCTGTGGAAAATAAAGGTTATTTTGAGACTAAATATTCAAGACTTTTCCATGTCCCTCAACTATATGATTTTTGGCTTCTTTATCATAAACACAATAGCTCATTTCACTGATTTACTTACGTAAGCTCAACACCAGTAATATTTATTATACATATAACATATTTAGCCTACACTGTAAAAAGTGATTGTTGTATAGTCTCGTAACTCAAGAGATCAGATTCAGGAAACTCACATGTCTCTTTACTAGTATTACATGTACCAAAGACAACTTTCTCTTCCTCTCTTACATGCACACCAGTTCCCCATATAATACACCAACTCCCCCTAGTGGGCATTTACCAATCAACTTTATTACTGTAAGTGAACACAACATCTCCCCAAGACTTTATTGACTACATCTGTACTGCAGCTTCACTGAACATTACCAAAGATATAAATACTCAGTTAATTGAAAGGTTTTCTGATTTCATGTATTTTTCAGTTACATTTCACCAAATGCAGAACAACGCTCTAATAACCAAGCATGTTACACAATTATGTAACACTTTACAATAAGGTACATTAGTTAGCATTAGTTAATGTATTAACTATCATGAAGTAAAGTCACCTTCATTTATATAGTGTTTAACTTTTAATGTTTAATTTAAATGAATGAATGTTGGTCCCCCAGGCAGTGTCTCTAATGTGTCTCACGCTCCAAACGCAGTAAACACCGCTCACGAGCAGGAGTTCATCTACAGCATCTGCATGTGTTCAAGCGGAGGCGGACAAGGTCACACTCATGGCACACGCTCCACTGAAAACCACACATGCCATTGAAGCTCAGGAGGAGGAAATGAGACGGAAAAAGGAACAATTGGAGTTTGATCCTCAAATAACAGCTTTATCCACAAAGATTGCTGTGTTGCAATGGTTTGATAATCAAAGCAAATGTTCCCGCAGTTCAAATTCAAAATCAAAGCAGAGAGAACAAAGAGTTATTAATATAACTGATAACCAAAATGTTGATTCTTCATCTCAGTCAAAGGGTTTGAATCCCAGTGAGAATTAGTATGCAGTGAATTCAATGGCAGTGAATGAGGGAATGCAGCTGGAGTAGTTTCTGTCTCTGCCTTCATAACAGAGAATCAGAGGAACGGATGGAAAGATCAACAACTAATCCACACATCTGAACAACCTAATTTCCATAATTCTGCTCAAGGCAATATGGGAGTCCATCAAGTGCCACATCTTCTTCCTCCTCATGGTGATCCTCTGCTTGAAGTCTTGAAAAAGCAAGAATTAACAACTTATCTTATTCAACAACGAGCAAATCATTGTATCTTATACCAAAAAGGGAGATCTCAGTCTTCGATGGTGACCCAGTTCACAGCCGTGGCCAACATTTATGAGAATGACACAAATATTAATTTGCACAAAGTCTGCAGTCTCAGTTTTTATGATGGCAATGTGCATATACTCCAGAATGTTGTGAAGAGTGATCAGATTCCAATTAATTGCGAAGTCCCTCCTTGCCACGAAAATGAACTTGATCCCCCAAAAAATATTTCCGCTGCATTTCAGCCCTGTCAGCTGACATCATTACAGTGATCCTGTTCACACAGGGAGAGTGTTGAGGAGATCACTCTGTCATGACTGGAGACTGGAGAAGAGCCCGCGAGCCTCTCCTTCAGGAGCGCGCACAAAGGCTCAAGCCCCGTTCACACCGCCAGCGACTTTGTCGCTGTGTGTCGCTAGGCTCTGTACTGTGATGTCGCTTGTGGGTGTGTAGTGTTGTCACTCTGATGTTATTGGTAGACTGCACTTCTGGCCATATCTATACAAAAGACCATCACAAGTGATATATATAATTGTTATTTGACTGGGAATAAATGACTTTTAAGGCTAAAAAGAAACCGTATGCTGTTGGGAGAGTGTTTATATATTACCACAGCAGTGTTCAGTGGATTAAATCATTTACTAGATCAATGATCGATCGATGAACAAATTAAACTCACTCATACTGTCACAAATTATAAAAACGTCATTTGAATTTGACAAATAATAAATTTTCTTGTGCCTAATAGTCAACGTAATGCCGGGGAAATTGTAAAATGAACTGCAGCAGTGCTGAACGTGCATCATAAAATTACAACACTCGAACTATAACGTTAAATGTATGAATTAAACTCACTGAGATGTGTGTGAATTTTTATATACAAAATAATTACACACACTACGCACACATATATTATGTGTAAACAAACTTTTATTTTGGATGCGATTAATCGCGATTAATCCTTGCCCAGCCCTAACTAATACTGTGTTTGACCCCCTTTCGCCTTCAGAACTGCCTTAATTCTACGTGGCATTGATTCAACAAGGTGCTGAAAGCATTCTTTAGAAATGTTGGCCCATATTGATAGGATAGCATCTTGCAGTTGATGGAGATTTGTGGGATGCACATCCAGGGCACGAAGCTCCCGTTCCACCACATCCCAAAGATGCTCTATTGGGTTGAGATCTGGTGACTGTGGGGGCCATTTTAGTACAGTGAACTCATTGTCATGTTCAAGAAACCAATTTGAAATGATTCTAGCTTTGTGACATGGTGCATTATCCTGCTGTAGCCATCAGAGGATGGTACATGGTGGCCATAAAGGGATGGACATGGTCAGAAACAATGCTCAGGTAGGCCGTGGCATTTAAACAATGCCCAATTGGCACTAAGGGGCCTAAAGTGTGCCAAGAAAACATCCCCCACACCATTACACCACCACCACCAGCCTGCACAGTGGTAACAAGGCATGATGGATCCATGTTCTCCAGTCTTCAACTGTCCAATTTTGATGAGCTCTTGCAAATTGTAGCCTCTTTTTCCTATTTGTAGTGGAGATGAGTGGTACCCGGTGGGGTCTTCTGCTGTTGTAGCCCATCCGCCTCAAGGTTGTGCGTGTTGTGGCTTCACAAATGCTTTGCTGCATACCTCGGTTGTAACGAGTGGTTATTTCAGTCAAAGTTGCTCTTCTATCAGCTTGAATCAGTCGGCCCATTCTCCTCTGACCTCTAGCATCAACAAGGCATTTTCGCCCACAGGACTGCCGCATACTTGATGTTTTTCCCTTTTCACACCATTCTTTGTAAACCCTAGCAATAGATGTGCGTGAAAATCCCAGTAACTGAGCAGATTGTGAAATACTCAGACCGGCCCGTCTGGCACCAACAACCATGCCACGCTCAAAATTGCTTAAATCCCCTTTCTTTCCCATTCTGACATTCAGTTTGGAGTTCAGGAGATTGTTTTGACCAGGATCACATCCCTAAATGCATTGAAGCAACTGTCATGTGATTGGTTGATTAGATAATTGCATTAATGAGAAATTGAACAGGTGTTCCTAATAATCCTTTAGGTGAGTGTAAATTCCCTGGGCGAAGAAAAAACGTCTCCGGTTACGTATGTAACCTTAGTTCCCTGAAGGAACGAGACGCTGCATGGAAAACGCTGCGGGAACGCTTCTTGCGTTGTGCTTCATGAAGCCAGTATGTGAAAAATGCCAGAAAGTGTGATGGGTCAAATATGCTGATAAATGTATTTTTTTACATAAAACATGTTGTTTAAAGAGAGATTTGCAAAACTGCTTATACAGTATTTTTAAATATAACATGTTGCTTAAGAGAGATTACTAAACTGCTGATAGCCGCAAGTGCGTTTCGCACTTATCCTAGAAGAGGATATAAAGCAACCGAGACAAATATAACTTCTGCTTTGCTATGATAAATATGTGTTACAAGTGTGAAGGCAAGGAATTGTTGTCATGAAACCTCCAGCAAGAGGAGGTCAGGCACTTAGGTCAAGTTGGGTTTATATTTGCTGAGAAAGGTCCATCTGCAAAGTGCAAAACCCGAAAAGTGTTACTACTAAATATTTAAAAACTTCACTTTAATTCTCTGTATTGTTGCCAAATTCAGATCAAACATCACTGCTGTCCTGCAGTAGTTACAACTAACAACTAACAAATACAACTACAAGTAACAAGTAACAACTAACAACTACAACTACAACTACAACTAACAACTAACAACTAACAACTACAACTACAACTACAACTAACAAGTAACAACTACAACTAACAACTACAAGTAACAAGTACAACTACAACTAACAACTAACAACTAACAACTACAACTACAACTACAACTACAACTACAACTAACAACTACAACTAACAGCTAACAACTACAACTACAACTAACAAGTAACAACTACAACTAACAAGTAACAACTACAACCAACAACTAACAACTACAACTAACAAGTAACAAGTAACAACTACAACTAACAACGAACAACTAACAACTAACAACTACAACTACAACTACAACTAACAACTAACAACTAACAACTACAACTAACAACTAACAACTAACAACTAACAACTACAACTACAACTTACAACTACAACTAACAAGTAACAACTACAACTAACAACTGTTGTGGCAAAAACAATTAACAAAACAAATAAAGCATCACAGGATAAAAGACATAAAGATTCGAATTATATTTTAAAAGATTTATTGTTGCAACAACAAATCTCCATGATCTCCGTCCACACACAGACCAGCTGCAGCATGGAGGAAGAGAGATGAGAGATCACTGAGGAGGGGTTTTCTGGCAGTCTTGTTCAAGAGGAACAAAAAGGAACTTTATGACTACCTTTAGGACCAGGCGGTCTTTCTCATCTCTGAGTCAGAGGTCACTGCTCAACCCTCTCCTGAGTGTCTCACACACACACACACCCTCCAGCTGTATAAACATCACAACAGAGGACAGGGTCCATACAGACATACCAAGTGAGAAATACATGATTAAATTGAAGTAAGCCCACACAATGTTTAAAAAAGGAAATAAAAGAAAAGTGAAATGGAACATGATACAACATTTGGATAGTAAAAATATCCCTTTGGTGAATTAATGTAATTTGATTCTGAAATATTTGTGTACTGTATGTACAGTGGTATTGGCAAAATCTCACATGTAGTAAGTCAATGTCTTCTTTTAAGGCAGTGTATTTCTTTTTAGGGTGTGCTTTGTAACTTAAAAATGATTCAATAACCATTACAGACACATTGAATATAAGGTTCAAAGTTCTAATAAAGCAACTGTTTTAATAAATGAATAAAGTGCATTAGGGTTAGGGTTAGAGTAGAGTTATGGTTAGGTTAGGATACTCCGTTACACATGTATGTGTTCTGCTTCAAGGTTTGTGGGTGTGTTTCCTCTCAGGAGTTGTATATTTAAGGCAGGAGTCCGATCTCTCTCTCTCAGACTGAAGCTTTCATCAGACCCACTGCTGATACACACGTCTAGGTGAGTATGTTTCTGATAAAGAGCATTCAGAGCTCATTTGAAGACCTGTATTTCTGTTCATGTGCTCGTGCAGTCTAGGCCATTTTTACATTATATATTTAATTTAAAAAGAATTTACTCAGTAATATTACATGCCATTTTGGTACCATATTTTTTAAACAGATGTATTTGTTGTCTAACTTTGTAAGCAGGTAGTCGACAGGACCGCTAAAAATGGAAGGCAGACATACGGAAGCGTATTGCATTCACTTGAGGAAAAAAAAACCCTCTGTTTTTCTGAATTAAGGAGTTAATTATCTCAGAATTACGAGATGATTTTTCATGGGAAAAAAGTTTTTGCTCTGTTTTTCTGAATTAACAAGTTAATTATCTCATAATTTTGAGATAAGTAAGTAATTAATTCAGAAAAACAGAGCATCACTTATTTTTGCTATTTATTACACTACTTTTGACAAGTAATTTAAACATATATTTTAATGTTTTCTAAGTTATAAGCTAAATTTAGATTTAAAGCAACACTAAGTAGGATGTTGTAACTTCAAATAATGTTTCCAAAATCGTTTCAGTGGCTCATCAGGTCGTGACATGGTGAAATGCACTAATGCCTTTGCGGTCCTTTATCTGGTAGGGGAAAGTGGGGTGAGTTGTGCCAGTTTTTACTCAAAGTGACTTTAAAGTGAGGCCATGACAGTAATGCCTTCAACTTAAGGAGGTACATATATTTCAGGATGTGGTGCATCCCTGAGAAAAATAACTTTGGATCTGAAATAAATTGTTTCAGAAATATAGCTTTTGGGAAAAAAGTGGTCTCACGGGGGAATACGTTGGGGTAAATTGTGTCAGTGATTTCTGAAGTAAAACAGAACATTTGGATGTTATGAACTGTAATGCTATATGAAAGCAAGACAAATTCAATACAGAAATATTAATTTAAGGTTTATTTAGATATTGTCACCCTATTAAACTGTTGGAATAAGTCATAGTGTCGTTTTTGGTAAAACACAAAAACCGTAAATACACAATACATTATATTTGTGAATCATTTCAGGCAAAAAGTTTCTGGGTGGTTACTATGGTGTTGCTAGGCGGTTGTGCGGCGAGTTTTGCTACTACAAGCACCACTCACATGTTCTTCAGGAAATGTACATTCTAGCCACTGGCACAACTTAACCCAGGCCCTATGGCACAAATCACCCCTGACCCACAAGTTTGAAAAAGTAGCATGATCCAGCAGTTAAGAGCTGACATCATGCTAACTCTATAGACTCATTGTGTAGCCTGCTAAAGCACTAAAACATGTGTGAAATATTTTCAAACTTGTCTATAATTATTCAGACACTACAATCAAAAAACCTTAATCATAGAAATTATACTTTAAAAGGAAA
This sequence comes from Semotilus atromaculatus, assembly GCA_031834385.1. Taxonomy (NCBI): domain Eukaryota; kingdom Metazoa; phylum Chordata; class Actinopteri; order Cypriniformes; family Leuciscidae; genus Semotilus; species Semotilus atromaculatus. The sequence goes on along the minus strand of JAULUF010000075.1, from coordinate 745,200 downwards.
AAAAACAGTTTTTTGAGCTAAAATGTGCTTATCTCTCATGTGCTTATCTCTCATGCCATGTGTCTCTTTTCTTTGGAGGATGAGTAAAATGAATGGCTTTTAAATATTATGTGGTCACATGACCAATTTCTTCTATGGTTTTCTAAGAAGACGGAGGGAAGTTAGCATGTGAAGGAGACGGAGGGAGGTTAGCGAGTGAAGGAGACGGAAGGAGGTTAGCATGTGAAGGAGACGGAGGGAGGTTAGCATGTGAAGGAGATGGAGGGAGGTTAGCATGTGAAGGAGACGGAGGGAAGTTAGCATGTGAAGGAGACGGAGGGAGGTTAGCGAGTGAAGGAGACGGAGGGAAGTTAGCATGTGAAGGAGACGGAGGGAAGTTAGCATGTGAAGGAGACGGAGGGAGGTTAGCATGTGAAGGAGACGGAGGGAAGTTAGCATGTGAAGGAGACGGAGGGAAGTTAGCATGTGAAGGAGACGGAGGGAGGTTAGCGAGTGAAGGAGACGGAAGGAAGTTAGCATGTGAAGGAGACGGAGGGAGGTTAGCGAGTGAAGGAGATGGAAGGAAGTTAGCATGTGAAGGAGACGGAAGGAAGTTAGCATGTGAAGGAGACAGAGGGAAGTTAGCGAGTGAAGGAGATGGAAGGAAGTTAGCGAGTGAAGGAGACAGAGAGGAAGTTAGCGAGTGAAGGAGACGGAGGGAGGTTAGCATGTGAACGAGACGGAGGGAAGTTAGCGAGTGAACGAGATGGAGGGAAGTTAGCGAGTGAACGAGACGGAGGGAAGTTAGCGAGTGAACGAGACGGAGGGAAGTTAGCGAGTGAATGAGACGGAGGGAAGTTAGCATGTGAAGGAGACGGAGGGAAGTTAGCGAGTGAACGAGACGGAGGGAAGTTAGCGAGTGAACGAGACGGAGGGAAGTTAGCGAGTGAACGAGACGGAGGGAAGTTAGCGAGTGAATGAGACGGAGGGAAGTTAGCGAGTGAAGGAGACGGAGGGAAGTTAGCGAGTGAACGAGACGGAGGGAAGTTAGCGAGTGAATGAGACGGAGGGAAGTTAGCGAGTGAAGGAGACGGAGGGAAGTTAGCGAGTGAACGAGACGGAGGGAAGTTAGCATGTGAAGGAGACGGAGGGAAGTTAGCGAGTGAACGAGACGGAGGGAAGTTAGCGAGTGAACGAGACGGAGGGAAGTTAGCGAGTGAACGAGACGGAGGGAAGTTAGCGAGTGAATGAGACGGAGGGAAGTTAGCGAGTGAAGGAGACGGAGGGAAGTTAGCGAGTGAACGAGACGGAGGGAAGTTAGCATGTGAAGGAGACGGAGGGAAGTTAGCGAGTGAAGGAGACGGAGGGAAGTTAGCGAGTGAACGAGACGGAGGGAAGTTAGCGAGTGAACGAGACGGAGGGAAGTTAGCGAGTGAATGAGACGGAGGGAAGTTAGCGAGTGAAGGAGACGGAGGGAAGTTAGCGAGTGAACGAGACGGAGGGAAGTTAGCGAGTGAACGAGACGGAGGGAAGTTAGCGAGTGAAGGAGACGGAGGGAAGTTAGCGAGTGAACGAGACGGAGGGAAGTTAGCGAGTGAACGAGACGGAGGGAAGTTAGCGAGTGAACGAGACGGAGGGAAGTTAGCGAGTGAACGAGACGGAGGGAAGTTAGCGAGTGAACGAGACGGAGGGAAGTTAGCGAGTGAACGAGACGGAGGGAAGTTAGTGAGTGAAGGAGACAGAGTTTTATGAAACGTTAAAATATATATTAAAATTATATGTTAAAAGCAGTGTTGGAAATAGCAAATGTAAATTATATTATTGAATTAGAATCATAATTTTGCTCCAAACATTGCATATGGTATGGAAAATGTAAATTTAAATACAGAATTGCATTGACTTTTTGCAAATAACATTTCAAATTGAATATTGCTACCGACAAGGCTCCATAAAAGTGCTAAAGAAAACCGCAAATCAAAACATACAACATGCATACATGCTGCGCTACACTATAGTGCTATATTTACAGGAGTCCATCTTCACTTGTGACCTTGACTAATTTAAAGAGTGTGGGGAAAAATAGGTCGACACCATCTATGAAAACGTTACGATTAACAACAAAACATTAGCTCTGAACATTCCCTTATTTGTTTGTTATCTTGTGTTGCAGGTTAAGGAAAAATGTCAGCTATTGTTCCCAGGCGCAAAATGAAAGGTGTTGATTTCTGTGGATGTAGGACCAACTATTTCATAATCCGCTCTGATCTCGGCTGCTATATGAGGTCAAGTAATTTCAAAGAAGGGTCAGACCTCAGTATTTATGCTCTGCACCCCTCCTGCCAAAATGGAGACCATTACATTGGTGACTATGATTGGTTTTACATCATTAAGGGTAATGAATGCCGCAGAGTCACTGACCTGACAGAAGACACTTATTCCTCAGTCTACACCCTTCATCCCAACTGTCAGGGCGGAGACCATTACCTGGCAGCCTTTGGCTCGTTTTACATCATCTTCCAGGAGAAGGGCGTTTACAGAAGAACATCAGACCTGAGTAATGACTACCGTTCTGTTGAATATCCTCTGCATCCCAATTGCAGAGATGGTCTCTATTATTGGGGTCTGCCCAATCACTACTACTTCCTCAAGCCAGCCTCGAAGTGGGGAGTTGAATACTACAAAGGTACCAACTTCAACAGAGATGAGTGCACTGGTGTCTATTCCGTTCACCCTGATGTCCTGAACTTTCTGCCAGGAGGGCTGTCCATAACCAACGGCCCAGCGTTCAGCAAGTGGGTGAACATTAAAACGGCAAGTAATGATAGTCCCACACCAGTGTCATGGCAAAGGAAAATTACTAAAAAGGTTGGATACAATAAGGAGAAGATGTCCCAGATCACACACAACTGGAAGATAGCAATGTCAGCCACGATCTCATCTGGAGATCTTGAAGGGTTAATTGCAAAGTATCAATTCACCTTTTCAGCAGAATACGGAGGTTCAAGTGTGAAGACTGAGAAGGAAAACTGGAATGAAGAGACTCTGGTGGAAGAGCAACTATCATTCCAACTGAAGCCAAAGGAGCGTCTGTATCTGTGGCAGTACCAGCTGGGTCTCGGGTCAGAACCGGTGTTGTTCTGCCGGGATTTGAAGATTACCGATCAGCCGAACCCTCCGACTGAAGTCCCGCTGCCGCCTGCCTAAACACAGACTCTAAACTTTGACTTCCTAAGCAATTATTATATATCTGCTGCAAGCATTGCTTTAATTACAGTACAAATTATAAAATACAAAATTACTCATTATAGCAATAAAAAACAGACAAAATGCAGCTTTAACAATATTTGCAGACAGATCTGCTGCAAGACATTTATCAAAAAAATGCTTTGTTATATAGTATATTAGTTGTCCTTATAGATGTACAATCGAATTCTACTAAAGTGTTTGGTGCATAAGTCATAAAATTTTTTTTTTTTAAATTAGCTTTCTGTGTAAAACTTTGGGCTTCACCTGTATCCAACATAATTAATAATCTACTGTTAATAATCTGCAGTAAATAATTATATTAATCTTTATTAATTCATTTTCTATTAATCTTTTTGATCATCATAAGATTTTTATCCATTACTTTGTCTTACACGTCAGTTAATTCATAGTTTATTATTAATAGTATCGTTAACACATTAACAGGCTATGTACAAATAGTGAGTTCTTCATTCATTGTCACTGTGATTAACAATTATTTTTTAATTAGCTCATATGTAAAGATTTAGATAATGTTTTTTTATCCTTTGTTAACAACTTGATAAATGCACATATCTGATGCATTTTAAACCATGTACTAAAGTTGTTAATGTTCATCCAAACATTAAGAAGTTATTAATTCATAGTAAATAAATACTCATGTATAAAGGGAATTGATGCAAATTTAAGGCTTAAATAGTGTCTAACTGTCATCTATGTTTCCTCGTTTTCTTTTAATTACATTTTAAATCAAATTTAATCACTTATTCTTTGTTTTTATTTCCTAAGCTCTTGTTGTGATTAGTTTATGATTCTTTTTAAATCCTTTTAATGTAAATCACTTTGAATTACCATTGTGTATGAAATGTTCTATATTAATAAACTCGCTTTGCATTGACGTTTGTGTGACTGAATCTAAAGTGAGAAATATTTAGCAAATAATAATTATTGCCATTGTTGACAAATATACGGTACAGTTGACAGGGCAAATAAGCCCTAAATATCATTAAAGGGGACATATTATGTTTTCAAATCATTCCTTTTTACATATAAATCATACATTTGTGGTCTATATAAAGCAGAACTGCAATGCTTGGGTCTGAATTCCTCATTATTATAGCTCCACAGGCCCTTTTCTTCCCCTTTTCTGATGTGCGTCTGAGAGCAACTCGTTTTGGTGCGGTCTCTTTAAATGCAAATGAGACGCTTCATGCCCCGCCCCCTCTCAGGTTGCAGAGGGGACACTTGGTTCAACTCCACCACGTTCGGCCATTTTTGTAGTTTGATAGCAGAGATACGATTATCTAGCGCCACAGAAACTTTCTATTCACACGTTATTAAAGTACCCCTATCATGGTATGTTAATGTTTCCTAATGTTGTTGTAGAGTCTCCTACAACATGTTTACACGCATCAAATGTAAAAAAAAAAACAGTTTAATTTCCTCACAATATACATTTGCACATCATCACATTTTCCATGATTCTCAAACGGCTCGTCAAATGAATCAATCTCTCTAAATCCCTCCTTTCCGCGAGTTTATCTGCTCTGATTGGCCAGACAGCTCAGTCTGTTGTGATTGGCCTACCCGTGTACAGCGTCTCCAGAGCCAGACGCTATTGAGCGCGTCGAGAACAAAATCGCCCATTGCATAACACCGACAGCTCTGCGTGTCCTGAGGCTTCCTACACCGTAAACTAAACACAGTAACGAACAATGACGTCGATTTTACCATATTAATGCGAGCGCGAGTCTGGTGATGAAATATTAGAAGAACTAGTTATTTAACCTCCATCGCAAGGACGACTCGATAATAGTGGCCCACAGCTGATCAGCAGAAGTATTTCAGTTAAACAGTGATAATGAGAGTTAGCCAGTTAGCAGGAGACCTACACAATATAAGACTCAAAACTAAGTATTTTGAACACCATCTTTCAAGAGCAAGCGGTTTGTGAATCCTGCATTGAACTCCCGAGATTGGAGAAGCAGTCGTATACTATAAAATAAAGGGAACACAGAAATAGTTTAGGATTATACTGCTGTGATATCTTGGTAAAGATGAATTTTAACCATTGATTCTTCACATGCTCATCCTTGGAGAGTGAAAAATAACTGGCTTTACCTTCACATTATTCACAGCGCCGTCTTCTCGACATGATCCGGTCCAGTTCAGGAATCAGCTCCGGTTTGAGGTTTAAGTTTCCCTGCGAGTGCGCGCAGTAACTGGGCGCGGCCAATATGCTAGTGTTTCGTATCTACCTCACTACGAAATGGCTAATGACTTGTTTCAAAAACAATTAATTTCATAGACTCAGAGTCGACTCTCACTTTTGAAAGATGATAACTTTATATACGGTGCACTTTCAGATATAAAACTGTGCAGGATGTTTTCATTCAGTTAGAGCTTTATTACACACTACACGAACAGTCATTTTCAAAAATCCATGATAGGGGCCCTTTAACAAAATGTCAACAACGGAAGACTTGTCCATCAAGCCTTACATTTTCGAGCCAGACTTGGAGCAAGATGAAAATGAAGACGACGAACCTGCAGAACAACGTCTTCATATTGGTGTATCGCAATGCTGTGTTACTGTAACCTGTACTTTTAAAATGAGGTAGGAGAGTTTTCATAGAAAGCTGTGTCCCAACTGAGCACATCTGGGGTTTTGTTTGACAGCCTTTGTCAGGAAATGTTGGTTTGTGCCTTGTTGGTTTAGCCCTCTAAATAAAGTGAAAGTCGATTATTTCTCTTGTTAAACCAAGCACACTAACAAGACAAATGACTACGGCCTAATCTTACCACTAAAAATCTGTATTGATAATAATGCTACGTTTAGAAAAGCATCAGAAAACACAGCAGCTAAATCTTCTTCTTCTTCGAGTCCGTTGCAATCTCAGATGTCGTTCTGCCAATATCTGGCGCATATCACGGCTGATGTGGTCGGTTCAGCCAGGTCCTGGGCGCTGCACATTTTCACACTCCAGTAGATGGGACATGGTCTGTACTTCTCCACAGCTACATGTGTCGTCTGTCTGGTGGTTCCATATTTTCATTAGTGCTCTGCTCCTCCCTGTTCCACTCGTAACCTGTTGAGGGTCTTCCAGGTTAGCCATGGGAGGCCGTGCCCGCTGGCGAGGCATTCAGTCGGGGTGATTCCTCTCTGCATCCAGTCCAGTGCTCGTGTGTTTAGCTGGTTCTATTCATCTTTCCAAATGTTGGTCCTTGCTATTTCTTTGGTTGTCTGGAGAGGTGGGACTGTCAGTAAGAAACTGGCTCTCGATTTCAGATGGTGTGGAGGTGCTATGTGTCCGTACAGGGGGTGCCTGGTGTCAAACTCCTGTGCTCTCCACTCGACTTGGGCGACAATGAGTCGTCTGATGTGAGGGGGGGCAATGCCAGCTAGGGCGTAGAGGCACGGGACTGGCGTTGTCTTTATACACCCGTGATAATGCGGCAGGTGTCGTTGAGGGCTGTATCAATCAGTTTAGTATGGTGTGAGCGGCTCCAGCTTGAGCACGCGTATTTGGGTGTGGAGAAGCACAGGGCTAGGGGCGTTGCCTGGATGGTTGGTGGATCGGCGCCCCATTTTGAGTTTACCAGTTTGCGCAGGATGTTGTTACGAGTGTTGATCGTGTTGAGTGTTGGTGTTCTGAAGGTGAGTTTTGAAAGAGAGTGTCCTGTTGAGTGTGACTCCCAGGTACACGGGGTTGGGGTGGTTGGAGAGTTTGTATCCATCCCATGAGATGCTCAGTTCTTTTTTCGCATCTCGATTTTTTAGATGGAAGTTTTAGTTGGGTTTTTGATGGGTTAGGTTTCAGGTGGTTGTTATTGTAGTAGGTTGTCATCTCTTCGAGGCCACTTTCCATGACAGGCTCAATCTTCTGGAAGTTCTCCTGTTGGGTGGTGATGCAGAGATCATCCGCATAGATAAAACGCTGGCATTGTGGGTGAAGTGGTTGGTCATTTGTGTATATGTTAAACTGAAGGGGGGCCAGCACGCTGCCTTGTCATAGGCCATTCTTTTGGGCTTTCCATTTGCTCTTCTTGTCATTAAGTTGAACAAAGAAGCGCCTGTTGTTAAGGAGGCTCTTGATGATTTGACAGAGGTCGAGGTCGCCAGTCATGTCAAAAAGTTTCCTAATCATGGTGTGGTGCTGGACAGTATCGTAGGCAGCAGTGAGGTCTATAAAAGCTGCTCCGGTGATGAGTTTGCACTCAAAACCGTCCTCGATGTGTTGCGTGAGGTTCAGTAGCTGTCCAATACAGGAGCGACCAGGACGGAAACCAGCTTGATCTTTTGTAAGCTTAGAGTCTATAAGTGGCGTAAGGCGTTTGAGTAACAGCCTCTCGTAGAGCTTGTAGGTGATGCAGAGGAGGGAGATTGGTCTGTAGCTCTTTGGGGATGAAGGGTCCTTTCCAGGTTTGAGAATTGCAACAGTCTTGGCCTTTCTCCATACCGGTGGGATTATTTTCTCTGCCATGCATGAGTTCAGCATTTCTAGGAGCCAAGTCTTTGCTTTAGGTCCCAGGTGCTGTATCATTTCCGCTAATACATCATCGATTCCTGCTGCTTTCCCAGGTATCAACATGCTTATTGCAGTTTCAAGTTCTTGTGGATCGAAAGGCTTGGTGAGTGCTCTGGCTGGTTGTGGCTGGTCCGGTACCGCTGTCCGGCGGTATTCTCCTGTGGGTCTGCGCCGATTTTGGCTGCGACCGTTTGCCACCAGCTGGTGCTGCAACTGAGTTTGCTGTGAATGTTGAGAGTGTGGGCGGAGAGGTATGGTCTTCGCCGAGGCGGCGGATTGTGGCCCATGCCTTCCTGCTGTTGTTGGTCATATTGGTGTTTTCTAACAGCTCCTTCCAGGCTTTCCTTCGATCTTCCCCGACTTTGTCAACAAGGAGGCCAAATGGGGAGGAAAACGCAGTGTGCCGTTTGTCGTCTTCATGCATTCTGACGATGTAGAACCCTGACGTGAGGTCCATTGTTGAAAAGAACACATTGCCACCAAGTGCAGCAAGAATATCTGTCTGATGAGGCAAGGGATGTGCATCTTTCACTGTTCTTGCATTCAACCACCTGAAGTCATTACAGATGCGAATATCACCACTTGGCTTGACAACCAAGACGAGAGGAGATGAATACTCGCTCTGAGATTTACGGATTATCCCCCATTCCTCCATTTCATTTAGAGCAGTCCGAAGCTTATCGTAATGGCATGGTGGAACCCGCCTGTACGGAAGTCTGAAGGAATTGTCATCCAGTAGGCGGATTCTGTGTACAAAATCTGTTGCCTCACCACAGTCCATTTTGTGCCTTGAAAAGATGGACTCATACTGCTCAATGATATGCAGCAGTTTATCATTCCACTCAGGGGAGACTTCACAAGAAGAGAGGTCCAATTCCGGCAAGCCCATGTCAGTCAAAATTTGTGATATTTCATCCTCTAACCTAGGTGCAGGGGATGAGCTCTGTGTGAACTGTGCACTGGATTGGATGCGATCTGGCTCAGGTAAGTCCTGCACAGAAAGACTGGGTGACACATCTGCAACTTTTGCATTCTTTTTAAGGGTGAGTGGCTTTTCAGTAGCATTTACTATTTTGACTGGAACCCAGCCATTTCCCCATAATGATGTGACAACTCTCCCCACTAGAATTTGAGCAGGTCTGGCTTTGGACTGGCGGAAACATCAGATGCAGGGAGTTTAGCCCACACCAAATGTTCAGACATCGGTTGTAGAGTGACACATCTCTTGAGCTTTGCCGTGCCAATTTTAAGCTGCATTGCTCCACATCTGTCTGAGCAGGACAACAGAAATATTAAATGGGGCAAGTTATCAGCTTGGGCACTACAACTGGGGCTCTCAAAAGTGTCTTTCATCTGTGAAATGAGCCACTTGATGGCATTACTGCCAAGAATCATGTCATCGGTTTGGCCTGGCACCACTAGAACAGGAATTATCCCCCTATAGCCATAAACTGATGCAGTGAGGTCATACATGGCGGAAGGTGTGACCAGATGACCTCCACAACCAACAATAACAAAGTCCTCAGCAGTTTTTTCTGATTATGATTACAGACACCATCCACCGATACAGATACAATAGGAATCAGATGTGGTTGGTCCAATTGTTTTTATACCATTTAATTTTTAGATTCTAAATATATTTCATTACAATATTACTGTAGAAATGTGGCAAAATGCTGTCTTACTGTATTCAGTTTTGTATTATGTTATTGTTTTGAACGTAAGTTTAAAGTGTTTTGAAATCAGTATGTAAGCATGTGCACATTGGCCCGTCGGTACACAGAGTTTTGGCGGTTGTTGTGTCGAAGTGAGAAAAGAATTAATGTAATTTGAAAGATGTAGTCATTGAATGCATTTTGTGCCAAAGCAATGATAAATGATCCACAGTTTAGCCCACATATACTTCTGTTGTGCTCACTGTGTGAAGAGTTTTGAAAAAGTGACCTAAGTATTGAGAAATGTGTCCTAGCGTCTGTAAAAAACTGTAAGAGGCTAAAAGCAGGTTTAAAACTTGCCCCATTGAAGTCAACAGGGTGCAAATTTTAAAAAGAAGATAACACGGTGTAGGCAACACTGATTTTTGTCGTTGTTCTCTGTACTGACAACGTTTAAAATTTACAAAAAAATTAGCTCAATGTTAAAATTGACCGGAGTTCTCCTTTAAGTTTAACAGTTCTGAGATCAGTGTGTAAGCATGTGCACATTGTCCTGTTGGTACACAGAGTTTTGGCAGTTGTTGTGTCGAAGTGAGAAAATAATTAATGTAATTTGAAAGATGTAGTCATTGAATGCATTTTGTGCCAAAGCACTGATAAATGATCCACAGTTTAGCCCACATATACTTCTGTTGTGCTCACTGTGGGAAGAGTTTTGAAAAAGTGACCTAAGTATCGAGAAATGTGTCCTAGCGACTGTAAAAAACTGTAAATGCTCGAGCTCGTCACAGCACGATGGATTCTGATTGGCTGCCAATGTTTTTATCGTTCATCACCTGCATAAAATCGCTCTGAAAGTGATTCCAATAATATTGTTTTTCTATATCGTTATTATAGTTGTGGTGTGAACTCTCATATTCTTTAATATTGAGAATGATTTTTAGAACTATATATTTTACATAGTTCAGGAGATTTATCTACGTGTAGCAGGCATAGCTGCCTAGTTCAATTGGTATGCATCCCGGGCTGTGGTTATCCATCGTGGCGTGACGTTGGGAGCAGTGCTTTAAGTGGGCCGGTACGCGCCGGTACTCAGTACCGCCACTTCCAGATATAGCTCTTGAGCGTACCGCCACCTCTCCGTGCGCCCAGAACGTGCTTTTAGCGAACTGGTACGCTCATTTGCACATCTGTTTTAATCCTTTGGCTGCGCTGCCGCTTTTCAGAGCGCCCTTCACAATGCACGCTTCCTAATTCGTCCCACCGAGAGCAGAGACTACATTACATACACAGGGGTTAAAGTGGGCCGGAACGGTCCGGAACTGCGTTCAGGCACCTCAGATAAATAAATAAATTAATTAATTAATTAATAAATTAATAAATTAATTAATTAATCTCAACGAATCTCGCTGGTCCCGAGATGGCCCGATGACCGATCAACCTCCCTTCCTCCCCGCTGAACGCGAGCTATTACAAATGCGTGAAATGCACTCACAGTTGAGCGCGGTAAAGTTAGTTTTAGGTAGGGATGTCCCGATCAGGTTTTTTTGCCCTCGAGTCCGAGTCCGAGTCATTTGATTTTGAGTATCTACCGATACCGAGTCCCGATCCGATACTTATATAATACATTAAAAAAAAGAATAAAGAAGAGCGAAAAAACAGATCTAGGATGTTCCTTATTTTTTATTTAATTCACCTTATTTTAACATTCAACAACTCTGTTAACAAACAGAGCACTTCTATGAGGTAGCTTGAACAATCAAGTAATAAATAACATAAGTTCTTCACTTTTGGCCTTTAGTGCAACAGTAATAGAAAAAGTCTAATATAAAACAAATAGCACCTCAACTTAAAATAGGCTACCCGGCAGGCATGTAAACAAAAAATAAAAAGTGTTTCAAAAGTGTATAAAAAAATTAATGAGAATATATATATATATACATTAGGGGTGTAACAGTTCACAAAATTCACGGTTCGGTTCGATACGATACAGCAAAAAGAAAGAAATGCCAGAGACATTTCCTATTTATTAAAATAAATATTTTTAAATAAGTTTGAGTTTTCCTACATCTTGAAACTTTCAGGTTTATAAATGGGGGTAATCTTTGAAGGATGAACAAATAATGTTTTGGTAATCACATTAAAAATGACATTTAAATATATATAATATAATATTTGAGTTTAAGTGCAACATTAAATCCATGTTCATTCACAGCACAATGTTTCTCCTGCTCCCACGTCAGCGCTGTTTGATCTAATAGAGATCTAGGTTAATAACGGAGAAATGTGAACGCTTCTCACTAGATCTCGCAGCGATGTTATTACTTCAGTGGCGAATTCAAATGTTTTCTTCACTGGATCTCTTAGCACAGTGTCGCTTGATCTCGCGCTGCACAGATGTTGCTGGTCCGAACTGATAAATGGTCCGTTAAGCACAATATAATGAGTAGCGCAGTTTCGTTCCGCTCTCATTAAGTTTGCCATTTGATGTTGCGCAACGTTGTGGTGATCGCGCCAGCGCGGATTTTGTCGGCAGGAAAAATGGTCCTAGGAATGGTCCTCGGTTTGTATGCGTACCGAACCGGAAGCCTCGTACCGAAATGGTTAAATTAAGAATACATGTACCGTTACACCCCTAATTTACATATATCCGAGTCCTGATCGGGAGGTAACGTCCGATTCCGATCGAGTCTGAAACCACGTGATCGGGCCCGATTTCCGATCGCGTGATCGGATCGGGACATCCCTAGTTTTAGGTTCGATATTTCGCCGGACATTTGTTTTCCCTTGCCACTGTTCGGAACGGGTCGGCAGTCTTAGATCAATAGCAGGATTAGTTTTAACATTATGTAACCATTATCGACATTAAATATTCGTTCAAAATCACCTACGTGCAATAATGCTGCATTTATACCTGAGAATGCTTTGACGCGTTTCCACAGCGCGTGCCTAAGGGAACGTCTGCCAATTCCACCAACTGCATTAAACGTAGCCTATAATTTGTATTATTTAAAATTACTTTTCAAATTCCAAAGCTTGTAGAAGGTTCCTATTGGCAATGCTGATCTGGTAGCCTTGAGTAATTAACTAATCTAAGAAAATGATTCACAAAACTCATCAGTTGAGCCTTTTGCAAACCTGTTTAATTTCTTCACTGACACAGACGAAAATGAAAAGACTCAGTCAAAGTTCAGCTTTAGGAGGGGAAGAAATACGGCAGGATAAGGAGACTGAGAGAAAAAGAAAGATTAGGATGAGAGAGCAGGTATTGACAAATAATCTAATGCACACTGACATGATTTTAAAGCTATTTATTATCCATTTTTGAGCCTTAAAAAGTCTTAAAATTGCACATATGTAGGTCAGAGAAATCAAAATTTTCTCCCCCCTAACTGCCTACCATTTAAATGCACATGGCACATTCCAGTTGAAGACTGGAAAAATGTTGCCTATATATTAAACAGCATGACGATGTGGGAGAGCTCCAAACAGGCTGGTGAATCGGGATCTGTGGCAGCACAGCTGTCACACAGCCATCAAAGCACAGTAGAAAAAAACAGACAGTACCTCTACAAATCCATTAATATTATAAAATTGCTTGCTAAATTAGGCCTCCCTTTCCTCGGACATCGTGAAGATACTGATGCAGAAGCAAGGGGGAATTATTTAAGAATTTGTAATTTGTTTTCAAAATATGACCCTGATTTCGAATCCATGCAGTCCAAATATTTTAACTGCACAAGCCGAGACTTTCAGAATGAAATAATTGCATTGTGTGCAGACCTCATTCGTGAAGAAATTTCCAAGAAAGTACACGAGACTGGTTTTCTTGCTGTTATTGCTGATGAAGCAAAGTCATCAAAGATACAAAGAGGGACTTCAGATCAAGGAGCGATTTATTTGCTTTGTTGACTGTTCCAATTCTCGCGATGCTGCAGGGATTGTTTCTGGCATTAAAGAAGGATTGCAGTCGTGTGGGCTGAAGGACATTCCCATAATTGCTCAGGCATATGATGGAGCCGCTGTAATGTCAGGGCATTTGAGTGGAGTTCAGCAACGGATCAGAGAGGAATTCCCCTTTGCTGTGTATGTGCATTGCATGGCACATAAACTAAATCTCGTACTCGTTGAATCATGCACAGAGAACAGAGACATTAAAACGTGTCTAAATGTCATTGACAAACTATACTCCTTGTTTGCAGAGCCAAGCAACCATTGCAGATTTCTCATGATGCAGAAAACACTGGCTCTTAAACCAAAAGAGCTAGTACAGCAAAGTGATACACGATGGGCTTGCAAATATAGCTGTGTTTATGCTGTCAAATCACAATGTGCTGCCATCACTCGCTGTTTGAAAGAGATGGAAGAAGAGGGAGAAAAGTGGTCTGTGGATGCAAGTGGGTTGTATAATCACATGACAAGTCTCCGATTCATTACGTCCTTAATTGTTCTCGAGGAAGTTCTCAGAGTTGTACATGTAACACACAAATGTCTGCAAGGTGCAAGTACAACCATGGCTGATGCGGTCTCAGCAGTCAATAGTCTGATAACACATCTCCAGCGCTGCAGAGAGGAGAGTTCATGGGAGGCAATGTGGAAGCAGGTGAAAACGTTTTGTGAAGATGTCGCTGGTTTTTGTGCAGAGAGTGACCCCCAAACTGCAGGAAAACGAAAAAGAACTTCGCGACAACCTCCCGGGCTTTCGCAGTACTTGGTACCAACCACACTTGGACAGCGTGATTCAAAAAATGAGACGCAATGGGGATCAGAATCACAGACATTTAAATGTCATTTGTATCTCCCTGTTTTAGACACTATGCTGGCTGAATTGGACAGGCGATTTTCCACTGAAGCAATGAGTGTGGCATGTGATGCTGTATTAAATTGTGACAAGAACGGCATCGGTCCTTTACTAAGCATGTATGCGAGCAGCTTTAAGATTCACCCTCAGCTTGTGGCAGCTGAAATAGATCTTGTGAAATGTGCAATCGCATCGCCGATCACCCCAAAAAAACTTCAAGATGAAGTACGGAAGGATAGATATCCAAACTTTTACCGTCTGCTGCAGATTGGACTCACTGCCAGTTGGCTCTGCTACGTCAGAAAGAAGTTTCTCAGTTATGAGAAGAATCAGAAACTGGCTCCGATCTGCAATGGCTCAGGACAGGTTCTCGAATCTTTCCCAACTGCATATAGAGAACGACTTGACTGCAAATTTATCAGAAGAAAAGATAGTGGACATCTATGCAACGCGGAAAAAGAGGCGGCTTCTTCTGCATTAGGTAAGATATGTTTTTTAATGCTATTCTTAGTATAGCAGTCCTTGTTCATTGTAAATGTATTTTAAATGTAAATGGTATGATATATACATATTTTAAATATGGTAGCCTATATAAAAAAAATCTGAGCTCGTGGTCTGCCGGTAGGTGCCCCCCCCCACGCACAAAAGTGAAACTCCGCCTATGGCTGCCGGCTGCAGATACACAAACCGTAAACAAAGCAGTGCGTTCTTACCGTTTTGGATATCAATCCTGCTAAACACTTTCTTTATTCCACTCCGCTCATGATAATATTGAAATATTCGCCAATGAACACTCAGGTAGGATGACGTAACAGCCTTCTCTCTGTGCCGTTTTGACTTCTTTGCTCACTGTTTTGCTATTATTATCGTGCACTGACTCGTTCGCTAAACTGAACAGCCAATCAGAGTTCCCTCTTTCACAGACGGCCCGACGCCGATTTAACAGAGATTGATCCGTTACATCGAATTTCTCTGAGCAGATAATTACAAACAATTGTCCATGGATGAAAAGGTGAAGCTGAAAAGTTACGCGTAAAAAAAAAGCATTAGAGGTAGATGCTGTGAAATGCTTTAAGTTAACAGATTATACATTTGGCGTGAAGTGTAGAAGTTCAGCAGCTCTGACGGCTCTAGCAACCCCTAGCTGATGCTGTCTTGATAGTTTTATATTAATTATGTTGTGTCTTAATGTTCTTCTGTTTGTTTCCCTTTACAACGTTTTACAAATATGACCTAATATATGTTGTGTTACTTACAATAAATGTTTAAATAGTATTTTGTATTGTGTTATAATTTTATGCTAAGTGGTGTTAAAAATGATTCTGCGCATTAATATGTGTTATGATGTGGGATGTGGTGGGCCAGAAAGTCCAGGGGCCTCATTTATAAAACTCTGCGTAGAATCCTTACTAAAAGTGTACGTACGCCGGAAAGCCAAAAATGTCGTACGCAAAAAAATATTCAGACTTATAAAAACGTGCGTACGCCAGAATCTGCGCAGAATTCACTTTATAAATCCCAGTCAGCGTAAGATTGTGTGCCCATGCGTCTCCACCCCGAAATAACCATATATGGACATAGTTTATATAGTTTTACTATGAATGTCCTCATCTGCATATCATTTGCATATTATTATTCATCCACGTGACCGGTACCACACATTAGGAAAATATGAAATACGGATGTCATTAATAAAAATAATTTAATAGCCTATCCTTGCCTTGTTTTTGAATAAATAAATAATTAAAATAGTGTAAAATACATTTCAGAGAAAGTTTTTCTCAATCTATTCCACTGGCCAAACAGTATTTTTAATTGATTTATATTTTTAATGGAAAAAGATAGACTTTGTTGTGCATTATTTGCACAAAACTATTTTTCTCAGACAATCTGCTATTATCATGATAAGCAATTAATCTCTGTAGTTAAAACATTAAAACACAGCATGCCAGAGGAAAAGTGTTGCATTGCATCCACAACAAATATTTCTATTTATTGAATATAAAAGTGTTGTAACTTCTCAGTAATGATTTCATGTAGTTTATGAGACTACATTAATGAGAATGGCATATTTAATCTAAATGTTTATATCAGAAGTAAAACATAGTTTAAATCATTCTTTTATTTATTTAAATTATTATTGTGAACATGCACTGTATTTATGATTAGGACGTATAATGAAGATGTATGGTTTTAGATAGGCTGCGTCAGTTTCACTAAACGGCCCAACGCGCTCGCTGGCGCGGACATTTAAGAAGAGATGGATGTTTGCTTCATGTGATAGGCTTGGTGAGTGAAATTATGTTTGTATTATCTTTATTTATATAGTATTTGCACCCGGTTAAGAATGCTGATAATGATAATTCAGGTTGATGCAATTTGATTTATTGGGTTATGTAATAGGATAATTTAGAAGTTTTTCATTTTAAATAGTTATTGCTATTTGGGCCAATTGGTGTCGCCAAAACACATACTCTTCTAAAAGAGTGCGTACGCACGGTCAAGAGCATCCTTACGGTGCGCTCTTATTTACGCCAAGTTTATTTTTTATAAATCCCGATATGTGAGTGGGAAAATGCGTACGCATATTTCTATGCCTATTTTGTGCGTACGCAACGTTTATACATCAGGCCCCTGGGCCACTTTTTGGTCCCAGTCCGCCCCTACTGGATCTAAGTCTTCTTCTGCTACTTCCCCTTTTAAATCTAAACATGGAGCGCTACTAGTGACCTCTAGTGGTGAACCTCTATACCTATTGAGTGAACCTATAGAATGACCTCTATAAACATAGCCCCCAGAAAAGATAGTATGCCTTGTAACAGGCTGTGACTGTTACAACCGTGAATTCCCTCAATGGTCGACACAGTAGAGTGAGGTATTCCAGATCAGCGGAGCAACAGGCCTTGACAGACGTACATGTCTCACACCAAGAGACGTTGATCATAAAACATACACCTCCTCCTTTGCTTTTCCTTGAGAGGTCTCCCGTCCTGTCCACGCGGTGCAGAAATCCCTCATCTCTCGTTAGTAGGAGATTCGTGCCGCTAATTTACAGAAAATTAAATTTCTGCAGAAAGTCACACAGTCATGGTTGATTGTTATTAGTCATTGGTGTCACTTGGAGGTTATGATTTTCAGAACTTTTTATTTTCAGGAATTCAAATGACATTTTGTTATTTTTAAGTTTTGAGAATGCATAGTATTCTTAAAGGTGAACTAAGTAACTTTTTTACCTTAACAGAACAGCTTTGGAGTCATTGTAATGTTTATATTACTGATTTCGTGTTGAATGGTGGTCAGGAAGTGTCGCGTGATATCAGTTCTCGCGATGTAACGAATTGCTTTACGGCAAAAAACAGATCTGATAAAATTCTGATAAAATGAGCATCAAACAGAAATAACCCGGCGCCGTATACATGTGGTGTTCGAGGCGCACATACAATACAGACTGCCGACAGTTAAACAGGGCGCGCGCAGCTCTTAAAGGGGCCATACCTTATTAAGGGGATAAGGCCGTGAGTGCAGAGACATCTCTGCGTGAGTGCTATTCACGACAGTACAAGTACTCCACAGCGACTCTAGGGGTCGCTGTTTGACAAAAACAGAATTCCTACTGAGTGCTGCTTTAAATTAATACTGGAGTGCTATTTTATTAGTTTGTAACTTTTGTTCTCCATGTTTGTTGAATGCCCTGTTCACGTCAAGTTTCTCCTGTGTGTGTGTGTGTCTGTCTCTCTCTCTCTCTCTCTCTCTCTCTCTCTCTCGTATATGATACAATGTATACGATGTTTAATAGGCAGCCAATGCAGTGTTGACAGAACCCGGCTAATATGGTCATACTTCCTGGTTCTGGTAAGAACTCGAGCGGCTGCGTTTTGAACTAGCTGTAGTTTGTTTATTAAGCGTGCAGGGCAACCACCCAGTAGAGCATTACAATAATCTAGCCTTGATGTCATGCATTTGTCAATGTGGAACTACATTGAAAACACATTTTACCGAATAAATCCCTTGATAAAAAGACGTGACCTTGTGATTGGGACGCGTAACTGGACTAACCAGCGGTTCTTCTGAAATGCCTGAGCATTTCTACTTTTCTCAGAGAAATTTGACTTTGTTCTTGTGATATCCAGAATATCAGCTCTACTGTACAGCCATGAAAATGTGCCTTTCCTTTATCCTGCTGGCACATTCATTTTTTCTGGTTTGTCTTTAGCTTAAGCCTCATGACTGGACTATTTCTGCATCACTAAAGTTCTCTTTTCTACCATTACATGTTGTTATTTGTGACATCTGATGTCTGTGAGCCATAAACACACGGTGTGGAATGAATGCCTTGTGTGTTGTTGTCTACGTTGTGTGGTTGTAGATCTGTATATTGGAGAAGTTTCTTTCTGAGCTCTTTATAATCTGAAAGCATCCTCTGTACTTCTGTTTCTGTGCCACTTCTGTATGGGATGAATTTAGTCTCAAACTGATTAATAAATACATGCACAATTATCCATGAACTTGATAAATATTGAAGATTTTTTACTATCCACAACGAAATGCCTTTCAACTTGTGCAAAATTGAGAATTAAATGAATGTGCAGCAATTTGTACAAATAGAGACATTTCTGTGAATACAAATGTTTCTTTTGTATTCGTGTATCATAATTTGAGCGTGCAACAAAGAAGGTGCATGTGTGGATCAGGTGACAGTGACATCGACAGTCGATCTCTTTTAATTCGTTTGGATTTTGAGACTTTCTTTTTGCGGTTTTCAAGCATTTCACAACACACACACACAAACAACTACAAATTAATAGTTGTTTAAAGTAGTTGTTAGTCGTTAACTGCTTGTAAAAAAATTAACTAAACAGATTCAATATAAAAATGAAATAAAAAAACACTGTTAACATGTTCAAATTAAATTTAATAGTGATTCTTGAAATTATAATTTTTTTTACATTCTATTATGAACACACACATGGCAACATGTCATTTATTTTTTTCAGAAGTTGCGCAGGTTTCATGCATTTCGTCTGATCTTTCACGGGTGTGCAGGGATACACAAATGATTCAAGATCTGCTATTTCCTGATGATCGTAGATGCCGGTAATGGAGGTCGTGCGTTCTTCACCGTTGTTGTACAGTCGGGTGAGATGACCAGAGAACGGGACTCGAGCAAAATAAGCTCTGCTTTTAATCTCAATCACACAGGATTGGTTGGGTAGAACCTCTATCTCCACA
This sequence comes from Semotilus atromaculatus, assembly GCA_031834385.1. Lineage (NCBI taxonomy): Eukaryota > Metazoa > Chordata > Actinopteri > Cypriniformes > Leuciscidae > Semotilus > Semotilus atromaculatus. The sequence goes on along the minus strand of JAULUF010000075.1, from coordinate 725,764 downwards.
CTCACTGAGTGCAGGGCCTTATTAAGTTTAGATGTCGTTTCAGAATTCAAGCGACTATAGTCATACTTCGTACTAATTTTTCCACCTACTTTAACTATTTTTAAAATGTCACTGAGACTGATGCCTCTATCGCTCCTCCAACCGTATGCGTGCGGCTCTTTAGGAAAGCTCTTGTTCTGTCGCTGCCTTGATCCAGCTTCACCACGTGTTTGACTGGCTTACAGTTCATGTTGTTAGCTGTGAAAAGTTTCAGCACTTCTTCCCTTTCTAACTTTTCCTCATCTTTGACTTCATAATTGTCAATTTCCAAATGCTGTCCTAATATGTCATAGTTTAGGGAGAAAACTACACTTTGCATGTTTTTCTTTTTGAAAAAGTCTCTGGTGACAGAACGGATACCATTGTTCTCTAGAACAATATAGAATTTGTTACAAACGATTGCTGGGTGAAATGGAATCTGGCCACTCTCTATATCTTCCCATTTTTTCCACTCTAAAATTTCAAAATTGTCTTTATTCACTAGAAATTCACGTAGCGCCTTATTAGCACCTTTGCTTGATATTTCTGAACTTTTAACTATATCTAACCCCTTATTACATTTCTTAGATCCAAGAACGTAATACTCATAGTTGCCGTCATCAGAAATTAGAACTGCATCTTTAGGAGGATCGTTTGATGCAACAAACTCCAGGTTAGTTTTTAAGTCAAGCGGTTCCTCCTCTTTCTCAGCTTTACTACGGCTGAAAAGTCCACGAGGATGAAGGTGATGATGATGGTTAGAAGAGTCTGCATGACAAATCCAGAGAAATACACAAATCAAAGACTGATAACTTATGTTATTTACAATCATTTTAAATAAGTATAGCTTAATTATACATGAATATCAGTTACGTGACCTCTTACGTCATCCAGACAGTAAAAGAGATGGACACAGCGACCCTGTAGAGTCCACCGGAGGAAAGTGAAGAGAGAAGCGCTCAGATAAGGCATCAAGTGTGAGCCGGTACATCAGCCGTCAGGAAGAGAGCGCTTCACTTTCCTCCGGTGGACTCTACGGGGTCGCTGTGTCCATCTCTTTTACTGTCTATGGTACTGACATTACAGTTGTTCTCAGTCGCTTTGGTGCATTTCTCACATCACTACCAGTGCTTTTAATGTCAGAAAGATTCTCAGTGGAAATACTGGAGTTCCCCCCAGTATATAGTGTGGAGATCAGAGTAAAGATGAAGATCACGCCGAAACCCATCATCATCTTCGGCTCAGTGTCTGTGTAATATCAGCAGTCACGACAAGAGGAGACCCACAACATGCTCAAAATAAATATACAATAAATTCTACTTTATGGAACTAGTTTGCTTCACATTATATATAGTTTGAATCATTTATATCACAAATTGGAAAGGACTTTCCTAATATAAAATGAGAAACAAGACACCTTATTTAAAGCCACATGTAAAATATTGCAGCATGTCTCACCTGTGAACGATCACCTGTAAATGTGGAGTTGAGGAGACTAAAGCTCTTCAGTTCTCTGACCCTGTCCAGTCACTCGTATATATATATATATATATATATATATATCACAGCCCTGATGCAAATACATACGTCGTGCACGTTATCATACATGGCCAGAATATACAGTTATTTTCATCTGTCAATACTGAAGCCTTATATTAGCAAAACTCTTCACTCGTTCAGAGACACAGAAGTCTATCTGGACCAAAACTGTGAATCATTGTTCATTGCTTTCACACACAATGGATTCAAAAAGCACACTTTTATCATAAATACTTTACCACCTGCAAAACAGAAAGCACCAAAGCACTTTTTTCTAATGCACTTTCAAAACTGAATAAAGCACATTTAAGTCAGAATGATGGCAAACTCTGTGCATTTCTGCAGGAATGATATTGAAATAAAACATCTTTGAAGAATATTTATAATGGAATTAAATAAAAATGATTCCAAACACAACTTCTGCAATTACAATTTTAGCTGAAATCCTGGTACTTTTTCTAAACTTTTAGTACAGCAACACACCCATCACATTAACTATTGAGTCAAATAGATCATTTTCTGCCCAAAACCATATTTTGTTACAGTAATGTAACTTTTTTCAGATTTTGTTCAAATCAAATGGAATCAAAAACACAAAATCTAATAATTCTGTCTTCAAAAATAATGTAAAAACAAATGTTGTTCCCCTCCAGTGTATGACGTTACCCAGAGAGATGTTCATATCAGGGATGAACCCATAACACTTTTCCAGAACGAGGCCGATACTTTCAGTTTTAGTGCTTGTCGATGCCAATTTTCATTGCAGATTCATTTAAAAAATGTTGGGAAGAGAAACCAAAAAAATACTAATCAAATTAGTTGGCTTGGCAGTTTTTTCATTCAATTATGCCTGTTAAAATGTATTGTAGGAGCTACTGTTACTTTGACTGTTAATATTATTGCTCTGTGCTATTATATTAAAGATAAAATATGATAGTCAATATTTAGAGCTGCTCCAGCAGGGCTCAACAATAGGGATTATTTTTTTATTCAAGTGATTAAAATTTTTAGATACCAGTGAAACATCACAATTTTCAGGTTGAATAAAGTAATCAAATGTTTTAAAAAACTGCATCTTCACTGTATAAAATGAATACAGATTAATCATTATTAACGTTATAAAAGTTATCCAGTCAAGATCAGTGAGAGATTTTCTCCATGTATTTAGTTGTTGGATTAACACTGAGGACAGAGACAGTAGTTTATTAGGCAGCTGTCCCTTTAAGAGGTCAGAGGTCTCCTCGGGTCCCTAAACCTGGACCGATTCCCAATCACTTCTTACCCGAACCCGATGTGCATAAATAATTTATTTTTTAAAGAAAGACCCAACCCAAGACAGACCCAATAAAATTGAACCTGAATCCGACCTGACGGCTTGTCATCTAGAGCTCTACTGCACGTATCCAACATAATATTCTTGAGATGTTGAGATTAGGGGAGTGAGGTTTACACACAGCTCTACTGAAATATATACAACAGCCAATGATGGAGATGTTCAACTCCTCTTTCACACACAGTTCATCAGTGTAGAAATAAAGATGTTTATCTCTCTGTCTCTCGGTCATACATGTTCTCATAAACATGCAAAGCGATGCATTTGAATTTTACTGCTATTGCACTGCAGATTATGTCACTGTAATATACGTTATACGGGTCAAATGTTTAACAACTTGTCATTAACTTACCTAGATGAGTTATAAAGATGTTCAATATTCTCCTCGTACTGTTATCATAAGCATGTTAAAACAAAATTGGTTTAACTGTCATTGTAGGAGCTGATAAAGTGGCATTTTCATGGACCTTTGAAAGAACTGAATAAAGAGGACAGACGTGCACATCTCTCCTGCTGTCGTGAGTCAGTGTGACTGAACTCGGTCCAGTAAACTCAATATGATGAGTAATGGGGTCCAGATCGGGTCGTGTGTGAGTAATGGGGTCTCCAGATCGGGTCGTGTGTGAGTAATGGGGTCCAGATCGGGTCGTGTGTGAGTAATGGGGTCCAGATCGGGTCGTGTGTGAGTAATGGGGTCTCCAGATCGGGTCGTGTGTGTTCCACTGAACTTGTTGTTCATGTCGACTGTATTAATTGCTAAACTGACTTCACTTGGTATGTGCTTGCTGTTATTGACTGATTCTATCAATCATTGAATTAACTTCATTGTCCACAGAAATACACGACAAACTCCATGTTTATGTATGTTATGTTTTAGTTTAGTTTTCACTGCGTTTGCTCTGTTCCCGTTTTCCTCAGTTCTCTAGTTCAAGGGTCTTAAACCGGCGTCAAAATTTGTGTTTGATCACTAAAATTTGTTTTTTAAACATGGTTTAAAAAAAGTCAAATTCAAATATAAACCGAGAGCAAAACCAACCTCATTTTACTGTAATAATATAATATTATTATCTGGTGAACTGTTCATATGTACAGTGTGTTTTTGCAGCGGTGAGAAATGTGGCCAATCACAATCTGTGGGCATTTATATTACAGTGATCCAAGCTTATATCAAAAGAGGCCATTTTTATTAATAATAAACAATAATATGACTGTATATATGTGTATATATACATGCCAAAGTTCCATTTGATTTTTCTCCCAAATCTTGCTTCGTGTCTTTTCTAACTTCTGTGTTTTATTAGTTCATAGAAATTTTGCATCAAAATGATGGAATGAAATGATAATAGAACAATTTAATTACAACAGAACATTGGATTTTTTAGTGACTTTATTTTGATGATCCCCTTTAGACATTCTGTTGACTATTAGTAGACTAAGTAAGAGTAGTTGACTATTAGTAGACTGAGGATTAGTAGAATAAGTTGCAAAGTTACTTATAGTCAGTAATATCTTTTGGGGAGCATCAGAATAAAGTGTTACAGATTGTGTATTTTTATTTATTTATTTATTTTCTTCTTTTTCACCGCAGCTCTGCTTCTGATGGAGTTAATATGTTCAAGTCCCGATATAGTGAGACAGCAGACGCTGAAAGAGTGTGTGTAACTGCGGTGCTCATTCAAACAGCTTGATCTTTATTATATGTTAATAATTAATATTATTGTAGTGTTTTGAGTTTTGTGACCATTCCAGTAAATTTGTCATTTAGAACGCAAAAGCCTAATCCTGGACATTTTGGGCGATCACAAAATCTGGGCCGACTCGTCACGGAGACTCACTAGTAGCCTAGCCTTGTTGTTTAACTGCGCCCTCTTACCGGTAGGCGTGGGAGTGGGAGTGGCCTCCTAGGGCAGCGAAGCAAGTGCATTCTGGGAGTTGTTGTCTTTCATGCCCAAGCCAAAAATACATTTTCTGGCTTTTCTCAGTCTAGAAGGCTCAAAATTAAAAAATAATTTCAAATTTCTACTACATAAATGACCCATTTTAAATACACATTCATCTATCCTGAGGTGAAGTATCCCTTTAAGGCTATAGGGATGATTTCAGACATAGTCCTCATTACACGCTGACTGACATTCAATCGTTGATGCTCGTACTATTGAAAAAGAGAACTATCTTGTCGAATTTTGGCACGAATGAAGATGTTTTCCATTTATTGCTCATGCAATGAGGAAATTGCCACTTCACATCAAATTCATGTGCTGTTTTCCTCCATTCTTCTTCAGAAGTTTGTGTCTGAAAACATGACATTAGATTAACAACACTGTTTATGATCCCAGCTTTTAAAGTAATGGATCCTTAATAAATGTTTTTAGGGTTAAATATTTCTCATTTTAGATTAAGTCATGCAAAAGTCAAGGCAAGTTAAGTTTATTAATATAGCACACTTCATACACAATGTGTTTGACATGAAACGGATTTAAAAAAGAATCATAAAATTATCACAACAAGTGCATAAGAAAAACAAAGATTAAGGCATTGATTAAAATGGATTTAAGTGTTCCTATAGACAGTAATTAAGCCTTAAATTTGCATTAATTTACTTTATACATGAGCATTTATGTACAGCTAATTAATAATGTTTTGATGAACATTAACAACTCCTTTAAAATATACCAGCCTCCTCTCTGCCTGTTTTTAAATTGCAGCAGATCCTGATAATCTGTCAGGAGTCAGAGTTAATCTCTTTTCTTGAAGCCCTTCTGAAACAGGCGACAGCGGGACTTCAGTCGGAGGGTTCGGCTTATCGGTGATCTTCAGATCCCGGCAGAACAACACCGTTTCTGACCCGAGACCCAGCTGGAACTGCCACAGATACAGACGCGCGTTTGGGTTCAGCTGGAATGATAGTTGCTCTTCCTCTTCAGTCTCTTCTGTCCAGTTTTCCCTCTCGGTGTTCACACTTGCACCTCCGTATTCTCCCGATAAGGAGAACTGACACTGTGAAATTAACCCTGCGAGTTTTCCAGCTCTGATCGTGGCCGGCGTTTTTATCTTCCAGTTCTGTGTCATCTGGGACATCTTCTCCTTATTATATCCAACCCTTTTAGGAATTTTCTTTTGCAATGTCACTGGTGTGGGACTATCATTACTAACAGTTTTAATGTTCACCCACTTACTGAACGCTGGGCCGTTGGTTATGGACAGCCCTCCTGGCAGAAAGTTCAGGACATCAGGGTGAACAGAATAGACAGAAACACTGTCGTCCTCGATGTCGGTACAGCTGTAGTATTCAACTCCCCACTTGGTTGGCTTGAGCAAGTAGAAGCGATATTGCAGACCCCAGTAATAGAGACCATTTCTGCAATTGGGATGCAGGGGTAATTCATCAGAATTGGAGTCTTTACTCAGGTCTGTTGTTCTTCTGTAAACACCCTTCTCCTGGAAGATGATGTAATACCATCCAAAGGCTGACAGGTAATGGTCTCCGCCCCGACACTTGGGATGAAGGGTGAAGACTGAGGAATCAGTCTCTTTTGACAGATCAGTGACTCTGCGGCAGTCATCACCCTTAATGATGTAAAACTTCTTTTTGTGAGCAAAGTAATGGTCTCCATGTCGGCAGGAGGGGTGCAGGGCATGAATACTGAGGTCTGACCCTTTGTTGAAATTACTGGACCTCATATAGCAGCCGAGATCAGAGCGGATTATATAGCAGTAACCCTTTGTTCCACAGAAATCAACACCTTTTATTATGTTCCTGGGAATAATAGCTGCCATTTTGCCTTAACCTGCAACACAAGATAATAATAAAAACAACTTTGAGTTTTGAGCTATTTTCCCCCACACTCTTTAAATTAGTCAGTCACATATGAAGACGAGAGATTTTTTCCTCTCAGCACTCCTGTATTTAGTCAGTTTGTAATAGTTGTGATTTGCTGTTTTCTTCACCATCCGCATTTACAGGGTTAATGATGAGAGTTTAGGAACTGTGTGTGAGAAAATATAACAGATGCTGTTCCTGATGTTACTGCTGTTCTGCATTAAATATTTCAACAAAAAATCTCCTTTGTTCGTCTTTCTGAACACATAACAATACTTTTGCAATCACTTCACCAGAAATCTTTCTTCATCTGTACATTAGTTATGTCTACCCTTCAAACATATTTTTAGCTGTTCTGTCAACTTCTTGCTTACAAAGTTACACTACAAATACATATCTGTTAAAAAAGTATGGTAACAAAATGGCATGTAAAATTTACTTTAGAAGACTTTTTTTTATTAGGTATTCTTAAATCATGTTAAAAAAAGGCCTACCCACAAGAACATGAACACAAATACAGATCTTCATATGAGCTCCGAATGCTCTTTATTAGAAACACACTCACCTAGACGTGTGTATCAGCACTGGATCTGATGAGCAGCTTCAGTCTGAGAGAGAGATATCTGACTGCTGAAAACAAAAACAAAATGTAAATAGTTTTAAGCAAAAACTCACTTATTATTATTTTTTTCAGGAAACTTCTTGATTTTACAATATTTAGATATTTGGACTGGAAACAAGACAAAAATACAACAAAAGAAGCATGTCTTGCTAAAAAACAGATATAGTACGATTTCCATTACACGAGAGTAGATGTTAAAACTTCATGCTGATTTGTACTCTGCTTTCGCCAAGATAAGCAACACTAAGACGTAGCTTTACAGTAAACTATGCTTCTCCATCCATTTACGCTTCTTTCCATATGAGGGTGTGACTCCCCTTCTGTCCGGCGTTAACGGCTGCAGTGTACTTGGCGCGTCAGCACACACGACGGCTGCAACTACAGTGTGGTCTCCCTAGTGGACCAACACGACAACCGTCTGGATTGAGCCGAGTAGGGGACATCTCTAGGGTCTTCAAGTGGGCACCTTCCGTCCTCAGTGTTTCGTCGACTAGCCCACGACACCTCAAGAGGGCTCGACAGTGACTCTGGCGTCCCAGAGTCACCCCCCTCCGTCCCCCACTCAACTCAGCCCAGCTTACTGACCTCTACATCCCTCCTGCTGCTGAGACCGAACCACAATCTCACTATCTCTCCGCAACCCAACCATACGCGCCAACCCGATTGACTAAGGCTGTCGAGCCCCACTGGTACAAATGAGCAAATGATAAAGCTCGGGTTGCTGAATATTAGATCCCTTACTTCAAAAGCACTTATTGTTAATGATATGATCTCAGATTATAATCTAGGTGTGCTGTGTTTGACAGAAACCTAAAACCAAACGATTACATTTCTTTAAATGAGTCAACCCCACAAGATTACTGTTATAAACATGAACCTCGTCTGAAAGGCAAAGGGGGAGGTGTTGCTGTAATTTATAGTAATATTTTCAGAATTACTAATAAGTCTATAGTTTCAAATATGATTCTTTTGAAGTGTTGGTGCTTAATGTAACTCTATCTAGTGTAAATGATAAATCCCGTTTGAGATTTGTGCTGGCTACTGTATACAGGCCACCAGGGCACCATAAAGATTTTATCAAAGAATTTGCTGACTATCTATCAGAGTTAGTATTGGCTTTTAATATACATGTGGATAACGAGAAAGAGGCATTGGGATTGATATTCTTAACTCTATTGGAGTTAGACAACACAGGACCTCACTCACAGGGCTCTGAAATATCATGCATTGAACGTGACAGTCACTCATTTCGGTCTTTTGTCACACACTCCCGCCACACATTGTATTTCTTACGCAGAAGAACTATTTATAATATATTTAATATGCCACAGAGCCCAAAATTTCTCTGGCCGTGCCGCTCTCACTGTGGAACAGGCAGGAATCAAGCGCGTCTTCCCTGGAGTTCTTATCGAGCCTGACACTTATCAGCCAAACAAAAAGAGAAATGGGCTACACAATAGCCAGAATCATAAAATAGCACTATTGTATCTGGGTAAGATTTAACGCAACAACCAATGAAAAAAAGCATATCCTGGAATTGTTCACGTGATTCTGCTACAACGTCTTCCGACAGTTTCGTTCACACACAGAGGAAACCACTGGAGCTCGAGCATCACTTTGAGCACAGAGTAAGTCATGAGCTCCTGTTTTAATGTTACAACAAATTCACAACTTGTTGGACACAAACAAAGATATTTTTCCCCAGAAAATTAGCATCAGTTTTTCATGAGTGTCTGTAGCCAACTATTTTAAAGCCTGTTCACTGACAACACCTGCTCAGAACAAGTCTAGGCCTAGTCATATTTTCGTTATCACACGATGACTGACATATTGTCACATTATTAACCTCTCTCTCTCTCCAAATAGGCTTAAACATTTTCCCAGACAAGGGTCGGACCATTAGAGGAGGAGACAAGGGTAGGCCCATTAGAGGTGGAGACAAGGGTAGGCCCATTAGAGGAGGAGACAAGGGTAGGCCCATTAGAGGAGGAGACAAGGGTAGGCCCATTAGAGGAGGAGACAAGGGTAGGCCCATTAGAGGTGGAGACAAGGGTAGGCCCATTAGAGGAGGAGACAAGGGTAGGCCCATTAGAGGAGGAGACAAGGGTAGGCCCATTAGAGGAGGAGACAAGGGTCGGCCCATTAGAGGAGGAGACAAGGGTCGGCCCATTAGAGGAGGAGACAAGGGTAGGCCCATTAGAGGAGGAGACAAGGGCCCATTAGAGGAGGAGACAAGGGTAGGCCCATTAGAGGTGGAGACAAGGGCCCATTAGAGGAGGAGACAAGGGTAGGCCCATTAGAGGTGGAGACAAGGGCCCATTAGAGGAGGAGACAAGGGTAGGCCCATTAGAGGTGGAGACAAGGGTAGGCCCATTAGAGGAGGAGACAAGGGTAGGCCCATTAGAGGTGGAGACAAGGGCCCATTAGAGGTGGAGACAAGGGTAGGCCCATTAGAGGAGGAGACAAGGGTCGGCCCATTAGAGGAGGAGACAAGGGTCGGCCCATTAGAGGAGGAGACAAGGGTAGGCCCATTAGAGGAGGAGACAAGGGTAGGCCCATTAGAGGAGGAGACAAGGGCCCATTAGAGGAGGAGACAAGGGTAGGCCCATTAGAGGTGGAGACAAGGGCCCATTAGAGGAGGAGACAAGGGTAGGCCCATTAGAGGAGGAGACAAGGGCCCATTAGAGGAGGAGACAAGGGTAGGCCCATTAGAGGTGGAGACAAGGGTAGGCCCATTAGAGGAGGAGACAAGGGTAGGCCCATTAGAGGTGGAGACAAGGGTAGGCCCATTAGAGGAGGAGACAAGGGCCCATTAGAGGAGGAGACAAGGGTAGGCCCATTAGAGGAGGAGACAAGGGTAGGCCCATTAGAGGAGGAGACAAGGGTAGGCCCATTAGAGGAGGAGACAAGGGCCCATTAGAGGAGGAGACAAGGGTAGGCCCATTAGAGGTGGAGACAAGGGCCCATTAGAGGAGGAGACAAGGGTAGGCCCATTAGAGGAGGAGACAAGGGTAGGCCCATTAGAGGAGGAGACAAGGGCCCATTAGAGGAGGAGACAAGGGTAGGCCCATTAGAGGTGGAGACAAGGGCCCATTAGAGGAGGAGACAAGGGTAGGCCCATTAGAGGTGGAGACAAGGGCCCATTAGAGGAGGAGACAAGGGTAGGCCCATTAGAGGTGGAGACAAGGGTAGGCCCATTAGAGGAGGAGACAAGGGTAGGCCCATTAGAGGTGGAGACAAGGGCCCATTAGAGGTGGAGACAAGGGTAGGCCCATTAGAGGAGGAGACAAGGGTCGGCCCATTAGAGGAGGAGACAAGGGTCGGCCCATTAGAGGAGGAGACAAGGGTAGGCCCATTAGAGGAGGAGACAAGGGTAGGCCCATTAGAGGAGGAGACAAGGGCCCATTAGAGGAGGAGACAAGGGTAGGCCCATTAGAGGTGGAGACAAGGGCCCATTAGAGGAGGAGACAAGGGTAGGCCCATTAGAGGAGGAGACAAGGGCCCATTAGAGGAGGAGACAAGGGTAGGCCCATTAGAGGTGGAGACAAGGGTAGGCCCATTAGAGGAGGAGACAAGGGTAGGCCCATTAGAGGTGGAGACAAGGGTAGGCCCATTAGAGGAGGAGACAAGGGCCCATTAGAGGAGGAGACAAGGGTAGGCCCATTAGAGGAGGAGACAAGGGTAGGCCCATTAGAGGAGGAGACAAGGGTAGGCCCATTAGAGGTGGAGACAAGGGTAGGCCCATTAGAGGAGGAGACAAGGGTAGGCCCATTAGAGGTGGAGACAAGGGCCCATTAGAGGAGGAGACAAGGGTAGGCCCATTAGAGGAGGAGACAAGGGCCCATTAGAGGAGGAGACAAGGGTAGGCCCATTAGAGGAGGAGACAAGGGTCGGCCCATTAGAGGAGGAGACAAGGGCCCATTAGAGGAGGAGACAAGGGTAGGCCCATTAGAGGTGGAGACAAGGGCCCATTAGAGGAGGAGACAAGGGTAGGCCCATTAGAGGAGGAGACAAGGGCCCATTAGAGGAGGAGACAAGGGTAGGCCCATTAGAGGTGGAGACAAGGGTAGGCCCATTAGAGGAGGAGACAAGGGTAGGCCCATTAGAGGTGGAGACAAGGGTAGGCCCATTAGAGGAGGAGACAAGGGCCCATTAGAGGAGGAGACAAGGGTAGGCCCATTAGAGGATGAGACAAGGGTAGGCCCATTAGAGGAGGAGACAAGGGTAGGCCCATTAGAGGTGGAGACAAGGGTAGGCCCATTAGAGGAGGAGACAAGGGTAGGCCCATTAGAGGAGGAGACAAGGGTAGGCCCATTAGAGGAGGAGACAAGGGTAGGCCCATTAGAGGAGGAGACAAGGGTAGGCCCATTAGAGGAGGAGACAAGGGTAGGCCCATTAGAGGAGGAGACAAGGGTAGGCCCATTAGAGGTGGAGACAAGGGCCCATTAGAGGAGGAGACAAGGGTAGGCCCATTAGAGGAGGAGACAAGGGTAGGCCCATTAGAGGAGGAGACAAGGGCCCATTAGAGGAGGAGACAAGGGTAGGCCCATTAGAGGTGGAGACAAGGGCCCATTAGAGGAGGAGACAAGGGCCCATTAGAGGAGGAGACAAGGGTAGGCCCATTAGAGGAGGAGACAAGGGTAGGCCCATTAGAGGTGGAGACAAGGGCCCATTAGAGGAGGAGACAAGGGCCCATTAGAGGAGGAGACAAGGGCCCATTAGAGGAGGAGACAGTGCAGGTGGAAGAGGAAGACACGGTCGAAAAATCTTTTCTTCTGCAAGTCTGAGCAATTATGAATTATTATATTATTAATTTATAATTGTGGGGGTGGGGGGGATGTCACTCTTGTCTGTTTTCAAAACTTGAGAGCCCTGTACTCATTGTCGTAATCATACTCTAGATCTAATATTATCACACGGAATCAATGTTGATGCTGTTGAAATTCTGCAAATTAAAAATGTTGTATTTTATACTGTAATTGAACTCCTGCATTTATAGCACTATACTGTAGTGCAGAAGTCTGTTTGTAATAGTTGTGATTTGCTGTTTTCTTCAGCATCCGCATTTACAGCGTTAATGAGGAGAGTTCAGGAGGTGTGTATGAGAAAATATAAGAGCTGTGTAGACTAATGTTCCTGATGTTCCTGATGTTCTGCATTGTGCATTAAAACTTTCAATGAAAAGCTCATTTTTTTGTATTAAAACATTATAAAAGGTTTACAACCTGAGAGTGTGGGACGATTTCCTTGGGTTATCAGAGACTGTTTTTATTGGAAAGCAAACATTTTTATATGTGTATTTCTGAAATACATTCGGCTACATGGACACAGTCACCTCTGATAACAGAGCACACTAAATTATATTGAGACAAATGCATTTTCTGTTAAGCTGCTTAAAAAAAATGGCTTACAATATTTCTTCAAATGGCACAATATATCATCTAAAGATTACAGTAATGCATGCATGATGTCATTTAATTCTACAGGTTGTAGATTTTGCTCTGAGCCACATAGACCCAAAGTCATTCACGATTCGCAAAATGCTCTACAACCAGAGTACTGTACTCAAACAACAATTAGCAAAGTCTATTTAGGAAATTAGGAATCTAATTAGGAAAAATTAACTAGTCAGAAATACAGATTAAAAGTAGACAGGAAAATAAACGGAGGAGTCAAAAAAAAAGTTCAGTGCAGCTACGGTGGATATAAAGAATATACTGTGATGTGTGTCATTTAGGAAAGTCCAGCTGAAGTCCTAAAGATTCCTGAAGTTCCTCTAAAACCCTGACAGTGTCAGAGCAGATTTATCAGGGCAGACTTCAGGACTTTCACTGAGATCAGGAAACAAACAATCGCAAACTGAGGTTGTGATGCTTTTCTTTCACTTTTAAAACTGTTATACATTAAATGTTATTACTGGAGAATAAATATATGACAAATGTACTTGCATGTCTACTGTTTCAGTGAAGTAATCTTTCTTCAAATGCCAGCAGTCTTAGAACACGAACCTTCACTCGATTTGACTTTATAAATTACAGAAACCACTCCTTAACAATTTACAAGTTAAAGCACAAGTGTGTGTCACAATGTCCTCTGCATATCTTTGAGAGTATGAAGATGTAACAGGATGTATGAGCTGGGTGGAGATCGAATACAGAAACTGAAACTGTTCTGTTTTGCTTGTGTTCTTTGTGCCCTAATTAGGACCCAAGCCCTGAAAGGGTGAAGACCCTATAGGAGACAACCGTTTCCAAAGCAAGAGATTATGCAAATAATTAGACAACAAGAGCGATTGAATATAAGGTTGATGAAACTTTTGAAATCAATCAATTTTTAAGAATTTAATTTGAAACTTGACACCGCCTGCTGAGTTTGTTTCCGGTAAATCATGATGAAAGTGTGATGGGTAGATCATGATGAAAGTGTGATGGGTAGATCATGATGAAAGTGTGATGGGTAGATCATGATGAAAGTGTTATCCTCTCCTCGAGAGCCCGGTCTCTTCCCTGTGCCTGCACACTGGTGTCTTCGTGGGTCCAGGAAGGGATATGTCCAATATGTGAGTCGTCGGAGTAGAGAAACACGCGTGACGCTGCTGACAGGCTAGGATGCCGGGCCGCTATTCCTCTCAGTTGTCGTGGCTAAAGAGGACAAGCCGTGATGCCGACGCCACTGTCCCTCGAGCCTCAGACCGCAGAGAGAGAGAAGTGTGTGTGACCGCCGGACAGAGTTCGAGGGCAGTCCTAATTCTAATTTTAGTATTTCTTGCAGAGGCAAAAGCTAAATACTCCACTCTATGCTGGAAGTTTAGGCCCAATTACACAATTACATTTTAAGGCTTACTCTGTGTTTGCTCAATATGTGTTCTCGGCTAATAATGTCAGGTGTCTTCTTTTGATCTTCTGAGGGTTGTGGTCTGTAGCTGGCTTCCGCTCTCTCTCTCTCTCTCTCTCTCTCTCTCTCTCTCTCTCTCTCTCTCTCTCTCTCTCTCTCGGGTCTCTCTCTCTCTCTCTCTCTCTCTCTCTGATGCTTCTGGAGTGAACGAGGAGTGTGTAAATCACACTAGTGTGTGACGCATCTGAACCTCCTGAGACACAGCGTTCACTTTCTCCTCTGTACAACACACACACACACAGACACAATATATATATGTATATAAATCCTTTTTTTTTTTTTTTTTACCATGGTGTTAATTTCCTATAAGGCATTTGATTGGCTTAGAGTGATAAAATGTGTTCCACTCTTTCCAGTTACACTGATTGCTGTCTATTTAAGTGATGGTTTTAATGTAGAAAACATGGAATAAGGCCATCCTTAAAGGAATATTCTGGCCGGGTGTCACAGCACGGGGAAGAAGCAGACGTGCAGCTTATAGCGGTTAATAATAAATTATTAACAGTTTATTCCCCTGCTTGTGCACACCAGGAAACCTGCTATATTCATAAATGCAGTTGTTTGGGCCTGTAAGGTGGGAATGCCCAGTGGAAAGAAAATGAACTGCGACACAATAAGAGGTTCTGGAAGTCTGTAATGTGTGTGTGATCTCTGCTTACAGAAGGTTCTGACAGACCCAAATCATCACTGCTGCATTGTTGCATTTTCCCAGTTGCCAAATATCTTAATGTAGTGATTACTTTAATTTCTGGCACTATGGCACTCCTGCGCTGTGTCTGAGATCTGAGCGTGTCTGTAAGATCTGTCACACACATGATCCCTGCACGATCGAATCTATAGCATCTTATTAACTCACTGTCATCCATTGTTTGCAACACATTTCTTCTCCTTCTTCATCTTTGTCATTTTCTCCTCTGCTAAAGAAACTTAAAAGTCCTTGTGCGTACTCCGAACAATTTTGACCTTAGGACCTCTTTTAAGGGTTAAAAGATGCTTTCTAAATGACTTTTTTCTTTACTAGGATTTTCTATTTAATTTTCAGAGTAAACGGCCACATTTCTAAGAATTTTCTTAGAATTTTATCACTAGGAGCTACTTTTTGCATTAAGATTTGTTACGAATACGGGTCCTCAGAAAGGATAAAAGTTTCCACATGTTCAGCTCCACAGCTTCTATAGTTCTAGATAACTCTATATTGTCTCTGCGTGTGTGTAGGATGTGTGTGTGACGGTGTTTTCCTGAGCAACAGCTTCATCTCCTGGTCATTCCTGACACCGTCATCATGTCAGTGGAATCTCTCCGTCTGGTTCAGCTCAGATGTTCAGATATTCACATTCAGTGTTAATCTTTCATTCGATCTGGCCAGTGAATCACTTTCTACTTCAATATGTTTGTTGTCCTGTTATTATTATGCTGGAGTTTTAAAAGACTGTTAAACGTGTGCATGCATGACATTATACTGTCTCTGTTTAGTCCTCTTCTAGGTCTACAACACTAATGAACAATGATGCGTGTAATAGTGGTGTTCAGTAAAGTGTTCTAGTACCAGATCATCAAACTTTCTCTCTTGTGTTCACACTTACATTGAGCGTACAC
Organism: Semotilus atromaculatus; assembly: GCA_031834385.1. Taxonomy (NCBI): domain Eukaryota; kingdom Metazoa; phylum Chordata; class Actinopteri; order Cypriniformes; family Leuciscidae; genus Semotilus; species Semotilus atromaculatus. The sequence goes on along the minus strand of JAULUF010000075.1, from coordinate 709,942 downwards.
ACATTAACACGCAAAGCTAACACAATCCTAATGTAGTCACTTCACACAATTCACAAAATATTGAATTTCATATTTAAATGGATATGGTGACATTTTTTTTCAGAACTGAAATTATTTATTTGTAAAAAAAACATGTTCTTTATTAATTTATCAACCACAACAGAAATATGCATATCAAGAAATATATCATCCTACATATTATGCATTATAGTGTATTTGCATTACACATTTTTATTCAATCCTGAGGTCAAAGGGCACATGATTTTATATGTCACCAGCTTGAATGGCTCTCATATGGATGTGAACTGTCACAACGATAAATGAAGGATCCAAAAGCAGAGATGACAGGAATAACACACTGTAAAAAAACTTAACTCATTATTTTGTGTTATCTTTTTGCATGTTTTTTTTTTAGTTTAACTAACTTATTTCGATAAGTTGAGGACAAGAAAACTTAAAATTTCTTGTTGTCTGGACAATCTAGTTATCTCTACACAAAAAAATAAGTTGAAATAACTAAATTGCTAAAATATTTTTTACAGTGCAGTCTTTAATGAAGTAAAATAAACAAAGGCAGTCTGTCGTTAATGCACACAGAACAGGCTTTATGCCCAGCTGCACTACTTCCTGAACTTCAGCCAGCTCCTTGTTTCCTGTCTGCCATTATTGGACAAATTGATTAATTCAGGTGTGCCTGACCTCAGTAGTCACGGCAACAATAATCAGACACACCTGAATTAATCAAGTTTGTCCAATAATGGCAGACAGGAAACAAGGAGCTGGCTGAAGTTCAGGAAGTAGTGCAGCTGGGCATAAAGCCTACTGGAGAGAATAACTCCAAGAGAAGAGCAGACTCCGGTCCCGATGAGGAACAGAACAGGACTCCCTCGGAGCAGTCTTGACGAACAGGAGTAGACATCTCAATCTCAGAGAGAGAACCGAAGCGGTTCACATGCAGCAGCAACAGCACGGCACGGACATAACTGATGCTAGACTGTTCCAGACAAACGAGACAAGAAAGGGTAATTAACTGTAACAGACAAGACGGTCGCAGGAGATGTAACGTGTGACATGCAACAATAATCCGACAAAGAATCTTCTTCATCTTGTTTAATGGTGATTAACCCCTAAGGAGCATTATCGCCACCTACTGTGCTGGATGGCAAATTAACCTTAGGCAGACAGTTTTTACAATTCAGACTTATGACCCGTCTAACTATATCATCCCACATACATCATCATTATTTATCATACCTGCAATAGAGGTTTCATCGAGCTCCATCCGGCGCTGCGTGTTCAGCTCCTCCGTCCACACTCAGCCCCCATGGCAGGTTCAACGTTAAACACGTATTATACTCTAAATCCCAAACCTGAATCATATATAAACGCAATTAAAGGTAGGGTTGGTAGAATCTTTCTAAAAATACTTTTTTCCACAAAAATTTAAACTGTCTTTATATATCAATGCATAATTAAAATGTAAGAACTCTGGAAAATAAATGATAAAAATCGAGTGTCTGTACTCCTCTCAGAAATCGCGGCTCGATCTGGCATCCCCACCCAGAGCGCTGTAGTTCTGTAAATGGACTGTAATAAACACACTTCATTATTCCATTCGGGACGAATGAAATGATTGGCTGGGGCGACTGTCACTCTCCCTCGCTACCATGACTACCAACTCTGCTGATACAGGATCAGCCCAAAAGCGCGCACACGTTTGAATACGCAGGGAAGCTAGTAATAACAGTTATGGCAGAGAAAGAACAGTCAAAATTCTCAATACCTGCATATACAGGCAGCGAAGGCAAACAAGTTAAAAAAAGGAAGACAGTATTTGAAAAGGCTATGAACAAAAAGTCTTTGGATAAATCAAGAAATAATACGAGTCAATATCGGCGTGGTTTTCCAGCGGTGGCGACAACTGAGGGATCTCAAGGGGCTTAAAAGTGACTTCATGGTGGCTTTATTTCTGCTGGACAGGTAATCTTGCTGTTTTCATTTTGATGGCATTTCGTTTTTTCATGAAGCATGTATCACTAGCACAGGTAGCTACCTAATATAGCTACCTAACGTTACGTAGCATAACTAACGTTACACTGGCTTAGCTATGACAGTGTAACTTTGGTGTCCACTGGTATAACTTACTGTTAGCGAGCCAGGGTTGAGATGATAAATAATCAATAGGCATATCTGCAGTTGAGAGCTGGTTTTTTTTTTTGCCAAATCTAACTTTAGGTTAAAAAGTTTAGGGGATCTATTTTTATACCTAGCTTTACCCTATGCCTAAACTTTGTTCCTATGTTCACCGGGAACGGCAAACGTGTATCAACGAATGAGCTATTTATAGCTTTGCCTTATATTGAGTTTGATTCGGTTACGAGCTAGTAAAATATTTTAAATTTTGCCAGTATCGATATGCAAGCTTGATAGTGAGTACTAACAGCCATGTTAGTTGTTTATATTCATACTGATAAAGTTAGTTATTTTATTATTGTGATTCTGACATGATGTCACTATACATGCACGGCGCTCCTCTCCGCTCGGCTCTGGTAAACGCGCGTTCATGTGTTTTGGGGGCGTGGCTTTGGAAGGAGCCGAGAAGGGAGGCGGTGGGAGTTAATGGAATAATGAGCTGTGTTTATTGCAGTCCTGAGAGGACTACAGACACTCAATTTGTATAATTTCTTTTCCAGAGTACTTACATTTTAATTATGCATTGATATATAAAAGACAGTTTCAAATTTTTTGGAAAAAAGTATTTTAGAAAGATTCTACCAATCCTACCTTTAATGTAGATTTCTGAAAACGCCGGTTATGTGTTGCCGTGTCAACTGGGAGAAACGGGGTTTTAGGTTCTCTCGTGTCGATTCTGATTGGCTTTATCCTTCTCCCTACACTGCCGCCCATAGGTTTGGCATAGTTATGATGCCGCTCGCGGCGTATTTATGCGGGTGTGTGTGGGGGGGGTGGGGGGGGGGGGGGGGGGGGGGGGGGGGGGGGGGGGAATATTCGTTTCTCTAAATACCCGGCTATGTGTAAATGTAGCCTGAGTCTCAGACAGACACTGATTCTCCACAAGAGCTTTTTAAAGAGCTTTTTTTTTCTGTCCTCCATTACAGCTGTGATCAATGAGTCTTCCAGCATTCTGATTGGTGGAGGAGGACGAGTGGGAGGAGCCTAGAGTAATCAGCCTGTGAGTGAGTAATCAGCTCCTTTAGTCCTCTCTCTCTTTCTCTCTCAATAGGCTCTATGCACGAACGCTGCAGACGTATTTCCGGAAGAATCTCAGCCAGCGTCTTTACTTCCGCATAGCGCGTTCTATAGTGAAAAAAACGAATAAAATCCATTTTCTCAGAAACGGAGACAACGATTTTAGAAACTGATTCGCTAGTCGGATTTAGCATGATATGAGAGAATACTCACCCTCAGAATTGTCGATGTAGCTCGAAATATATCATTTAAAGCCCTTCTCTTTCTTACTCTTATGTGTGACAGATAACTGCCTCATAATATTGTTAACATTATTCACGTTAACCGCGGGAAGTTTTTGTAAACAGCGAGTGTAATTTGACATTATCTCCACCTAATGCAAAAACGGCTTCAGACGCAGCGGCGGATGTGACTGGGCGGCTGAGACAGAACGCGGAAGCGATCGTCCATAGAGCCTATTAACGTTTTCAAGTTAAAGTCATGAAATGGGGAAGTTTCGTAAGATATGTTCAGACTACCAAGAAAAATACGATCTGATGTTTTCAACATATTGTTGGAGTGTGTTTGAAAGAGTAGCGCTTTAAATCCTTCAGGGGCTTAAAAACAATCCTTTCAACAGTTTCCTTCACCATAGCCATTTTTCCTTTGGGTGAATATACACCACCATACCCACAAATGAGGGAATTTACCAGGCAAATAAGAAAGCAGTTCAATATCGTGGCCACACAAAGCTGAAGCCTGAAGGCTGACATACACTGTGTGATATAGCCTAAGCCTATCTGTGTGACGGTCCGATCGTCCGGCTGCGATTTCTCTGCTCACATTATATGTGGGAAATATGAGCGATAAACCCCTGTGCGGTTTGTGCCAATAGAACATGATATCGTGTATCCAGAGATTGATATCCAGAGGATTTCCCTTTTCCAATTTATGTATTCAATTATAATTATTATTATTAGGTAAGGCCTATTAAATAGATTTTTGTCCTGCAATACTTTTTGAGAGAATTTTATGAAAATAATTAATATTTATGCAATAATTATGATCATTTTTTTCCCACTGAATATAATAGAAAATGTATATATATATATATATTATTTTTATTATTTTTTAATGCTGTATTTCAGGTTAAAGTTGATCCTTGGCCTATAGAAAACATTTTTTTAAATCACATTGGAGCCATCTGGTGGATGTAGTGAGCATAATTATCATATCATATTTTAACCACTAGATGAATTTACAGCTCTCTGTAGAAAGGCTTGTGAATTCTAGTTGTTTTTGCACAGATTTGCCTATTTTTTTCAGGTTGTGGATTTTAATTTATAATAAGTGATTCTCAAAGACTATTTTTGTCAAGTTTTTTGTTTGTCTGTTTTATTTTATTTTTAAAAAATAAAAATTATATTCTTTTCGCATAGACATGAAAATCACTATCCAAACTTAAATGGTTGTAATTCAAGAATGCTTTGGAATATAGACCAAAGCATTATAGACATGGTCTTGTTTTAAAGAAGACATTTGCCAGATTATTGTAGAAGTGAAATAAATTATGAAAGTGAAACAGAAAAAAAGTTATGTAAGTTTGAGTTAATGAAAATGAACAATGTAAAAATGTCATTATTTATATTTTATATAAAATATATATATTACAAAATATATTTTACTCTATAACTGCAAGAAAATGAAAGCCAAAAATCTAAACCCCTTCAGACCTGAATTATGTTTCAAGTGTCTGAAAAATATAAAAGTACATTTTCCCAGCTCATGAGGCTTCTATAAATGAGATTAAATAATAAAAATAAAAAAATAGTTTGGCTTTAATTGTAATTTTTTTTGTCCATTTCAATGGTCATCAGGTCAAAACAGGTGTACTTCACAAAAATGTACCAACATGAAATAAAATAATAAACATAACAATTGTTGGTCTATACTTTAAGCTTTTTCTCAAGGTCAAAAACTTTTCAACAGTGTACCATTTCATCCTTAATTTTGAGGTTTTTGTTTTACAGATTACACATTGTTTGTAACAAACTAAATATCTTAGAATCAATCAATATGGTCAAATTAGAGTAATTTTCTGTGTGCATCTTTCTTTCTTTTAGATAAAAAACTTGAACATTATAACATTTCAACTTTATTTGTAAGGTTTTTGCTTTATAGATCGCACATTTGTTTATTCATGACAAAATAAACCTAGGAATCAATCAATGCATTCACGTTAGAGTCATTTCCTGTGTGATCTTTGAAACAATGTCTCTGTTAACGATTTTCTTCTGTTTTTACAGTACATTACTGCAGCACGGTTGCCAGCAAGTTACTGTAATTCGATTTCCAGTAACTGTACTGTAATTCACTACAGTGAACAGTACAAGATCAGTATTGTAAACTACCAAATATTACTTTACTGTATTTTTACTGTATTTCGTAATTTGGTCTGCTTCTGGTGTAATTATTTATACGGTATTGTACTGTAATATCTATATTGATACATTACTGCTAAATATTATTATAATTTTCAAAATAATTACTAATAATTATAATATTATATTATAATAATATAATATGTATTGTAGTTATTAGGAAAATGTATAGAAGGAAAATATATACTATGGAAGTCAATGGCTTCTGTCAACTGTAACCTCTGACACGCTTGGCAAAACCAACCACCAGATCATTGAAGAACTAAAGAACATAATATGCGGATCGATGCATTTATTTACGGGTTGAGCAGAAACGCTGCACAGTTTGACCAGCAGTGGCCGCCGGATTGTGTGTTGCTAAGAACTTGCAGTATAACTATCAGACTGGCCCTCACAGGCTCGAAACACTATACCGGCCAATCGGGAAAAGTCCCGACTCTCTCGATTGCCAGTCCGCCCCTGGTCATGGCTCTTCCAAGCTTTATAATGGCAGTGAATGGATATTTCTGTTTTGAAAGTCCATAAAGTGTATCCATCCATGATAAAAGTGATCTACATGGCTCTGGGGGGTTAATAATGGCCTTCTGAAGTGAAGCGATGCATTTGTGTAAGAAAAATATTCGTATTCAAGTTGCGCTTTAGATTGGCCAAGTCAAATCCGTATGTTCGTTTGGCCGGAAGCTAGTTATTTTACTTTATAAAGTTTTAAATATGGATATTTTTCTTACATCTCCATCTTCCTTATCACTCCACATAAAGTCAACATTTGAGATTTTCCATCAGCTATATGTTTAAGCATTTGTATATTCTGCATATGAAAAAGTTAAAAAAAATGTATTGTACTGTGATATGGATTTTTTTATATAAGTAATTTCAATCAGCATTACTGGACATGGGATTTCAGTAACAGGCGTTTGAACCCACTGTCCATTCTAATGGACAGCCACATTTGAAAAAATCCTGATTTAAAACTTGCAATTCTACAATCGATTTTTAACTTTAATTAATAAGTTCAATCCTTCTGCTTTACATACAAACCATGAAATACTGGAAAACATATAAACATTTATAAAATAAAACCATAGAAAATGTTGCTTGCTTCTATGTTTGGAGTAAAGTGCTGCCATGCTTCTCTTCAATGTAGTGTGTTTTTTAAAATTACTACATGCAGAGCTTTACTGCCATTTGATTGGATGACAAACGTCCAATCTCATGGACTGCAGGCTTTAAACTAGGTGAAATGCTCCAGAAGTTTAAAAAAAAATGGGGCTGACATGTGATGTCCATTGTAATGGACGCAGGGTCTGTAACAACAGGTAGTTTTTTGCTCTCGGGGTCCCCCTACAGTTGGGAAACAGTATTGTCCTCCACTACTGTCGTAAACTGTCATCCTACATGCACGTGCATTTGTTGACAGCCATGATAGCCCTGACCACTGTAGGAGGAGGTCACATGCAGGTGTTCTGCTTGCGTCGCGTGTGAAATGTCTTCATCCCAGGTACAGTGGCATATATTTCAGCACGTCATATGAATATAATTTCATGGGTTTTATTTTTTTTCTAACGACAATGATCGCGATGATCACGTTTACAAGCCAGCGTCATTATAGTAGCCTAGTCTCTTGGTTACGGTTTTACTGAATCTATATGATACTTCAATGCAATGTTTGAGTGGTAGATAACCATATATCGTCAATATCTGGCAGCACGGTGGCCTCGGGGTGGGCAACAGAGTCGTGATCCCGAGCTGCTGTGTGGCGAATCAGAGACGCTTTTCCAGACCCAAGAGGACAGTACATGGGTTTTAGGGTTCGCCGGCTCATGTGATCTATTATAGTTCATTTTGATGTAAATAGTTTGTTCCATTTATCCTATTTAGTTGTTTGAAAATAAATACAAATGGTTTTGAAAAACAAACTTTTATTTTCACACCTTCACAAAAGTAGTATTTACACACATATGCATGACGCACGCACTCAAACACACAAGCAATTAACTTTGGGGAAACCCTTCACCTCGAGTCACATGTGCCCTAACTAGCTCTGCTGTACTGGAGCCAGAAGACCCAAGAGCCTGGGATCATCCGGCCTGAGGGTCAGTTTCCTAGGAAGACCACCTCCTCTTTGCCACGATGGCCCTCTGCAGGTCTGGATGTAGGAGTAATCCTTTTTCTCCTTCACAGTGTAGACACTCCAGCATTTGGTAGTATCGTCTCTAACTAAAAAAATAAAAAAAAAACACTTTAGTGTTATTTTGCTTTGTTACTAACTAACATGCTAATAAGCGTACTGATCTGAAAAGAACTGGTTTTGTTTTATTTTAATTATTGAAGTAGGCTATAGTAGCACCATTTAGGATAACTTTCTTGTAAATCACTTATTAATGTACACTAAAGGTAATGTACATACCTGAAGTTGATGAACTTCTTGACATTCTTCAACCAACGCTGGTCTAGGATGATGGCTACTAATGCTTGGTGAGCCTGTAATCACACAACATCATATTATGAGAAGGACAATGGTCCATACAGAGCAACACACAAAAATAAAGAAATACCTTGTTCTATCCACGTTTTTTCCTGGTTACCATCGCCAAGTGGTTCATGCTCACACGATCCAGTAACCCAGGTGTGCTGGTTGCGAACATGGTGTATAACAGCCACTTTAGCTGCAGAAATAGAAACACTCTCTTGCCTTCTGTACACCAAGCAAACAATTTTTTTACAGTATTGATTCACTTCCCAAAAACATACCTTAAATTCCTCTACAGAAGATGCTTGCTTAGCACAACACCAGAAATGGTTTACAATGTCACTGATCCATGGCAAAACTTCAGACTGGTCCGTCATCACACCAGCCTGAAAACAGGATGTGACCGTGTGAGACAGCCAACATAAATATGAAGCTGCTTTTCAGCAAGATATGTAAAAGGCTGAAATCCAGTTACTAACAAATCATCAATCACTCATAAAAACATTGCTTACCCGTCGCAGCTTCTTCCCTAAATTCTTCGCGGCGTGCCAAATATCTAGGGAATGATGTAGACCCCATTGCTGGTGTTTGCCATCTGGTTCTGTGGAAAAAGTAGTCTTTAGAATTAAAAAAAAAAATTATATATATATATATATATATATATATATATATATATGAAAAATCCACTATTCCAACATTATGGACAATTTCCTTACTCAGCAAAGCAGAAATTTGAGGGTGTGCATCGGTCACCACTTCCGATATATGGATCTCCGGCAATAGTGCGTCCACTGTTCGGACAAAACACTCCTTCTCCATAATTGTCGAGTTCCTGTTTGTTTCCCGCTTAGCTAATTGAATTCAAATTTATTTGTCGCATATTATCACGTAAGGTACAATCATAGGGGAATGTAAGAAAGTGTGTGTGGTGTCGATTTCAAAATGTCTCGAAAGAAGTTCAGGCCTCGCCCCTCCTGCCAAGCACCTCACCAGGGAAAGTCGAATAGAGCATTATGTCCAATATTCAAATATGTGTTTTTTTAAATGTTATACATTTCTCATTATTAGGTCAATTGGACACTAAAGTACACTCCTACTAAATGACCCTGTGTGTTACAAAACAGTGATAATTTAAGGCGTCTGGTTGATATAAATTTTGATTGCTTGTTTTGCACCAAATGCCATAGGCAACATTGATTTAGCCTGGGTGTCTCCTACATCTGCCACTTTCACTGTATGATGATTATAATAATCCTGTGTCAATCTAGAGACGGATATTCTGAATTGCATTGTGCTTCGTGTGTTCCTCTTTCCTGTATACAGCCAAATTAAACTGTATATTGATTATACTTCTGTGACTGTGGATCTGATCTCACTTTGATATACTTTTACCAACACAGGTGAGCCGCAAAACCTGCAGCTCTTGTTTCGCAGCCATCTCCCCAAAGAGGATTCACTGTGTGAGTACCTACCATTGTTGAACCCGAAAAAGAGCCGTTGTATGACCACTTACCACCGTCTGACCGTACCGTTACGCACAGCGCGTGCAGAGAACATTTACTGAAGCGATCGAGCCGCTCCAAACGATGAAACATTATTTTTACCATATCTACGTGTGAGCAGATATCCACAAACACAGTATTTAACAGTAAACAGGTCTAAACATTATAATATTCAACATATTAGAATAAACACTCATAGGCATACGAGCCTAGCTGTTATACCGTGCTGTTTAATTATCGAACAAACTCGTGTCGTACATGTATATACATTTAGCATTAGGCTTCATGTTTTTACTCCAATCTCATTTCATAATGTACATTTTAGTCTGGCACCAGTTTAATTAGTAGCTACAATGTAAAGTTTATGCAACAATAACATGCTACTATTAGTGTCTTACCTTAAAAATGGTTCTCAATCAAATCGTGCTCTTCTAATTCTTCTGAGGTAAATCCAAGGTATACATGTCGTTGCTTTCATACGAATTGAATTACTTAAACAGAATTTTTGTTTTTGATATGATTTACATAATTTAAAAATGGAGACTTCAAGCGTTGTAAAGACATACGTTTCATGTCACCGTGACAAGTATTCGCTGAGTTACAGGTCATTTTCTGTCGCGTTTCAGAATGAACTTTACATTGAGAGAGAGAGAGAGAGAGACGGGAGAACGCGCATCATGTTAAATTTATTTGACAAAAAAAAAAAAACACAACATTTTGTTTTTGAATGATGTATAACACTTGCCTGTATGATAAAAATAGACCGTTATTTGAGTCTATTTTGCACTGATAAGAAAAAAAGAGAGACAATCGCGCAGGCTCGATAGCCGACCCCAGAGGGTTAAATTACACCTACTGCTTTGCTTTTAAGGTTTGCTCCCTGAGCCTTGGTCTTACCAGACTTATCTACAAGGCAAAGGGACAGTGGTTGGTCATTAAGTGACCTCTGGGGACCACTGCAGCTCCGAGATCCCCTGCCAAGTTAGCCTGAGGCCACAAGGCACCCAGTTACCGTGTGTAGCCACGAGGAGGCCTGGCAGGAGTCTTGGTGAAGGAGAGGCTTTGTACTGGCAGGGAGAACTTCCCTATTCACCACAAAGGGCTAGCCAGCGGCAGCAAGCAGTAAGCGAGAGGAAGAGGCCGCAAATTAATAGACAAGCATGCATCTTCCTTCACTGCAACACTGCACAGACGCATCACAACACCCTGTGCGTCACACACCTACACACACCCCCCATCCATGGGTTCAGCCGATACCTCGCTGGAGTTGCCACGAACACATGTGGTCTGACTCCTAGGACTGATGGTCAAGAGGGTGAGTGCTCACCGACTCAAACATCAGCCCAAGGAGTAAGACCACATGTAGTTGTGGCAACTCCAGAGAGGTATCAGGACCCATGGATGGGTTGTGTGGGCGATAGGTCCAGATCTTTCAGCACCTCCCTGCGGGTGTCGCGATTCCCAGCAGACTGACCACCTGGCGTAGTGGTCAGGACAGTGAGGGCGTCCCCCCATTGTCTAAACCACCACACCAAGGAATCAGCCAGAGTGACCCGCAACACCCCCCAAGGCGGTACCGAAAGGAACCGGGACCCGTCGCCCACAGTTCCTGAGCTGGACTCTCCTCCGCTGGACTCGCCGCCGCCGCTGGACTCTCCTCCGCTGGACTCTCCTCCGCTGGACTCGCCACCGCCGCTGGACTCGCCGCCGCCGCTGGACTCGCCGCCGCCGCTGGACTCGCCACCGCCGCTGGACTCACCGCCGCCGCTGGACTCTCCTCCGCTGGACTCGCCACCGCCGCTGGACTCGCCGCCGCCCGCTGGACTCGCCACCGCCGCTGGACTCGCCGCCCGCTGGACTCGCCGCCGCCCGCTGGACTCGCCTACGCCGCTGGACTCGCCTACGCCGCTGGACTCGCCGCCCGCTGGACTCGCCGCCCGCTGGACTCGCCGCCCGCTGGACTCGCCGCCCGCTGGACTCGCCGCCCGCTGGACTCGCCTCCGCCGCTGGACTCTCCGCCGCTGGACTCGGCCCCCCCGCTGGACTCGGCCCCCCGCTGGACTCTCCGCCGCTGGACTCGGCCGCCGCTCCTCCAAGAAGTCGGTCTCAAACGCATCACCCACCAAACCTGTCTGTCACCCAAGAACTCATCTGAAATCCATAACTTGTTTTTCAAATGTACATTTATTTTCTTCTGTGATTTTACATGACTTATGATCACACAGGTGAAAATAACTCACAAGTGAGGGTATTATCATTCCAATTCCACCTGTGACCGCAGCTGGTGTACTTGTCGATCTAGAGGAAAAGGACTCTATTAACCTCCTTACACTCTTAAAAATAAAGGTTCCAAAATAGGGGTCATAGAAGAACCATTTTGGTTGCCAAAAAACCTTTTAGTGAATCGTTCTAAAAAGAGCCCTTTTTTGAACATTATTTATAGTGGGAAAAGGTTCTTTAGATTATTAAAGAACCATTTTGTTCCACAAAAGTTTATGGAGTCAATGCCGATAAAGAACCATTACATTAAATTTAACAGAATGATTATTTATCTTACACAAACCTCTCAAAGTTAATAAATTTTAAAAAAAAATACTTTTGGATTTTTGAACTGACACTAGGTGGAATGAGCGGCCAAATCATATCAATTTTTTTATTTTTATAACGATTCACTAAAAGGTTTTTTGGGAACCAAAATGGTTCTTCTATGACCCCTATTTTGGAACCTTTATTTTTAAGAGTGTATGTTGAGTGTATACTGTGCAGGAAAAGACTTACCACTGTCTGACCCGACGAGAATTCCCAGTGTGTTTATGTCCTTCTGGCCATTCTGAAGAAACCCTCCTGAACGATTACGTACCTCTGACTGCTCCAAAGAGGATTCACTGTGTGAGTACCTACCATCGTTTAACCTGAAAAAGGAGTCGTTGAAGAGAAGAGAAATCCCAGGGTGTTTGAGAGGCGTTGTACTAGCAGGGAGAACTTCCCTTTTCACCACAAAGGGCTAGCCAGCGTCAGCAAGCAGTAAGTGAGAGGAAGAGGCCGCAAAATAATAGACAAGCATGCATCTTCCTTCACTGCACAGACACATCACAACACCCTGTGCATTACCCACAGGTTCTGGCCACTTAATGGGTTGCCACAACTACAATGTGGTCTGGCTCCCTTGGGTTGACGGTCAAGACAGTCTGCAGCCCGTCTCAACCATCAGCCTAGGAAGACAGACCACGTGTAGTAGTGGAAACCCCACAAGTGGCCAAAAGCCACTGGTGATTGTGCGGGCGATAGGTCTGGATCTTTCACTGTTAAAACCACTTTTGCACTGTTAAAATATTATCTTCAACCAAAACGAAAAGATTTTAAAAGTTTTTCTTTCCTTTTTTCAAAACACATTGTGGCAATGAGAGCCATTAAAAAACAAGTTAGGCTATATTTCGCATTTTGTTGTAGCCTACTTCATGAAACATTTAAAACGTTTTGAGACACGGGGAAAATGAACAGTCACTTGTATACACAATGTATCCTTAAATCCCGATGACTGACTATTTGTGTCATTTGGAGCTCGACGTTTTAAAAATCTCCGTATGTCCATATTTTGGTGAGTCCGACCAGAGAACTACAACGCGAATCGCTGGACTTACGTTAGCCTGTCACTTGTCACAAGAAAGACCCAGATCCCCGAATTATTATTTATTTTTTTTATTTTTTTACTAAAGCAGTATATAAAATCAGATGTATTACTTACCTACCACCATTTAGTTGTTATTTAAAATATCTATAATATATATATATATATATATATTTTTTAAACAATGCAATGTTGTTGTTAAAAAAATGCAATTACCCATTTCAGCCAGCAGGGGGGGCAATGCTCCCCCTAATCCCCGCTAACTCCGCGCCTGACAGGGAGCCATGGTGTCCGGGAACATCACGACACCGTCCCAACTGTCGGCCCAAGGACTCAGTCTGCAGGAAGTCATGGTCCCCAAGGGCTGAAGGAAGTTCTGAAATACATCAAGAAAAGACAAAGTGACACCTTAAGAATGCTTCGCCTGTTGAGATAGAGAGAGAGTGAGTTTGTGAGAGCGAGTTTGTGAGAGCGAGTGAGTTTGTGAGAGAGAGAGAGCGCTCTCTCTAAGAAGAAAGAGAGTGGATTAGTAGAGTGTTTTTTCTCCTTGAGATTGCCTTTTAATAGGGTAAAAACGTTGAATCACACACCTGATTCAACTCATTAGCTGATTATCACATGGGTTAATGAGCTGATGAGTTGAATCGGGTGTGTTTGATTAGGGAGACAAAGAAAACGGTGCAGTGTTGGCAAACGCTATCCGCTATCGTGCCGCTGGTTTTATCCGGGTTTATAAGTGTTTTCTGGCGGACCACGGTCGGCCCATGGTTTATAATCAGTTACTCATGCTAACCAAAAAAAAGAAAGAAAAAAAAGCAATGTAGGCTACACCAGACCAGTCTCAATAGCAGTTGCAAATATGTTTTTATAAAATTAATTTTCAGTGGACAGATTAAATTAATACATTTATATTTATTCAATTGATCATTTTATTCAACGTGACTATTAGTCAAGTTACATGATATAAACAAAGTTACATATCCTACAATAGGATAATTTAAGTATATATTGTACCCTTTTGAAAATTAACCATATGCCAAATTTACCACAGCATTTGCAGTAAAATCATAGTAGCTAACAAAATGAACCATTGGTTTCACAACAACTAAGGTTTAAAAACCAATGGTTATGATTAGGATCTATAGTTGTCATCATGATTACCATAATTTTACAGCAATTAATCACCCAGAATCATCATGATATTTTTACCATTTCATCACATATAACTCTAGTGCAAGATTATGAGATGTGTTAATTGAATGCTTGGATAAAGAGATGTGTCTTTAATCTAGATTTATATTAGGATCGTGTTTCTGGGCCCCAAACATTCTCAGGAAGGTTATTCTAGAGTTTCCCTTCCCATTCCCTTACATTCAATTGAATTAATAGGAAATCGTCTGATTTTAATGAGTAAACATGACTCGATGTTCTTCATCGAACGACATGAAACGAGTCAGCATTTTTACATTTGAATATACATAATTATATTTTATTATACATTATAACAATGCAAACATCCTAAACATTTCTGAGTATTATCAATGTTAAAAACAGATTCATATTTTTGTGTAAACCAGTGTAACAGTTTTCTTTTTTCTCTCTCCAGGATTAATTGTTAAATAGACCCAACATATATAAATGGTCACTACTGTTCAAAAGTTTGGGTTCAATAAAATAAAAAAAATAAAAATAAATCATTTTTATTCAGCAAGGATGGTAAAAAAAAAAGGTAAATGGACTGCATTTATATAGCGCTTCCACAGACCCAATGGCCACCAAAGCACTTTACATTTTTGCCTCACATTCACCCATTCACACACCGACGGGATGCATTACATTGAACAGAAAGGAAAGGAAGGATTTCTGTTTCAAATGAATGCTGCTATTCATCAAATAATCCTGAAAAACACAAAAATATGAAGCAGCACTGATAATAATCACAAATGTTTTATCAAATCATCATATTAGAATGATTTCTGAAGAATGATGTAATGCTTCTCCATAGAAAACAATGATTTACAAATGTTTTAATAGACAGTCCGCGGCAACTCTCCGCTCCAGTGTTTGAAGGCGACTCGAATGTTCACGCGCATGCCCATTAAAACACGTCACAGTCACGCAGCATTTACAAACATAGACATCTAGAATTAGAACCTTACTTAAATAAAAATCTCATTATTAAATCATGAATTTAAAACGTATTTTGAAGTCATATGACCCGTTCATAGGTGCAAATTACCACTTCAGCACGTGATAGTGGGACAATTTTTTGTTTTCACAACACTTTTATAATTTCAGATTTTTTTATTATTGTTTTTACCAACACTCAAGCCCCATATTTCATTTGAACGCGTGCTAAAAATGCTCATAGGTAACACTTGAACTATGTCAGACAGTTTCACAATTTTTTTATTCAGTGCTTTCAAATTATTTTTAACTGTAAAAATAAATTAAAATAGGCTAAATATAGCATACATTTACATTAACATACAGGACAAAGATGTCCTGTAAGCGCTCAGCAACACTGGACTGAACGGTGGCGGAAAACCGCTGGTGGCGTGCCACCCAAAAAACGCTGGTGGACCGTCAGGTCATTGTTAGCTGGGCAGGTTTGAGAACCACTGCTCTAGAGGTTATATAGAAGTATACAAACTTATATAACTTATATAAGTAATAACTCACCAATGCCGTGGATAATCACAGCAGACGCTGTTCACAGACGAGGAACTTTCAGCTGATTAAACAGAGCCAACTGAGCTCGCTGGGTTTTGTAGACATTAGGGGCACGGTACATGAAAAAACATCTGAACCGTCCGGTTCGCTTGTCTCGGTTCGGTGCGTGTGTGTGTGCGTCGCACGGTTCGTTCGACGCATGCACAATGTAACCTCGTGCCCGTGGCAGTGTTGCCAGATTGGGCGGTTTTGCAATCTATTTTGCGGGCAAAAATGGGTTTGGGCGTGTGATCGAGTGTGCGTAAGTGAGTGAGCGTGCGTGTTTGAGTGAGTGAACGAGTGTGCGTGAGTGAGTGAGCGTGTGTGTAAGTGAGTGTGCGTGAGTGAGTGAGCGTGTGTGAGTGAACGAGCGAGTGTGTGTGTGAGTGAGCGATTGAGTGCGCGTTTGAGTGAGCGTGTGAGTGAGTGAGCGTGTGTGAGCGAGCGTGTGAGAGCGATCGAGTGTGCGTAAGTGAGTGAGTGTGCGTAAGTGAGTGAGTGAGTGATCGAGTGTGTGTGAGTGAGTGAGCGTGTGTGTGAGTGAGTGATCGAGTGTGCGTGAGTGAGTGAGCGTTTGTGTGTGAGTGAGTGAGCGTTTGTGTGTGAGTGAGTGATCGAGTGTGCGTGAGTGAGTGTGTGTGTGAGAGTAAGTGATCAAGTGTGCGTGAGTGAGTGAGCGTGTGTGTGTGCCTGAGTGAGCGTGTGTGTGTGTTTGAGTGAGTGAGCGTGAGTGATCGAGTGCGTGAGTGAGTGAGCGAGCGTGTTTGAGTGAGTGAGTGAGTGAGTGATCGAGCGTGTGTGAGTGAGTGTGTGTGTGTGTGTGTGTGTGTGTGTGTGTGTGAGTGAGTGATCGAGTGTGCGTGAGTGAGTGAGCTAGCGTGTTTGAGTGAGTGAGTGAGTGATCGAGCGTGTGTGTCTGTGTGAGTGAGCGAGCGTGTTTGAGTGATCGAGTGTGTGTGAGTGAGTGAGCGAGCGTGTTTGAGTGATCGAGTGTGTGTGAGTGAGTGAGCGAGCGTGTTTGAGTGATCGAGTGTGTGTGAGTGAGTGAGCGAGCGTGTTTGAGTGTGTGAGTGAGTGAGTGATCGAGCGTGTTTGAGTGTGTGAGTGAGTGAGTGATCGAGCGTGTGTGTGAGTGAGCGAGCGTGTTTGAGTGATCGAGTGTGTGAGTGAGTGAGTGTGTGTGTGAGAGTAAGTGATCAAGTGTGCGTGAGTGAGTGAGCGTGTGTGTGTGTGCCTGAGTGAGCGTGTGTGTGTGTTTGAGTGAGTGAGCGTGAGTGATCGAGTGCGTGAGTGAGTGAGCGAGCGTGTTTGAGTGAGTGAGTGAGTGAGTGATCGAGCGTGTGTGAGTGAGTGTGTGTGTGTGTGTGAGTGAGTGATCGAGTGTGCGCGAGTGAGTGAGCTAGCGTGTTTGAGTGAGTGAGTGAGTGATCGAGCGTGTGTGTCTGTGAGTGAGCGAGCGTGTTTGAGTGATCGAGTGTGTGTGAGTGAGTGAGCGAGCGTGTTTGAGTGTGTGAGTGAGTGAGTGATCGAGTGTGTGAGTGAGTGTGTGTCTGTGTGTGTGAGTGAGTGATCGAGTGTGCGTGAGTGAGTGAGCGAGTGAGTGAGTGATCGAGCGTGTGTGTCTGTGTGAGTGAGCGAGCGTGTTTGAGTGATCGAGTGTGTGTGAGTGAATGAGTGTGTGTGTGTGTGAGTGAGTGATCGAGTGTGCGTGAGTGATCGAGTGTGTGTGTCTGTGTGAGTGAGCGAGCGTGTTTGAGTGATCGAGTGTGTGTGAGTGAGTGTGTGTGTGTGTGTGTGTTTGAGTGATCGAGCATGTGTGTGTGTGTGTTTGAGTGATCGAGTGTGCGTGAGTGAGCGAGCGTGTTTGAGTGATCGAGTGTGTGTGAGTGAGTGAGCGAGCGTGTTTGAGTGTGTGAGTGAGTGAGTGATCGAGTGTGTGAGTGAGTGTGTGTCTGTGTGTGTGAGTGAGTGATCGAGTGTGCGTGAGTGAGTGAGCGAGCGTGTGTGTCTGTGTGAGTGAGCGAGCGTGTTTGAGTGATCGAGTGTGTGTGAGTGAATGAGTGTGTGTGTGTGTGAGTGAGTGATCGAGTGTGCGTGAGTGATCGAGTGTGTGTGTCTGTGTGAGTGAGCGAGCGTGTTTGAGTGATCGAGTGTGTGTGAGTGAGTGTGTGTGTGTGTGTGTGAGTGAGTGATCGAGTGTGCGTGAGTGAGTGAGCGTGTTTGAGTGAGTGAGTGAGTGATCGAGCATGTGTGTGTGTGTGTTTGAGTGATCGAGTGTGTGTGTGTGAGTGAGTGAGCGTGTGTGTGTGAGTGAGTGATCGAGTGTGCGTGAGTGAGTGAGCGTGTTTGAGTGAGTGAGTGAGTGATCGAGCGTGTGTGTGTGTGTGTTTGAGTGATGGAGTGTGTGTGAGTGAGTGTGTGTGTGTGTGAGTGAGTGATGGAGTGTGTGTGAGTGAGTGATCAAGTGTGCTCGAGTCAGTGAGTGAGCGTGTTTGAGTGTGTGTGTGTGAGTGATCGAGTGTGAGTGAGTGCGTCTTTAGTCTAGTTTTAAACTGGGAGAGCGAGTCTGAGCAACGAACAATATCAGGAAGGCTATTCCAGAGCTTCGGAGCTAAATGTGAGAACGGCCTCCCTCCTTTGGTGGATCTGGATATCCTAGGAATGACCAGAAGCCTCGAATTTAGTGATCTTAAAGAGCGCGATGGATTGTAGGGCGATAGAAGATCCGTTAAATAGACTGGAGCTAAACCATTTAGGGCTTTATAGGTCAGTAGCAATACCTTGTAATTAATACGGAACTTTATAGGTAACCAATGAAGTGATGATAAAATCGGTGTTATATGATCATATTTTCTTGATCTAGTAAGAACTCTAGCGGCTGCATTTTGGACTAACTGTAGCTTGTTTATTGAGGATGCAGGACAACCAGCTAATAAAGCATTACAGTAATCTAGTCTCGAGGTCATGAATGCATGAACTAACTTTTCTGCATCAGAGACTGATAGCGTTATTACGTAGCTTAGCAATGTTTCTAAGGTGGAAAAAGGCTGTTTTTGTAACATATGAAATATGCTTTTCAAAAGACAGGTTGCAGTCTAATATAACACCCAGGGCCCGTATTCCTAAAGAATCTAAGAATCCTTTTTAGAAAACTCTTAATTTAGCTTAAAAACTTTTACGTAGGAGTCTTAGCTGAAGAGTGATTCGGGACCGATCTGAGAGCAACTCTGAGTAAGGAAAAGACAAAAACTTTCATCTTAGTGAGGAGGCGGGGCCGACCCCGTTGCTATGTATGACACATCTTTTGAAGATTGCGATTGGTTGGTTGTCCAAGAAGGAAAAAAAGAGTGATTTAAGTATACAGGTGAAACTCGAAAAATTAGAATATCGTGCAAAACTTATTTCAGTAATTCAAATTAAAAGATGAAACTAATATATTTAGTATATATAACTATAAACATATGCATGATTATACTTTTCAGAGGGCCGACATTTCTGTTTAAAATTCTCTTCTTTTTTTTTTCATGTAGGCTAATATTCAAATTTTCTGAGACTTTGAATTTTGGGGGTTTCATAAGCTGTAGTTAATCATCAACATAATAACTTTTGCACGATATTCAAATTTTTCGAGTTTCACCTGTAGGGTCTATTATAAGCCTTCACTTTGAAATTGCATGTGTAATTTTTCCTATTTGACCGCTTTCACACACACACACACACACATACACACAGACAATATAAATATATATTTATATATATATATATATATTGCAACGCATTCTCACCCCAAGGCGTCATTTAATTGACACTTTTGACCATGCGTCAACTGACTGACGCTAAAGGGTGCCTTTAGCGTCAGTTGGATGACGCTTCCGTTATGGGTAGGTTTAGGTATGGGTAGGTAGGCGCGTCTCATATTGACGCTAAAGGGTTCCGTGTGCGTCTAATTTAGACGCATGGTCAAAAGCGTCATTTAGATGACGCTCGAGGATGAGCGTCATCTAACTGACGCTAAAGGCACCCTTTAGCGTCAGTTATTGAAGCATGGTCAAAAATCTCAATTAAATGACGCCTTGGGGTGAGAATGGGCTGTATATATATATATATATATATATATATATATATATATGTATATAAATCCTTTTTTTATTTACCATGTTGTTTATTTCCTATAAGGTATATTTGATTGGCTTAGAATGATAAAAATTGTTCCACTCTTTCCAATTACACTGATTGCTGGCGTGTCTATTTAAGTGGTGGTTTGAATGTTGGTTTTAATATATCAAACTCACTGTCATCAATCGTCTGCAACACATTTCTTCTCCCTCTTTGTCTTTCTGCCATTTTCTCCTCTGCTGAAGAAACTCTTAAGCCTCTTAAAAGTCCTCGTCCGTGCTCCTAACAATTTTGACCTTAAGACCTCTTTTAAGGGTTAAGATACTCTCTGAATTACTTTTTTCTTTACTAGGATTTTTCCTTTAATTTTAGGAGTAAACGCCCACATTTCTACGAATTTTCTTAGAATTTTGTCACTAGGAGCTACTTTTTGCATTAAGATTCTTTAGGAATACGGGCCCAGGTCTTTTACAGTAGAGGATAAAGTAACAGGGCATCCTACTATGTTAAAGTCGTGCTGTGAGAGGTTTTGTGGACGGTTTTTAGAACCGATAAGTATTACCTCTGTCTTGTCTGGATTTAATAAAAGAAAATTACGCGTCATCCAATATTTTATATCTTTAACACAATCTGTCAATTTGGATAATTTAGCGTATTCATCTGGCTGTGATGAAATAAATATTTGAGTGTCATCAGCATAACAATGGAAACTAATTCCAGGCCTAACACAGATCCCTGCGGCACTCCATAGTTTGCCGAAGTTATGATTGATTTTTATCCATTTAAATAGACGAAATGGTAGCGGTCAGATAAGTATGACCTGAACCAGCTTAATGCTTGTCCTTGAACACCAGTATAATTTTGTAGTCGATCTAAGAGTATTGTGTGATCTATAGTATCGAACGCAGCACTAAGATCAAGTAACACTAGTATTGAGATACAGCCTTGGTCCGAAGCTAAAAGTAAATCATTTGTGATTCTAACAAGTGCAGTTTCAGTGCTATGATGCGGTCTGAATCCAGACTGAAACGTTTCATAGATGTCATTTTCTTGCAAGAAAGAGCCCAGTTGAGCGGACACAACTTTTTCTATTATTTTAGACATAAATGGAAGATTTGAAATGGGTCTGTAATTTGCTAGGTTATTTGAATCTAATTGTGGTTTCTTAATAAGAGGTTTTATAACTGCCAGCTTGAACGTTCTTGGAACATGACCTAAAGATAAAGATGAATTAATAATATTGAGAAGAGGCTCTTCCACTACAGGTAACACTTCTTTCAGTAGTTTAGTTGGTATAGGATCTAATAAACATGTTGTTGTTTTAGATGAAGTGATAAGTTTAACTCTTTTTGTTCTATAGTTGTAAAGCATTGTAATTGTTCTTGCGGGGTGATAATTGTGGCTGAATTATAAGGCGGGAGCAAGGATTGAACATTTACGATTGTGGTTCTGATGCTTTCAATTTCCTCGGTGAAGAAGTTCATGAAATCATTACTACTAAACTGTAACAAGGTATTTTGTTCAGACGACGTCTGTTTATTTGTTAGTCTAGCCACGGTATTAAATAAAAACCTTGGATTGTTTTGGTTGTTTTCTATTAATTTGCTGAGGTGCTCAGCCCTGGCCGTTTTTAGGGCCTTTTTATAACGTGACATACTGTCTTTCCACGCGATTCTAAAGACCTCTAAATTAGTTTGTTTCCATTTACGCTCTAAATTACGGGTTTCTCTCTTTAAAACATGCGTAGTATTATTGTACCATGGTGCTATACTTTTCTCTCTGACCTTTTTTAATCTAATGGGTGCAACAATATCCAATGTTCTAGAGAGAATGGTGCTCATAGTGCTAGTTAGTTCGTCTAGTTCATCTGTTCGTTTGGGTTCAGGCAGCAGCTGAGACAGATCAGATAAGCTATTTGAGAAATGATCTATGGTGGATGGAAGGATTGTTCTGCCTGGTCGATAACGTGGCGCAGCATGACATATTACAGCAGTACGTAATATGCAAGTTACCATGTAATGGTCAGTGACATCATCACTTTGTGGAATGATATCTATATCGTTTGGATCGGTTCCATATGATATAATTAAATTGAGTGTGTGATTAAGACGACGAGTTGGTCCGGTGACGTTTTGCTCGACCCCGAAGTCAAGTTAATAAATCTGTAAACGCAGCCCCTAACGCATCATTTGAATTATCTACGTGTATGTTAAAATCTCCAACAATTAATGCTTTATCGACGTTGACCAATAGATCTGAGAGAAAGTCTCCAAACTCTTTTAGGAAATCGGCGTAAGGCCCTGGAGGTCTATATATAGCCAATGCAAGAGATAATAGGGATTTCTTTCTTACATCTAAGAGCGTAACATTTAGCACAAGTACTTCAAACGAATTAAACCTATGACGAGTTTTCTGAGTAACATTAAGGATATCTCTGTAGATTGTTGCAACACCGCCGCCACGACCAATCAGACGGGGCTCATGCTTATAACAGTATCCTGGCGGAGTAGACTCATTTAGACCGAAATAATCATTTGGTTTAAGCCAGGTTTCAGTAAGGCACAGTACATCGAAATTATTATCTGTGACCATTTCATTTACAATAACCGCCTTAGGTGTGAGCGATCTAATGTTTAGAAGACCTAGCTTTAGAAATTGTTTTTGTTCACTAATAGCGAGATTTTTTGTTTTAATAACAATTCGATTTTTTCTAGATCCCGCAGTAGATTTATTATTTGATCTCAGTAAACGAGGAATAGACACAGTTTCTATGCAATGTTCTACACTAGTATTAATATCAATTAAATTGGTGCAGCAGAGACTGTGATTTGGATTTTTGGTTACTAGTCAAACGGTGTTTAACATCTTGGAGATGTTATCCGACAGAAGATCTGCCCCGATTCTACTTGGGTGTAAGCCATCAGCGCGGAAGAGCCTCGGTCGCTCCCAGAACAGATTCCAATTATTTATAAAGAGCAGTTTCTGCTCATTGCACCAAGACAATAACCATTCATTTAGCGCAAATAATCTACTGAACTTTTCATGCCCTTGTCGGTACGTGGGAAGCGGTCCAGACACAATGATCGGTGTTTCAGGCGATGTGCTGCGAACCGTTTCGATCAGGCTCCTGAAGTCTTTCTTCAGAACCTCTGTCTGTCGCAGCCTAGTGTCGTTAGCTCCCCCGTGCAACACAACAGCTCCGACGCGCTCGTCACCGTTCAAGATCTCAGGTACCCGCGCAGCGATATCAAGAACACGAGCACCAGGAAAGCAATGACTGTGCACCTTACTTTTACCTAACGTAGCGTGGACGTGTCGGACGGTGGAATCGCAGATGATCACAGCATCGCGTTCCGTTTCGCGAAGAGAGGAGAAGCAGTTCTGGGTGGAGATCTTGAAAACCGGGAGAGGCGAAAAGATTCTGGTCCTGGCTCGCGGCTTCCGCGGAACCACCCAGGCTTCGTGGTGTTGTGTCGGAGCCGGAGTGAATGAAACCATGGATGATAATCGTGACCTGGACGCTCGGGACCAATGCTGAGAAACGCACGGAGTAGATGAGGTCAGCGCCAGCGGGTTACTAACGTTAATCACTGACTACGTTTACATGCAGCCAATAACCCGTTCAAAACCGGAATATTAGCAATAACCCGGTCACGCACGGCAATGTAAACACCGGCAATAACCCGAATATGCTCATATACCGGTTTTTAAAAACCCGAATATTATACCTGGGGTACCCCTTTTCTAACCCGAATATTTGGTCATGTAAACGCGTATCGGCATATCCCCATCAAAAGGAACATTGATTTGTGTTCTGCGCATATTCTATTCTCAAGGAATCTTGGTCTTTTGAGTAGAGGAACTTCCGTCTGGCACATACAAAAACCCGCATGCAGTATACCGTAGGGGTGGGAATTGGCAAAAATGTGACGATTCGATAGTATTGCGATATTTGGGCCACGATTCAATATTATTGCGATTCTTAACATATTGCGATACAGCAAGTATTGCGATTCGATTCTGCAATATATTGCGATTCATGCCCCCCATATTATTCAAAGGCATTACAAAAAATGAGGAAAATAAGACTCAACTCACTTCAAATGTCACATTTAATTCTGTGAACATTATCTTCTACACATTAACTGAAGTGCAAAAACTTTATTATATATATAAATTCCACCAAATCAGCTTTTCATTGTAAAATGGCACTGCTTTTTAAATATCTAAA
Organism: Semotilus atromaculatus; assembly: GCA_031834385.1. Classification (NCBI taxonomy): domain Eukaryota; kingdom Metazoa; phylum Chordata; class Actinopteri; order Cypriniformes; family Leuciscidae; genus Semotilus; species Semotilus atromaculatus. The sequence goes on along the minus strand of JAULUF010000075.1, from coordinate 685,653 downwards.
TGTACACTCTTAAAATCAGTCAATCAAGCATTATATTATGATAATCAAGCATTAGCCTATTTAATGATAGAACTTCAGTAATTAGAACTAAAACTTGATAATCATGCATGAGTGCATATTTGTCATTTTAACTGAACTTAAACTGAACTGGTGGTGCTTACGATATTGTTGGTCATTCAGTTTCTGTAAAAAAAAAAGATAATAGTAATTATTATTAAAAGATAATCCTACTACTAATTCTACTACTAATAATGACAATATACAACCATAGTCTATAAAAAATATATAATATAGGCCTACAACACATGAGCTGCTTGGTTCATGAATGTAAATCATTTGACAGCATTCGTTTGCTCTGATTTGCTGAAATTAAAACAGGCATGGGTGCCATCCAATAAGATTGCCGTTTGCGCATTAGCTCCGCCCACTACCGGAGAAACCGGCATCTCTTCTGCTTGTTCTTAAAAGCTGAATAATACCAGATGAACTCAGTTATTTTGACAGGAAAATACAAACAAGAACATCGTTTACATGTAGCGCGTCGATTTTGTGTGGTATAATGTAAGACTCTCTCTCGCTCTCTTTGTGTGTGTGACTGCGAGTGGCGCGCCTTCACACTAGTTTACTGTACGTCACACACAGGTCGATTGACGGAGAGCGAAACTCTCAAGCGCTCCGTCAGTGTTCAGTCAGTGGAAATATATCTATGCTAAACTTATACTTGGCATCTACATTTTCAATTGAATTTCCTGTTGAATGCATGACGACAAAGCACCGCAACACGCGCTTCCTTGTGGATGTAAACTTGGGGAAAACCAATAGAGAAAACCCGAAAGTAAAACAGATAATTTTATAATTAAATATTGCGATACTTTGCGCTACTGTATCGATTTAATTGCGTGCGCAAAATATCGCGATACTGAACAGAATCGATTTTTTCCCCCACCACTAGTATACCGGAAGTAAACAAGAAGTAGAGGTAAACATGGCGATACGCAGCACAGCACCATACTTTTGGAGCGAGGAGTAAATTAATTTAGATCTATTTCAAAGGCGATCGTTATCTGCCCTGAACTATCCATTATCCGCGCGCTGCTGCTGTTGTTGTTGTCTTTGGATACAGGAAGAAGAATCGGAACTGCATATTGCGTCTTCAGGTTGTCCGTACGTCCAGATGCTAACCGTGCGTCGCCGTTTACGTCGGGATATTGGCAATCGATTACAAATTCCATGTATACAGGAGTAACTCTCTCTGCTCACGCATGTAAACGGGTTATTCCGAATGTTTCAGAAACCCGAATAGTGTCCTTAACCCGACCATAACACGAATATTGACAGCTTGTAAACATAGTCACTGATCCGTGTGCATCGGTGCGTGATGTTTCAAGAGCTAAACGCCCTCTCAGCTCAGCTTGTCTCTCTAAAAGGTCACGGATCTGTTTCTCAACAGCTTCTAATTCAGACTGCACCGCGAGCATCTCAGATTTGTTCTCATCTGCACCAAAAGGTAGATATACATCTGATATATTCGCCATTTTAACAGATGGACAGTAAGTTAGCAACGATGCAACCAGTGATGCTATTAATATTAATACTAATTTATGACTGAAGTCTTGGGTATAATCCATCTTTTTAGTGGTACGGGTGTAATGTAGACGCACGATAGACGAGAAAATGTTCGTTAGGGTTAGTGAAAAGAGTGTAAAGAAGACTCGCTCAGCCGTGACCCACAGGTGCAACGGACCGGTGATGGGTCACAATCGGCTTGAGACGCGTCTGCTCAACAGTCCGAGTTGTAATTATGAGTTAAATGATGGTTCAAAACAAAATAAAAGAAAGAAATACGGAAAAACAGAAAGAAATACATGGAGATTGTTTTAGACAATAAACGCACAACCTATTTGGTGTAAGTCAGCATATGGCAACATTTCGGCTACACGGTGGAGAACAAGGATGGCAATCGTGTAGTCTACAAGACAGACACAATTTGCCGTAAGTGTTTTAATAAGCTTCCTCTATTGACCGGCAACACGTCAACATGCAGATGCATATCCTATGGCACCATCCCGAAATCAATTTAGTTGGAGCACAGAAAACAACCCAAAAGCAGCAGTCTACTCTGCCTAATTTAGTTTAATAATATCATGCATAGTTAATATTGTTATTTGGTGTTCAGATTATACAGGTTTTTCAAATGTTATTTAATAAAAATACCAGTATATTTTTTTCTCTCAAAATCCAATTTTTTCACCCCAAGCCCCGCCCCCGTGATAGAATCGCGATACGAACCGAATCGTGGCTCAAAAATCGCGATCCGAACCGAATCGTGGGTTTGGTGTATCGTTACAGCCCTATTAAGTATAGAGTGCCGAAGTTACGACGTCACTCTGTAGGCCAAAACGCGGAAGTGAGTTAGCATTTTAGCACTACCGGTTCCCTCGCTCTAAAGCGAATGGGATTTTTGAATGGGTTTTTGCTAAATCGCCTGAAATAAGGTCTGTGGTGAACAAAGCCTCTAAATATTTTCACGTTTTGATCTATGACATAGAACACACAGTTATAACCTGCTTGTGGTTTTTTAAACTTTATTGTCTGCTTGTGTTTTTTTAAATCTTTAAATAGGCTTCAAAATGTATACATTTTGGATTAACTTGTAAAGATTATCTTGATAGACAAAACATGTAAGGGTCACAACTCTTTGTTAAATACAGATCTTATTTTTTGCGATTTTCCAAAAGTCTATGGAGAAAAATGCATAGCTTTTCGACCGAGGGAACCCATGCGCCGTTAACTTCCGAGTGTCCTACAAAGTGACGTCATAACTTCGGCACTCTATTGAAGTCATATTTCATTGTTCATCAGGTTCCATTAGGTGACTTGTGTAATGTTTCGTATTTCAGTTAAAGAAACATGTTTGTAACAGAACTTATCTTTTATTATCTTTTTCAGATCGTGAGCAGCAACAGCAACAACACATCCACTCGACTATCTCTTGGTTTGCGCACCCTACAGGTAAGTGTAATGCTACTGACACCTAGTGGTTAGTTTCTATAATCACATCCACAACTATACTATCACTACGGCTGCGTCCGAAACCGCATACTTCCCTACTATATAGTAGGGAAAAAGCAGTAGGCGAGCGAATAAGTATGTCCGAATCCTTAGTATCCATAAAAGAGTAGGCGAGAATTACCAGAGTGACGTACTAATTATCGCGAGATTCGGGCGTACGTATACTTATAGTACGTCCGAATATTCCTACTTTCGTACTATATAGTAGGGGAAAACAGTATTTGAAAGGAGTAGTATGTCCGAAACCTCAGTACTCATAAAAGAGTAGGCGAGAAGTTCCCGGATGGCTTACTGCTTCTGCCCAGATTTTCGAGTGCTCGTCCGATGGATACTGTGGATACTCATCTATCCCAGGAGGCCACGCGAGAGCATACGTCATTATCAACATCACGGAGATCAGCGACGCGGGGGTTTTCAAAGGTGAGTAAACACGGTTCCTTGTGTTTAAATCGTATGTGTTAAACTACTATAGAGTAAACGTTTTAAATGTTGAAGGTGTAGAGTTAGACAGTATAGTAGGCTATAGTTGTGATTTTGCTGTAAAAACATGTTTTATTATGTAGCTATAGCTAGCTAACAGAGGAGCTCCAGTAAGCACACGTAACGTTACGTCTCTAAAGTGGATTTACATAACCATATACATCTTAAACACGCTTATTTAAAATGTCTATTTACATCTGAAATGAAAATATTGTATAAGTATTGCATCTGAGTGATGTATGTGTGCTATTATGTAGGATAATTCACTGTTGTCAACACGGTTTACATTAGACAAATGTGCTGTAAATAAGGTAAATAAACAAATCTATAAAGTAACTAAACATGTTATATATTTTATTTGTCCCTTATTACTGTTGATAAATTGAGGAACATTTAAGTTGGATAAAAAGTGAGTTAACACATCAGCTACAACCTCAGCACGTAGGCTAGTATTGAGCAGATAAATCACAGCATTTTTTTAACTTTTAATACATAAATCAAATTACATTGTGCTGTTAAAATGGCTGCTTTTGTATAATGTTTGTGCATTTTTGTAGGATCTGAAATGTCTGCAGACTGGTGTGAGCACTGAGGACGAGGAGCCCAGAGCTGAATCCTGGATACGGTACATGGATGAGACGCTCCATCACTCCACCGGCCCTTATTGCCTCAGATTGTGAAGCGCAGCAACAAGCTCCGGCACGAAGGCACGCTCACCTCTGGTGAATTCAACAGAATAAAGCTGCAGAATGGGAACCGCTGTGTGGAGATGGCAGGATGTGGGGTTCAGCGCCTGTAAATACATGCTTTTGAATAAAGCTTTGTTTCATGTGTTGTTGACTTGTATATGCATTTGTTTATTGTGATGGTTATTATTTGTTCTTTTACTCATTTATTCATGTTTCTTATTGTTTTCAGTATATAAAATATAATTATTTAATTTATGTATGCATTAATTCATTGCTTGACTGACAATTGAGATGTTTCACTGCATTTATCTAGTATGTATTAATGCATAACTATGTCATATGACAAAACAAATTACATTTAGCTTGTTTTACACTCTTAGAAAAAAGAGTTCATTGGGGTGCTATATAGAACCATAGGGTTCTTTACTCCAAAGAACCTTTTATGCTAAAAAGGTTCTATAATGACAAGAAAGAACCCTTTTGGCACAAAGGTTCTTTAGGCTATTACGGTATTTGAATTAATGAATGAACCCCTAAAAGGGGTTCATAAAACCTTTTGATTGAACCCTTAAAAAGGGTTTTGTATAGAACCTTTTAGGGGTTCCAAATACGTAGCGCCTGATAGAACCTTTTCTTCTAAGAGTGTATTAAATTATATCATTTTTAGTATATACATTTTAAAAAGTAATATAATTAAGTATTGGTCAGCATTTAATATTATTATTTTGTTTAAGTTTCGTGGTGGACTAACAATGCAATTCATTCTGAGGTAATATACATTTTTAAGGAGTGATACTTACATTTTTCGAGTATAAAATCAACAGTTTTCTCCAACGGAGAGATCTTCGAGCAGCGGCCCGTCTCCTTTGTGCAGACATTACACACGCAGGAAAACTGTTCTAGGTTGTACTGTCGAGTTACTGATGTTATGAAGTGTTAGTGCACCTGTCACTCATATAATTTAAAGTTATTACTTACAAGATCATGGAAAGATACCATAGTTGTATCTAACAATGAACAATAATAATGACAAAACAGAAAACATAAAGATCATTGGTATATGTACATCATATTATGATATTTATGCACAGGAAAAAAGAACAATAACAAGGCTAAATATTTTTAAATATTTTTTCATAATAGCCTACATAAAAAAAAAAAAATTTTGTTATAAGTCTGAGGGATGAAACGAGAGGTAAATTCATCAAGAAAAAGAGGGAAACAAAGGAGAAACTTTTTGGGTATAAAATAAAGAAATTACCAACATATTCAAGATTTGGGGGTTTCTTAATAAAAAAATATATCGTTATAAGGATAAAACTGGGTCACATTAGTAGGGTTTAAAATATAACAACTTAAATCAACCCTAAATGTATTCACAAAATAAATGGAGAGCTGTTTCTTCAACAATACCACAAAATGAGCAAGTTTAATCAATATCGAGATATTTACAGATAGATGAATTAAACGTGTCATTCATATCTTTTAAGTTGCTGCGCTTGTGATAACGCGTCGTAGGTCACATGATAACGTCAACATGGCGATGATGTCCGGATCGCATTCATACTCAACGAGATTTGGCTATAAAGTACCTACTCTTTTAGCGCTCGTTAAGTAAGTACTCATTGAAATTAAGTACCTACTCATTGAGTATGCGGTTTCGGACGCAGCCATTAACTTGCATACAGCCCAGAATCTGGTGTCGATGTTGACCAACACCTTAAGTGTTGGACAACCGAAAGTGGGGAACCAGTCCAATATCAGTGTACAGTCAGCAGAAGAAAGAAGGTCCAAGTCAAATGGGCAGTCAGTTCAGCAGGAAATGGCTAGCCTAGGTGTGAGATTCAGTGTAATTGTTGTTTTAATAAACTGTGTGGATGTCTGTACTGGTGGAATATACAGTTTGTACAGTATACATTTTTTTATTACATACTGTATAAGTTTCATCACACATTAACATTACATCACATATATTAGTGTGCATGTGAGTGTTCTCAATGTTCTGAACTGGCTCAAAATAAAAATGAAATCCTTTTTAGGTAGCCTAATTTCCTGGATTCTTCAGAAAGGAAGTAAAGGGTAAAAAACGTTTTGGACCATATAAATGGCCACAAAAAAGCGTTTTGATAGTTTTTTTTCTCCTTGACCAACAATATGAGAAAACGGCCAAAGGAGAGACAGAATTACAACTTACACTTGCAGGACTTGGGAGAAGATCATTAACTATAACCGAAAACATGACTCATTCAGAGGTAAGATCAATAATGTAATTTTTCTTGTTTTTTTGTGTTGGGTGAATTTCCTTACTCTGTTTTACTCTGCCTTTGATAATTAAGCTATCAGAGGTGCTTGTTAATGCATATCCAAAACTGGCAAACATCTGCGGAGGATGGTTGCTGCACAAGTGCTCAGGTATGTAGGATCGTTTTGAAATTTTTTTCCTAACCTCTTAAAACTTATGTGATTTTAACCGTGGAAACATTGCTGACAGATGCGTTCACCATATTATCCCAGTCGATTGATAATCTCCGCACAGTGTTAATTTGAATCGTTAATTTCGTTAGATGTGCATCATCATCTATAATCTCGCACAACAGTTTTGATATTTCACGTTTAATATGAGATTTAAAGAAATATTTAAACAAGGAGGTGTAGCAGTTTCCCATATTCACACAAGTGTGGATCCAGGGTTTTCGGCGTCAGCGAGTTTCCAGTTGTCAACAGCGTTGTAACGAGGTCCTCACAGGTCTCATCTATTATTTTTTGTCTGATATTTCCCAATCGTTCCACGATGTACATTTCATCTTTGAGCTCAAACAAAATCGTTTCGATAGACCCTTGGATTCTTTGCAGATGTGTTGTGATTCCACACAGATTCAAAGTCTGCGCCAAGATGGTTTTCAATTCAGGCTTGAAGAGTTTCAGACTGATCTCATCAAAACATCCATAAATAGTTGGTTCGAATAAACACGAATGCCTTGTTTGGGATGGGTGATCCACCGTACACCCTAAACAGTCTTTTTTCATTTGCTTATCGATCAAATATTCCAAAATAACTGTAACGACAGCTTTTATAATCCTATGTCCGGTATCTCCAAGGCAACCGTCCAGCTCGTCACAGGTGGTGTCGGTTCTCACTGACTACAGCATCAGTAGTGTGTCCTGCAACCCCTTGGCTTGTGAGGAATGCCAAATTGTGATATCCGAGGTCTGTACAAAATGTATTTAACCAATCGATGCTTTTCTGTGGGTATCCATTCACAGCATCTGATAATCCGTTTGTTACGAATCCATCAGCAGATCCAGTAGGTGATAGTGGTGAGTTGATGTTCTCTTGAGACATGATGGTCGTTTGAGACAGGCTGACAGTGTGAGCAGGTATTTTAATGTTTGTAGATTGTAGGCGGTGCTATATGCACGCCCCTCCTACTGGGTGTACACCAATCCGGATTAAATAGTTTGACTTGAATATTCCTGTACCTTTCAAACGCATCCCCTCATGAAAAGAGCTGATTGATCTTAGAAAAAATGTCTTCCAAGACTGGTAAATCCTTCCACTGAAACATGAATATTAAATCATAGTATTTCAGATGATCAGACTCCGAAATAGGCCATGAACATTCTGGCGCATCCTTCCCAAAATCGCTGCGTAGCACATATATGTAGTCGTCCGGGTATTTATTTGTGTGGTCTGCTAGCAACCGGTATCTTGAACCCATAAATCCAGACCATTCGGCTATGAAGAGAGGCTCGTCCCCACCTTCTTTCAAATCTCTCCAGACTTTTGTGTAAAAGAGTATCCAATCCCTCTCCGTGAACATCAGGTCGGGGTCGTCTGTTGTATTTGATGTAAAACGTTCATCATTGTCAATGTTAATAAGCCTGACTTCTCGATTACCTTTGTCAAAATCGTATGTGCAAGCCCTCCCGCCAGACAGGTAAAACGCGTATTTCACATGCTCAGACGTTTCATGGAGAAAACCAGTCAGTGACGGCCCGTGTTTTTTTCGCGACGCTAGCGTCAAATCCTCCATAATCTCATCAAGGTTTTTTTCAGGAGTCTTGGGTGTTGCAGAGGCCATGGCTTTTCTAGGTGAATAAAAAATCACGAGTATCTCGTCTTGTTTTTGTGCTGGTTTTTAAAACAGCTCACGTGACTGTCGCGCTGGGGGTTGGTCTTGAGTCTGCGTGTAGTGTTGTAGTTCTCGAGACCGGCCTTGGTCTCGAGACCGGTCTCGAGACCACTTTTTGATGGTCTCGGTCTCGTCTCGGACTCGACTACATTTGGTCTCGGTCTTGTCTCGGTCTCGGACATTGAGGACTCGCGATTTTTTTTCAAGACCATAACTGTGGAAATATCACTAAATTGCCAGTATATTGTCTCATTTTTTTGTAAACATCCTTGCTTTTATTGGATGTAAAACGATCGATGAGTAATGTAGACGAACTACTGCGCGTGTGACAGAGAGAGAGAGCGAGAGAGCGCCCCGGTTGCGCGCACACACTCTTTCTCTTCTGAGCCAGGCGAAAGTATAAACAAGGGTTCACCGTCTCCTAAGCGCTGTCTTGCATGGCACATATTAATAAAAATAAATCAACACGATGGTAAAAGGTCGGAAGACCATAGTTTCATGTGGAGCATTCGGATATGTTTTTTCTGAATTACTGCTGGTTGTGAATTGTGCTAAAATACGTTTAAAAAAGGATTGTTGTAGGTTTAAAAACAACATAACTTTATGTATTGTTTATAAAAGGCGGAGAAAAGTGAAGACTTTAGTGATGAACAATGAATAATTGTTTTACATTCTGTACTAAATGATGGAAGTCACCCAGGGTATTGAATAAAGATGGTTACGTTTATTTAAACTTTGAGTGTAATATCTAGGCTATGTTTTTTTATGGGAATGTGGATCTTTCAGATCAATTTGAGAAGCTCTTTTGATCATGTTTCACAATTTTTTGTGTCATGTAGTGTGGGGCGCTGGTCTTGGTCTTGGTCTCGGTCTCGCCCTCCCTCGGTCTTGGTCTCGACTTGGTCTCGGTCCCTAAAAGTCTTGGTCTTGTCTCGGTCTTGGTCTCGACTTGGTCTCAGCCCCTAAAAGTCTTGGTCTTATCTCGGTCTCGCCCTCCCTCGGTCTTGGTCTCGGCCCCTAAAAGTCTTGGTCTTGGTCTCGGTCTCGCCCTCCTACGGTCTTGGTCTCGACTTGGTCTCGGCCCCTAAAAGTCTTGGTCTTGGTCTCGGTCTCGCCCTCCCTTGGTCTTGGTCTCGACTTGGTCTCGGCCCCTAAAAGTCTTGGTCTTGGTCTCGGTCTCGCCCTCCCTCGGTCTTGGTCTCGACTTGGTCTCGGCCCCTAAAAGTCTTGGTCTTGGTCTCGGTCTCGCCCTCCCTCGGTCTTGGTCTCGACTTGGTCTCGGTCCCTAAAAGTCTTGGTCTCGGTCTCGCCCTCCCTCGGTCTTGGTCTCGACTTGGTCTCGGCCCCTAAAAGTCTTGGTCTTGGTCTCGGTCTCGCCCTCCCTCGGTCTTGGTCTCGACTTGGTCTCGGCCCCTAAAAGTCTTGGTCTTGGTCTCGGTCTCGCCCTCCCTCGGTCTTGGTCTCGACTTGGTCTCGGCCCCTAAAAGTCTTGGTCTTGTCTCGGTCTCGCCCTCCCTCGGTCTTGGTCTCGACTTGGTCTCGGTCCCTAAAAGTCTTGGTCTTGTCTCGGTCTTGGTCTCGACTTGGTCTCGACCCCTAAAAGTCTTGGTCTTGTCTCGGTCTCGCCCTCCCTCGGTCTTGGTCTCGACTTGGTCTCGACCCCTAAAAGTCTTGGTCTTGTCTCGGTCTCGCCCTCCCTCGGTCTTGGTCTCGACTTGGTCTCGGCCCCTAAAAGTCTTGGTCTTGTCTCGGTCTCGCCCTCCTACGGTCTTGGTCTCGACTTGGTCTCGGCCCCTAAAAGTCTTGGTCTTGGTCTCGGTCTCGCCCTCCCTCGGTCTTGGTCTCGACTTGGTCTCGGCCCCTAAAAGTCTTGGTCTTGGTCTCGGTCTCGCCCTCCCTCGGTCTTGGTCTCGACTTGGTCTCGGCCCCTAAAAGTCTTGGTCTTGTCTCGGTCTCGCCCTCCCTCGGTCTTGGTCTCGACTTGGTCTCGGCCCCTAAAAGTCTTGGTCTTGGTCTCGGTCTCGCCCTCCCTCGGTCTTGGTCTCGACTTGGTCTCGGCCCCTAAAAGTCTTGGTCTTGGTCTCGGTCTCGCCCTCCCTCGGTCTTGGTCTCGACTTGGTCTCGGCCCCTAAAAGTCTTGGTCTTGTCTCGGTCTCGCCCTCCCTCGGTCTTGGTCTCGACTTGGTCTCGGCTCCTAAAAGTCTTGGTCTTGGTCTCGGTCTCGCCCTCCCTCGGTCTTGGTCTCGACTTGGTCTCGGTCCCTAAAAGTCTTGGTCTCGGTCTCGCCCTCCCTCGGTCTTGGTCTCGACTTGGTCTCGGCCCCTAAAAGTCTTGGTCTTGGTCTCGGTCTCGCCCTCCCTCGGCCTTGGTCTCGACTTGGTCTCGGCCCCTAAAAGTCTTGGTCTTGGTCTCGGTCTCGCCCTCCCTCGGTCTTGGTCTCGACTTGGTCTCGGTCCCTAAAAGTCTTGGTCTTGGTCTCGGTCTCGCCCTCCCTCGGTCTTGGTCTCGACTTGGTCTCGGCCCCTAAAAGTCTTGGTCTTGGTCTCGGTCTCGCCCTCCCTCGGTCTTGGTCTCGACTTGGTCTCTGCCCCTAAAAGTCTTGGTCTTGTCTCGGTCTCGCCCTCCCTCGGTCTTGGTCTCGACTTGGTCTCGGCCCCTAAAAGTCTTGGTCTTGGTCTCAGTCTCGCCCTCCCTCTGTCTTGGTCTCGACTTGGTCTCGGTCCCTAAAAGTCTTGGTCTTGGTCTCGGTCTCGCCCTCCCTCGGTCTTGGTCTCGACTTGGTCTCGGCCCCTAAAAGTCTTGGTCTTGGTCTCGGTCTCGCCCTCCCTCGGTCTTGGTCTCGACTTGGTCTCAGCCCCTAAAAGTCTTGGTCTTGTCTCGGTCTCGCCCTCCCTCGGTCTTGGTCTCGACTTGGTCTCGGCCCCTAAAAGTCTTGGTCTTGGTCTCGGTCTCGCCCTCCCTCGGTCTTGGTCTCGACTTGGTCTCGGCCCCTAAAAGTCTTGGTCTTGGTCTCGGTCTCGCCCTCCCTCGGTCTTGGTCTCGACTTGGTCTCGGCCCCTAAAAGTCTTGGTCTTGGTCTCGGTCTCGCCCTCCCTCGGTCTTGGTCTCGACTTGGTCTCGGCCCCTAAAAGTCTTGGTCTTGTCTCGGTCTCGCCCTCCCTCGGTCTTGGTCTCGACTTGGTCTCGGCTCCTAAAAGTCTTGGTCTTGGTCTCGGTCTCGCCCTCCCTCGGTCTTGGTCTCGACTTGGTCTCGGTCCCTAAAAGTCTTGGTCTTGGTCTCGGTCTCGCCCTCTCTCGGTCTTGGTCTCGACTTGGTCTCGGCCCCTAAAAGTCTTGGTCTTGGTCTCGGTCTCGCCCTCCCTCGGCCTTGGTCTCGACTTGGTCTCGGCCCCTAAAAGTCTTGGTCTTGGTCTCGGTCTCGCCCTCCCTCGGTCTTGGTCTCGACTTGGTCTCGGCCCCTAAAAGTCTTGGTCTTGGTCTCGGTCTCGCCCTCCCTCGGTCTTGGTCTCGACTTGGTCTCGGCCCCTAAAAGTCTTGGTCTTGGTCTCGGTCTCGCCCTCCCTCGGTCTTGGTCTCGACTTGGTCTCTGCCCCTAAAAGTCTTGGTCTTGTCTCGGTCTCGCCCTCCCTCGGTCTTGGTCTCGACTTGGTCTCGGCCCCTAAAAGTCTTGGTCTTGGTCTCAGTCTCGCCCTCCCTCTGTCTTGGTCTCGACTTGGTCTCGGTCCCTAAAAGTCTTGGTCTTGGTCTCGGTCTCGCCCTCCCTCGGTCTTGGTCTCGACTTGGTCTCGGCCCCTAAAAGTCTTGGTCTTGGTCTCGGTCTCGCCCTCCCTCGGTCTTGGTCTCGACTTGGTCTCAGCCCCTAAAAGTCTTGGTCTTGTCTCGGTCTCGCCCTCCCTCGGTCTTGGTCTCGACTTGGTCTCGGCCCCTAAAAGTCTTGGTCTTGGTCTCGGTCTCGCCCTCCCTCGGTCTTGGTCTCGACTTGGTCTCGGCCCCTAAAAGTCTTGGTCTTGGTCTCGGTCTCGCCCTCCCTCGGTCTTGGTCTCGACTTGGTCTCGGCCCCTAAAAGTCTTGGTCTTGGTCTCGGTCTCGCCCTCCCTCGGTCTTGGTCTCGACTTGGTCTCGGCCCCTAAAAGTCTTGGTCTTGTCTCGGTCTCGCCCTCCCTCGGTCTTGGTCTCGACTTGGTCTCAGCCCCTAAAAGTCTTGGTCTTGGTCTCGGTCTCGCCCTCCCTCGGTCTTGGTCTCGACTTGGTCTCGGCCCCTAAAAGTCTTGGTCTTGTCTCGGTCTCGATACACTCTGGTCTTGGTCTTGTCTTGGTCTCGGCCCCTAAAAGTCTTGGTCTTGTCTCGGTCTCGATACACTCTGGTCTTGGTCTTGTCTTGGTCTCGGGTTAGGTGGTCTTGACTACAACACTATCTGCGTGTTTGGAAGGTGTGTCTGTGTGACGTTTGGGAACTCTCCCACGATACGTCATATGTGGGTGTGTGTGTGGCAACAACACAGGCATTTCTGTCATCAATTCTGGTCAGGCCTCTTGAACAATCAGAAGTATTTTCATTGCGCTCCTCATACAATCCTCTGAAGAAAATACACTCTGCTCTCTTTTAGACTTCTTTAAACAACGAACTGATTAACTTATGTTCTTTTTTCAACAAAACGTTTAGTAAAACGTACAGGTTTTAAAAAAATATGTTTTATGTAGCAGTTTACAAATGTCGCAATTTTAACACTAACACATTTTTGATAAATGCATTTTAAATATTTTTTAAATATTTTTTATTAATATTTAAATAAAAATCGATATTTTAACAATATTTTTACAAATACCAAATACACTGTGTGAAGGTAAAAACTCTTTAACTTGTTTTTACTTTTACTGAAAATTTTTTTTAAATGACTGAACTTTGATTTTTAACATCTTAAAATGTTACAAAACACAACTATTTGACTGATGAAATTTTAACTATAATTTAAACACATTTTTGATAAGAGAAATGCTATTTATACGTTTTTGACAATTATACATTGTTTTAAATGTATGTGTGAAAGAACAACACAACCCTTCTTTAATAAAAACACTGATCTTACCTCTGACTCTGCCATACTTCTTAAAAAGCTTGGAAATACATTGTTTTGGAATGTTTTTTCATCATTTTGAAATTTTTACATAATCATAACACTTTCTTTAATACATTAGGAACGACCCCCAAGCTTCAGATGCTCACACCCCTAAGGGAGGGGTGCCTGGGTGAGGGCTGGGGGCCGTGGAAAAAGTCCAAAGCAGTCGATTATCGAGTTCGCGCGTGCGACCAGGCTGTATGAGATCCCATTCTCCCAACTCCATAATCGACTACTGTGGACTTCGACCGAAAACAGGAAGAAAATACAGGTATGTGAGCTGGCTGAATTAACATCATTTTTATTAATATCTTTCACATCTACTGCAGTCAGATTGACCGTGTTCACTCTTAATAACACCACTCTCATGGCTGTGCACTTGTACTGACACATCAAGGATGTTAAGAGGCTAAAAGCAGGTTTAAAACTTGCCCCATTGAAGTCAACAGGGTGCAAATTTTAAAAAGACGATAACACGGTGTAGGCAACACTGATTTTTGTCGTTGTTCTCTGTACTGACAACATTTCAAATTTACAAAAAAATTAGCTCAATGTTAAAATTGACCGGAGTTCTCCTTTAACATTGATTTTCTCAGGTGTTCAAATACTTATTTGCAGCTGTATCTTACAAATAAATAGTTAATAAAATCATACATTGTGATTTCTGGATTTTTTTTATTTTTTTTATTATGTCTCTCACAGTGGACATGCACCTACGATGACAATTTCAGACCCTCCATGATTTCTAAGTGGGAGAACTTGCAAAATAGCAGGGTGTTCAAATACTAGAAGGTGTGTGTGTGTGTGTGTGTGTGTGTGTGTGTGTCTGTGTGTGTGTTTGTGTGTGTCTGTGTGTGTCTGTGTGTGTGTGTGTGTGTGTGTGTGTGTGTTCTGTCGCAGTATGCCTGCCGTTGCATCATCAGGTGGAGCTGCACATTGAGGACCCCCCCCCCAAATAAATCGTACTATTTATTTGTAAGATTTATATTATTTAAATATAAATGAGTAGACTGTTTTAACTCTTAAATGCATTCCTCAGGCATTCATCTGGTCCCCCCCCCCCCCCCCCCCACCAACCCAACCCCTCATTATTTTTTTCTTCTTTTTTTTTCCTTTAAAAACAACAAAAACAAAACACAGTTAGTGTACAAATTCAATTTAATAATTCTTTAAATAATTTGAAAGCAAGCTAATTTTTTTACTTTTTTAAAAACATTTTGTTATGAACACACACGGCAACATTTATTTTTCCAGACGTTGCGCAGGTTTCATGCATTTCAGCAGCTCGCCCCATATTTCACGGGTGTGCAAGGATTCATAGATGTTAGGAGGTCTGCTCTTTCCTCTTGATAATAGATGCCAGTAATGAATCTCGTGCGTTCTTCACCGTTCTTGTACTGTCGGAAGAGCTGGCCAGAGCACAGGGATTGAACCGTAGAGATTCTGCTGAAAATGTCAATGGTGCAGGAATGGTTGGGTGGAATCTCTATCTCTGTAGTCACTGAGTGCAGGTCCTTATCAACGTTAGATGTCGTTTCAGAATTCAAGTGAGTGTAGTCATATTTACCAGTAAGTATACCACCTGATTTAAATAAACCGAGAAAGCTAGCAGAGGCCGATACCTCCACCGCTCCTCCAACCGTATGCGTGCCACTCGTTAGAAAAGCTCTTGTTCTGTCGCTGCCTTGGTCAAACTTCACCACATGTTTGGCTGGCTTACAGTTCCGGTTGTCAGCTGTGACCCGTTTTATCACTTCTATCTTGTCTGGCTTTACATTTTTTTTGTCTTCACAATTATCAGTTTGAAAATCCTGACCTTTTATGTCATAGTTTATAGTGAGAACTTCATCAGTTTTTTTTAAACTGCCTCTGGTCATAGAACGAATACCATTGTTATCTCTAGCAATGTAGTGAACTTTACAAATCATAACTGGGTTAAATGGAATCTGGCCTTTATTTATATCTGCCCATTTTTTCCACTCTAAAATTTCAAAGTTGTCTTTATTCACTAGAAATCCACGTTCATCATTAAGACATGGTCTGATCTCTGAACTTTTAAGTGCTTTTAACGTAACCTCATTACATTTCCCAAATCGAAGAATGTAATAATCTTCATTGTTAAGAGAAACAAGAACTGCATGTTCAGGGGGATATTTTGATACAACAAACTCTAAGTAAGTGTCTAAGCCAACAGGGCCCTGGTCCTTATCTTTCACAGCTGGAGCACGTCTGAAACGGCCACGAGGATGAAGGCGATGACGATGGTTAGAAGAGTCTGCAAGACAAAGCCAAAGAAATACACAAACCAAAGACTCATAACTTATTTATTTACAATAATTTAAAATAAGTATATCTTCACACATGGATTACAGTTTAGTTTAGGACTTCTGCAGAATGTTGAAACACAAGAACTGAAGGTGAACACACCAGTGATGTTGGAGAGATCCTCTGAGTTCCCCCCCGCACACAGTATGAAGATGTGTATCAGAGCAAAGATGAAGAGCACACCCATCATCAGCTTCAGTCTCAGTATCTGTGGAATATTACCAGTCACGAGAAGAGGAGACTGGTGTAGGCTATATTAACATTGCTATTAACTCTTTCTAGTGCTGCTTCGTGTGCTGTTACTGTAACGCAGTTACTTTTGACAGTAACTAATACTGTAATGCATTACTTTTAAAATAAATTAACTCCGTTACCGTTACCATATGGTGCGTTGTCCGTTACTTTTTTTAATTAATTAGTTGCTGGAGCGGCTGAGAAGTGTGCGCTGTCATTACACAGTACGAGAGCACTGAAGAGACTGCTAGCATTATACATGAGATCGATCGTGTTGCGTGAGAGGACACATAACAAACTATCACTGGCTGAGTTGTTTACATTAACACGTGAGGCAGCGCGAGCACGGAGATTACAAGCTGCATGGAGAGTTAAAACACAGACAGCGAAAACCTACTGTAACCAGTCAGGAGTTGGAATTACGAGTATTGAAAATGATCAGGATAGCATATATTAGCATCTAGTTAGCATAGCATTTATATAGTTATTTCGATTATTTCGTAATATGGAGAAGTTACATTGATCCTACCATGCTACTGTAAAAGTTGTTATGCTTAACTAAAATAAAAGTATAACTCGATTTCAGCCGCATTTTGAGTCTGACAATGTCATTCGTTTTTTTATCCAAGGCAAGTGTTATTAGCTTGGGGAAATACATCTAGTGAAATTAAATCTTAAGTCCATGTCCAACTCTAAAATGTAAGGAATTTATATCTTTGATTTCATAATAACACTTTACAATAAGTTTCATTTGTTTATTATTCATGTATTAACTAACATGAACCATGAGCAACACATTTGTTACAGTATTTGTTAATCTTAGTTAATTATAATACAACTGTTAATTGTTTGTTCATGTTATGTCACAGTCAGTGCATTAACTAATGTTAACAAATACAACATTTGATTTTAATAATGTTTTAGTAAATGCTGAAATTAATAGTAACTAAGATTAATAAATGCTGTAGAAGTGCAGTTGATTATTAGTTCATGTTAAAGCTGCCGTCGGCAACTTTTTTTTTATCATATTCAGCGAATTCGACACTATATTCCGACAGGACAACATAAATAAAGTGGTTTTAGAAAAAAACCCGAGCTTCTAACTCCACCTGGAGCGTGTTATTTGTTTTGCAAAAATCCACCGCTCCAGGTTCATTGTGTTCAATCAGCGCAGGGGGGTGTGAGATATGACTGTCAATCACAAGTCGTGCACACACACGTCAATCACATGCACACGCCTGAAGTTCGCGCAGTAGCGAAGAGTGATGGCGCACTGACGAGCACGAACTCGGTGGGAGGGTGTCCGTTGATCGTGGGGAGGGGCATGAGAGTTGTAAACATTCAAAAATGTTCATAAGTCCACCCAATCTGCCAGAGTTGCCGACGGCAGCTTTAAAGGGTACCCCGACTAGTGTGGCATGTTGGCCTTATAAGATTAACGTGGGCGTCAGCTATAAAAAGGTGATACAAAAACACTCCAAATGTTTTTAGTTTTATTAAAAAAAGCCGAAAATCCGTTCACTCGTAGGCCGCCATTGTTATTTACGTCTCAATGCATTCTGGGTAGTGACGTGTAAAGGTTGTAGTTGGTTGAGCCTAGCCGCTGTAGCCGCTTCGTTTATTGTTTTTCCAACGTACCGGATAGCTAGCTAAGTTTTGACAGTAGTGAGATGAACACGTCTGCCGTTCAGCCTTTTCAGTTTGAACCCGAGCGCACCGTAGGCTTAAATCAAGAGAATAACGCGGTGTCTGTGCGGCAACTGCTTGCCAATGCCAAGCGAGAACGACCGCGTTTGCTGTAAAGAGCTCAGTATAGTCAGTATAGTCTGAGATTTCAGATTTTAAATATGTAGTGCACGGCAATTTAGTGCAATAGTAATTATTAATATTGTAATTGTAAGATTGAAAATGTACATGAGGTAGATGAGCAGTAGTGTTGACTTTGTTCAGTGTAAAGGGGGTTGCACACCGGTCCGGACGAGAAGCGCCGCGCCGCGTCTCTGACAACTCGAGGTATCGCACACCGGACGCGCACTTTGTCAGTTTATGGGCAGCAATATTGTTATATTTAAGGACATTATGGAAATAAGATATGTCTGTACTATGTTATGATTGTACTGTACAATTAAATACAATCGTTGCTTATTAGTCTGCAGTCTGAATTCACTTTGCCTCAGAGCGTCTGTTAACTTGCTCAAAATCCGGTAACATCAGCAATTTTCATTCAACCAGCCGATTTCTGTAAATGAATGTAAAACTAAATGTATATTGCTGCGCAGGGTGAAGTCAGTATATACATTAACAACGATTTGAGACAAATAAATGTAAATTTAATATAAAACTATGTAAACGGTGCTCTGTGGCGCGGCAGGATTTTGAACAAGGTCCGAGAGGGTATTTCTATGCGTTCAACATAGTGACTGCTTAGGGAAAATAAAGCAAACGACGGCGGTAGATGACTTATTAAATTATTTATACCGATAGTACGATCGTCTGATCTATAGCCTACCCAGGACAGCTGCTGACAAAAAGTGGAGCTCTTTACAGCAAACACTCGTTCTCGCGTGGCATTGACAAACTGCCGCAGACACCATCTATTTTGCCCCACTCTCGCTTCCTCAACTCTCTGATAATCTTAATTTTCATGTAACTCTTGAGTAGGCCTATCGTTATCCGCGTTATTCTCTTGATTTAAGCCTACGGTGCGCTCGGGTTCAAACTGAAAAGGCTGAACGGCAGACGTGTTCATCTCGCTACTGTCAAAACTTGGCTAGTTACAACCTTTACACGTCACTACCCAGAATGCATTGAGACGTAAATAACAATGGCGGCCTACGAGTGAACGGATTTTCATCTTTTTTTAATAAAATCAAAAACATTTGGAGTGTTTTTGTATCACCTTTTTATAGCTGACGCCCACGTTAATCTTATAAGGCCAACATGCCACACTAGTCGGGGTACCCTTTAACAAATTTAACTAATGAAACCTTATTGTAAAGTGTTACTGATTTCATGATGGCTGACACTAAATGCATATACTAATACATACATAACATTTATAACATCAACAAAACTAAACAATTCCTCATAATTACATTCTTGATTCTCACTGTTTTGTTTGGTAAAGTAAATAATATTTATTAATATTATAATAATTTTCCTATTTTCGTTTGATGTGTTATGCGTTCTGATTTGTAACAAAATCTTTTCATAGAATGCCAAGGAAATAAAGGATAAAAAGAAAAAACAGAACTCTTTTTTTGTGGTTTCTCCGCCCATGAGGAGGTTCTATGGAGGGTTAATGCTAAAGCTCTGTATGTCAGTAACTATGGAGCAAGAACCCCCATAAGGAACCATGACGTCAAAGATAAATTGTGATAAAAAGATAAAAAACCAAGTAACTTTCCAGTGGTCTCGTCTGAACTCCAGTAATGCGTCACGGCTTAAGGGTTTAATTATCTAATTATGAAACGTTAACTAGTTAGAAATACAGATAAGAACTTGAAGCAAGTTAAAAAGATAAAGTAGACAGGAGAATATAAAAAGAGAGTTCAAAATAGCTAAGAGTGGATATTAAGAATATACTGTGATGTTTGACATTTAGGAAAGTCCAGCTGAAGTCCTAAAGATTCCTGAAGTTCCTCTAAAACCCTGACAGTGTCAGAGCAGATTTATCAGGACAGACTTCAGGACTTTCACTGAGATCATGGAACAATCACACACTGAGGTTGTGTTGCTTTTCTTTCATTTTTAAAACTGTTAAACATTGAATGTTATTAATGGTGAATAAATCTATGAAAATGTACTCACGTGTCTACTGTTTCAGTAAAGTAATTTGTCTTCAAACGCCAGCAGCCTGAGAACACGATCCTTCACTCGATTTGACTGAAGTACAGAAACCACTCCTTAACAACTTACAAACTCAAGTTTGCCACAATGTCCTCTTGATTATTTCTGAGAATAGGAGGATGTATGAGCTGGGCGGAGAAAGGGCAGGAAGATTTTGTAGGGGCTTTTTTTTTTTAGAGCTAGATCGAATACAGAAACCGAAACAATTCTGTTTGGTTTTGCCTGTGTTCTTTGTGCCCTAATTAGGGCCCAAGCCCTGAAAGGGTGAAGGCCCTATTGTTTTTATTTATTATTATTATTATTAGGGCCCAAGCCCTGAAATGGTCGGCCGGGCTGAAGCTGTACCCAGGCGTGGCAGGGGGAATCGACAGCGCCCCCTTGTGCTGGGCTTTGACTTGGACCCAAAACTTGGTCCATATATCAAACACACTTGCACATATTAGTATGAAACTCGGCACATAGATCTCAGCGGGCCGGACAACTTCCTCACAGTCTTAAGCTTCGCCCAACAGAAACTCGCCATTGTTTGGGTTGTTTGGAAAACACATTTCCAGGAATTTGATATACCCCTCCTAGGAAATGAATCCAATCGCCACAAAACCCGGTCTGCATGAAGTCAAGACATTGAGGATGATAAATTCTGAGCAGATTTTTAATATCTGAAACGGTTTGGCCGTGGCGTTGAAACAAATTTATGTAGAGGGAAACAGGAAGTGTGTTATAACTTCTGCTTACATTAACTGATCTTCATGGAACTTTAGCAGTGTGTTCGTTGTAAGAGGCCGATCACATGGATGTGACTATTGTAAGGCGGGAGCCAGAAAGTCTGGGCTACCCCTCGAGGAAGCAAAAGGCTCTCCTGAGAATTAACATTTGAACCCTCCCACTGCGCCATGTGACGTCGGAGTGACGTCTTTTCTATGTAAGTTTTGGACGTCCAAGTTCGGTCCACTGAAGGGGTTGTTTTGTAACGCCAGGCGACGTCTTTTTCCCACGTCTACCGCACTTCAAATGTTGACGTCCGTGGGACCTCCGTTTAAGGGCCATTTACAGTCCAAATGTGGTCGGTTGTGGGCGTCTTTTCAACATTAAATTTAAACTACATTTAGACGTTGTTTTTATACAACTTCCATAACTGTAGTCCCATGTTTCAAAAGGGTGGAGGACATGTTTTCTGTACCATGTATTTACATTTGGCAGATGCTTTTATCCAAAGTGACTTACATTGTATTACACATTTACATTCCTATCAGTTCTTGCTTTCTCTGGGATTCGAACTCATGATCTTGGGGTTGCAAGCACCAATGCTCCACTGTTTGAGCTACAGGAAAGCTATATTAAACTATTCATTTTCCTGTAGCTTTGTTTGACTCAGCATGTAGTTTTAACAGGAAATGCATTAAACCTTTGTATGCGTCTCCAGTTATCACCTTCTGCTGACACGATCAAATGGAGTTTTTGGAAAATTATCTTAAAGAATTCATTAATAATTAATTAGTGCGTGGCTCAGATGTTCGCGCTCAGTGATGATGAGAGGAGACTCAGGAGACCCTTTCTTTACTTTTGTGTGCGTTTTATGAAAAACCACATACACTCAATTATACAAACTTGTATATTGGCATCCTGATCTTGGAAATAAAGATGATAAAGGATTCTCTGGCCGGAATCTTTCTGAAGTGTTCCCATCCTAAAAAAAAACACTAGTCCATACTTTACATATCCCTTTAATCTATTTATTTGGAATAATGCAACAATTCTGAGCCCATTGGTTTTATATAGTTTTATATAGTTTTATATTTTATATATCACTATTTTGACACCTCGGTCAAAATAGTGAGCGGTAGGAAACAGCATAGTCAGAATTCATACAAATTCTTCAATTGAAAAAAAAAGGTTTTGGCTGTTCATCCTAGTTTTTCATTTGTTTATTTTTACACAGTTTAATACTATCAGATGTGTTGGACCTCCTAGATTTACGTAATGTGACCCCCAAGTGCTGTGTGTTCATAAATCGATTGGCGAGCCCCATCCCCCTTAGGTCCTGTTGGAGACTCGCCAGGATATTGCAGTGTTGGTGAGTTTGATTTAACAGCGACTGCTGCAGAGGGAGGGTGGGGTACACTAACTTATCTTATGAACATCCGCCTCATCCTCTGCATCTCCATACAAAAGTCTACTATTTACCAATCAACTTTATTAAGAGACCACAACATCTCCCCAAGACTTGCCCTACTTGCATTACATCTGTACTGCATCTTCACTGAACATTACCAAAGATACAATACTCAGTTAGTTCAAAGGTTTCCTGATTTGATTTCTTTTTCAGTGACGTTTCACCAAATGCAGAACAATGCTCTAATAACCAAGCATGTTTAAAATGAACATTTGGTAACACTTTTAAAATAAGGTTCATTAGTTAACATTAGTTAATGTATTAACTAACATGAAGTCAAAACAAGTCACCTTAATTTATATAGTATTTAACTTTTAACGTTTAATTTATAGAGAATGACTCTCAAATGTGTCTCACGCTCCAAACGCAGTAAACACCGCTCACGAGCAGGAGTTCATCTACAGCATCTGCATGTGTTCAAGCGAAGGCGGACAAGGTCACACTCATGGCACACGCTCCACTGAAAACCACACATGCCATTGAAGCTCAGGAGGAGGAAATGAGACGGAAAAAGGAACAATTGGAGTTTGATCCTCAAATAACAGCTTTATCCACAAAGATTGTTGTGTTGCAAAGGTTTGATAATCAAAGCAAATGTTCCCGCAGTTCAAATTCAAAATCAAAGCAGAGAGAACAAAGAGTTATTAATATAACTGATAACCAAAATGTTGATTCT
This sequence comes from Semotilus atromaculatus, assembly GCA_031834385.1. Taxonomy (NCBI): domain Eukaryota; kingdom Metazoa; phylum Chordata; class Actinopteri; order Cypriniformes; family Leuciscidae; genus Semotilus; species Semotilus atromaculatus. Next base: position 662,905 of record JAULUF010000075.1, on the reverse strand, counting down.
TCTCAGTCAAAGGGTTTGAATCCCAGTGAGAATTAGTATGCAGTGAATTCAATGGCAGTGAATGAGGGAATGCAGCTGGAGTAGTTTCTGTCTCTGCCTTCATAACAGAGAATCAGAGGAACGGATGGAAAGATCAACAACTAATCCACACATCTGAACAACCTAATTTCCATAATTCTGCTCAAGGCAATATGGGAGTCCATCAAGTGCCACATCTTCTTCCTCCTCATGGTGATCCTCTGCTTGAAGTCTTGAGAAAGGAAGAGGAATTAACAACTTATCTTATTCAACAACGAGCAAATAATTGTATCTTATACCAAAAAGGGAGATCTCAGTCTTCGATGGTGACCCAGTTCACAGCCGTGGCCAAGATTTTTGAGAATGACACAAATATTAATTTTCACAAAGTCTGCTGTCTCAGTTTTTATGGCAATGTGCATATACTCCAGAATGTTATGAAGAGTGATCAGATGAATTACAATTAATTGCAAAGTCCCTATTTGCAATATGAAAATGAACTTGATCCGAGGGTGGTGAGGGTTGAGGAGGCACCAACTCAGTTTTGGGTAGCAAAAAATGGTATCAAAAAATGTTTTGTCTTGTTTACAGTCCATATATCTAAAAATTCTTAAATCAAGAAGAATTTACTAGATAAGTAAAATTACATTATTTTGACAATGTCTTGTTTCCTGATAAAAAGTATTGGTAACGCTTTAGATTACAGCCCGGAAAGTACTGTGTAATTAAAGCGATTTTACAGCTTAACCGTCTGTAATTATAGTGTACCTATAACGTACTTACAATATAAGTATAAGGGAACAATATTTTAAGTTTGGGGAATAAAGGGGTAACAACCAGGAGAATTAAAACAATATATTTATACTGTAAGTACTATAGAACTAAGGGGTACTAATTCTATTATTATGATATAACAATCTTACATTTGGGAGCAATTTAGCAAGTACATACACTGAGTATCTTTTTGTAATAATGGTGAACCAGTACATACTGTATAGGCTTTTTAAAAATTACAGGGTACATATCTATGCATTTAGAAAGTAATATTTTTAACAAAAGTGCACTGAAAACTAAAACTATTGCAACTTTTGCTTAAATCTTGGGGAAAGATACTCTTGTTTCATGTAGTGGTGCTTGTTACCCCCTTGTTCCATGTAGTTACAGAGTAAGTGTGACATTGCGGGCCGTAAATTAAAGTGATGCTTGTTACCCTCTTGTTCCATGTTACAGGGTAAGTACAATAAAATTGCATACACAATCTTATACCACTTACTCGGAAACCTTTATTATACAAGCACCACTTACCCTGTAACCACATCAAACAAGATATATTTCCCAATATTTAAAATTGCAATAGTCTTAGCTTTTCTTGCCTTGAAACATCTTAGCCCAAAACTTAAACATCTGTACTTTTGCTACCAAAAAAAGGTATAAATGCATAGATATGTACCCTGTAATTTTTAAAAAGCCTAAACAGTATATTGGCACTCAGTGTATGTTCTTGCTAAATTGCTCCCAAATGTAAGATTGTTGTATCATAACAGTAGAATAATTACCCCTTAGTTCTATAATACTTACAGTATAAATATTTTTTTTTTATTCTCCTGGTTGTTACCCCTTTATTACCCAAACTTGACATATTGTTCCCTTATACTTACATGCAAGTACTTTATAGGTACACTATAATTACAGAAAGTTACACTGTAAATTCCTCTTAATTACACAGTACTTTCCGGGCTGTAATCTAAAGCGTTACCCTTATTTTCCGTTTAATTAAGTTTTAATTTGTATTTACTTATCAGGAAAAAGACAGAATTTCTTATGTCATTTTATTTATCTAGTAAATGCTTCTTGATTTGACTCTATGAATTACAGCAACCCATCCTTGATAACTTAAAAGTATGAAGTACAAGTTTGTGTCACAATGTCCTCTGAATATTTTTTAAAATATAGGGGGATGTGTGAGCTGGCCGGAAAAACTTTGTAGAGACATTTTATAGAGCTAGGTCTAATACAGAAACTCAAACTATTCTGTTCTGTTTTGCCTGTGTACTTTGTGCCCTTTTATTCACTGTTTAATTCACCCATTCGTACTCACTCTCCCTGTGCACTTAAACCCTTGAGTTCTGTCTGATCATTATCCGTTATGGTTTATTTATGGTTATGTGGATTTGTTTCTGTGTCTTCTCCAGTGATCTCCTGCATATTAGGTTGTTAAATAAAGACTGTTTCTGTTTATTAATTGTTGTGCACTCATAGCTACTCATACCTGACACTAACAACATCCACGATAAAATATGAGTATAGAGACATCAGCTTGTCTGCAGACTGAGTTCTGTGGCTGGACTTCTGCAGATCCAGTGGTCCAACAATACTAACATAATCAGTCATAATGCTGTTTTTTATGTTTGAAATTATTTTCCAAAATTCAGTAAATTTTGGTGATCCAGCAAAAGAAAGTGTTTTCCTTCACTTTAATCAACACTAACTTTATTCTCATCTGAATTATAAATAACTTATTTCTGTATAAAATAAAAAATCCAGACCAACCATCCAGTGCTGAAGCGGAATTACCAGAGCCGTTCGGCAGATAGCGAGCAGATGCAGCATGTTATGAGGCCAGCAGGGGGCGCTCTCCCTGTGGTCTGTGTGGGTCCTAACACCCCAGTATAGTGATGGGGACACTATACCGTCAAAGAGCACCATCCTTCGGATGAGACGTTAAACCGAGGCCCTGACTCTCTGTGGTCATTAAAAATCCCAGGATGTCTTTCGAAAGAGTAGGGGTGTAATCCCGGTGTCCTGGACACATCTGCCCATTGGCCTCTGTCCATCATGGCCTCCTAATCATCCCCATATACTGATTGGCTTCATCACTCTGTCTCCTCTCCACCAGTAAGCTGGTGTGTGGTGGGCGTACTGGCGCAATATGGCTGCCGTCGCATCATCCAGGTGGATGCTGCACATTGGTGGTGGTGGTTGAGATTCCCCCCTACTATGTAAAGCGCTTTGAGGTCCCAGATAAAGCGCTATATAAATGTAACAAATTATTATTATATGTGTTGTAACGAGGCAGGGTCAGGCCAGGGGAATCCATTTGCAGCTTTTTATTAAAGGGGCGGTTTGGAATTTTGGACATCGGGCCTCATTTCCAAGTGAGCCTTAGTGTTATTTATCAGAGGAGACAGTTTTCAAAAATTGTCATCCAGTCGTCCCAGTTCCATAGTTCACTGGTGCTAGGCTAGCGCGAGTCAACGGTATCTGTTAGCCTGCCATTAAAAACAGTTTTACCTACTCCACAGTACACCAAAGCAAATCAATTATAACGCCAGACTATCGATGTAAGTGTCTGTTGAGAGAATAATGTTAGAAATCAAACTATCCTTTTCATCTCAATGATTGCATTACATTTACAGGAACTAGTTTCTCAGCAGCGGCGGAATTTTACTTCCCTCCGGTTAGTAGTACTGCGCCGAAAAGTACAGAACAGAAGCGCATGACAGTCGGACGTCAAGCTAGCTAGTAGTAGTTGAGGTAAACGAAGGCAACATGGTTTGGTGTGCATTTCGCAATTGCAAGAACAAATCTAAGTGTTCATCGAGAAGTTTCCACAAATTTCCTTTTAAAGATCCAGAAAAGATTCAACTTTGGATTATTTCTGCGGGCTTGGACAAGGAGACACCGGCAGAGACTGTAAAACAATTGAGAATTTGCAGTGATCATTTTAGACCAGACACCTTCTAAAGTCGTCTGGTTTAATGAACCATTTAATCGAAACAGGTTTATGACAAGGAATGCAGTTCCAGCCGTCTTTCCAGATGCACCAACAGCTACAGATGTAACTTACAGGTAATATATTTTGTTAGGCTACTCTAGCTAGCTAATGAAGCTAGTCCCTTTATAACTGATAGATCGACACTGACAACGTTAGTGGAGATAACGTTACAGTTCAATGCATTGTGTAAAGTGACAATAGTGTAACTAAGAGTATAATTATTTTTTGAACTGGTCCAACAGTCTGTCAAACATAGTAGTCGTATTGTCTTTACAATCCACTAAAGTAGTTTATTTGTCTTTATGTTGTGTGTAGCAATACATTATATTTCTATAATTCTTCATGTATTCCGGCTCATACGGTTTGTTGAATAACACACATTCCTCGAAAAGCGAGGCTCTGGTGGGAAGAAAACCGGAAGTGTCGCCTTTAATCATACGAGAGTCGTGAATGCGATGGCGTATTGTTGTGTTTAATGTAGAAATTAGTTATTCTAAAAATGTACATACATTTCTTTCATACTTTAGGTTATATACAGTGAAATTCATTTATAAATAAATTTTTTTTTTTTTAGATATAATTCAGAAAGTAAAAAAAGAAGCAAGAACGAAATCCTATATTGGATATTAACATCCAATAGTGTAAATCGCGGCAGCAGCTTCAGGTCGGTGTCCAAGGCATTGTTGTGTATAGATACTTCTGGGGTTCTTCCCACTGGAGCCTCACTTTCGGTTTCAAAATGGCGGCTGCGTGAAATCAGCGTATTGCTTTCAAACGTTGCCATAGTCCTATGTCTTGCTATTACATCATACTCTGTTTCTGATGAGTGTCAGCGGCAGGTAAATCATATCACTCCGTCGCTGTAGACTGTGCTAATAAATATAGGTAAAAAAATATATAACTATTGCAATGCGATGAAAGGATAGTTTGATTTCTAACATTATTCTCTCAACAGACACTTACATTGATAGTCTGGCGTTATAATTGATTTGCTTTTGGTGTACTGTGGAGTGGGTAAACTGTTTTTAATGCCAGGCTAACAGATACCGTTGACTCGCTCTAGCCTAGCACCAGTGAACTATGGAACTGGGACGACTGGATGACTTTTTTTGAAAACTGTCTCCACTGATAAATAACACTAAGGCTCACTTGGAAATGAGGCCCGATGTCCAAAATTCCGAACCACCCCTTTAAGAATGGTCAAGACAGGCAGTGTGAACAATAGCAAACAGGGCAGAACAGAAAAGGCAGAGACAAACCAGGTTGACAAGTAAAGGGCAGAGGCAGGCAGCAAGAATCAGAGTCCAATAAACAACCTGTGCAACTTCTGGAAAAATAAATGCCATGTTGCCTTGTGTGTTCATAACAGAATGTAAAAAAAAAAAAAAAATTGCTTGCTTTCAAATTATTTCAAGAATTAATTAAATAGAATTTTAACATGCAAACATTGTTTTTTTGTTGTCTCAGAAAAAGAATAATAAAAGTTTGAGGTCGGAGGCTTGTGCTTGATAAAGACCTGAGGAATGCATTTAAGAGTTAAAACAGTTTATTCATTTATATTTAAAGGGTTCATATAATGTCATTTTTGTACAAGCTAATATGATTATTTAGGGTCTACATTAAAAGTTTGTAATATACTTTAATTCAAAATTCTCATTAGTATTGTAAGAAAACACTTATTTTACCTGGTCAAAAACAGCTCTGTTGTCAGCACGCCTAAGTGTATGTGTCTTTAAATGATAATGAGCTTTGCTGACTCCGCCCCTCTGTTCTGTGCGAACACCGTTTGTAACACAATAACGCGTTGTTCATTATAAACGTGGGATTATGAATTATATTGAGAACGTCGTACATAGAAAACATGCCTTTGTACCCTGAGTGTAAACCTTAGACGCATTCATCGTGAAGCGCGCAGCTAGCGATTTGCAAAGATTCATATAAATATTAATATAAAGGTTAAGAAAACGTTACACTCACTTCAGTTCTTCTGGAGGTGCAGCAGGAACACGAATAGTTGGTACCGATCCTTTTTTCAAGTGCAGCTTCTTAGCAAAACCAGCTTTACACTGACCCTCCTTGTTTATAAAGCAGTCTGGTGTGTAAAATGATTTGCGCAAACATGAAGCAGTGACGTTGATCATGGGGAATATTCCCTTCGAAAACAAACTCAGCCACTGCGTCTTCAGCGGTTCGGATTAGAGCCCCGCGCGGGACTGTTTTCTTCATCCCGCTCCCTCCGAATTTCTGACCATTACCGCCCGCTCCCGCAAAACTCTGAGAATTTATTCCCGCACAATAATAGAGATGCAATGATTTTGTGTCTTCTCTCGTCCCGCAGGAAAAAACACGTATTTGTATTGCTGTATATATAATGTACACTCACCGGCCACTTTATTAGGTACACTTGTCCAACTGCTCCTTAACACTTAATTTCTAAGCAGCCAATCACATGGCGGCAACTCAGTGCATTTAGGCATGTAGACATGGTCAAGACAATCTCCTGCAGTTCAAACCGAGCATCAGTATGGGGAAGAAAGGTGATTTGAGTGACTTTGAACGTGGCATGATTGTTGGTGCCAGAAGGGCTGGTCTGAGTATTTCAGAAACTGCTAATCTACTGGGATTTTCACGCACAACCATCTCTAGGGTTTACAGAGAATGGTCCGAAAAAGAAAAAACATCCAGTGAGCGGCAGTTCTGTGGGCGGAAATGCCTTGTTGATGCCAGAGGTCAGAGGAGAATGGCCAGACTGGTTCGAGCTGATAGAAGGGCAACAGTGACTCAAATAACCACCCGTTACAACCAAGGTGGGCAGAAGAGCATCTCTGAACGCACAGTACGTCGAACTTTGAGGCAGATGGGCTACAGCAGCAGAAGACCACACCGGGTGCCACTCCTTTCAGCTAAGAACAGGAAACTGAGGCTACAATTTGCACAAGCTCATCGAAATTGGACAATAGAAGATTGGAAAAACGTTGCCTGGTCTGATGAGTCTCGATTTCTGCTGCGACATTCGGATGGTAGGGTCAGAATTTGGCGTCTACAACATGAAAGCATGGATCCATCCTGCCTTGTATCAACGGTTCAGGCTGGTGGTGGTGGTGTCATGGTGTGGGGAATATTTTCTTGGCACTCTTTGGGCCCCTTGGTACCAATTGAGCATCGTTGCAACGCCACAGCCTACCTGAGTATTGTTGCTGACCATGTCCATCCCTTTATGACCACAATGTACCCAACTTCTGATGGCTACTTTCAGCAGGATAATGCGCCATGTCATAAAGCTGGAATCATCTCAGACTGGTTTCTTGAACATGACAATGAGTTCGCTGTACTCAAATGGCCTCCACAGTCACCAGATCTCAATCCAATAGAGCATCTTTGGGATGTGGTGGAACGGGAGATTCGCATCATGGATGTGCAGCCGACAAATCTGCGGCAACTGTGTGATGCCATCATGTCAATATGGACCAAACTCCCTGAGGAATGCTTCCAGCACCTTGTTGAATCTATGCCACGAAGAATTGAGGCAGTTCTGAAGGCAAAAGGGGGTCCAACCCGTTACTAGCATGGGGTACCTAATAAAGTGGCCGGTGAGTGTATATGACAATATAATTATTTTAAATGATTTTATATAAATATATTGTCATATACATTCATTTATACAGATTTATATTGATTTATATCATAACCATTGTTAATAATTTATATTTTTCATATTAAAATGTGTATTAACCAAATCTATAGCTATACCCAAACCCTAACACACGATATAATAATAATAATGATATACAGTAGGGGCAAGAGGGGACTGAGACTAAAAAGTGGCCCTGGACTTTCTTGCTGAGTGGCCCGCATTTTATAACTTAAAAATATAACAATAAAAAAAAATATAAAATATTGTTTGTGCTTATTAATAATAATAAATAAATCAATGCAATTAGAATAATAAGACAGTATAGGGTTGTTACGAATCAAATGAAATCAAACTAAATATATATGTGCAGTTGTACGTTTCTTTTGCGTTCTTTGCAAGCGAGTTTTCAAGTTTCTCGGGTGAACGCAAAACATTTGCGAGAGAACGCAAAAGCACGGATATAAACATTTTTCCTCCCATCTCATATTTTGTTCCAACACTTTGTCCCTTCGGGGCTCCGTGTTTTTCTTTCTTGCCCATATTCATGCGTGTTTGAGTAAGTGTAATGATTGGAGTAGCCGAGAGGGGTCAGGGTCGCGCGCTGCTCCAGCGGTAGCGTGGCCGAGCGGTCTAAGGCGCTGGATTAAGGCTCCAGTCTCTTCGGGGGCGTGGGTTCGAATCCCACCGCTGCCACATCTTTTCCACATCACTATATTACACTGCGTTATATGATTTTATTGAAATAACATTAAATAATATAAATAAAATAAATATACTTTTATTTTAATGATTAATACATTAATATATTTGATTAAAATAATAAATACATTTTTCACAGTATGGTTACACTGCGTTACATGAAAACCTCTTGACGAGTGACTATAGATTAATATCATATAAAAATAGCCTACCATTCCAAATAGACTGTACTATTTATGTTTTTACACTTTTACACTGCTTTTCTTATTTTATTAAAATACACTTTTAGTTATTTATTTAGTTTGATCAAATTTAGATATATTCAAATCAAAATTATTTATTTTAATAATTTATATTTATTTATATTTTATTTTTGTATTTTAATTTTTTGTTCATTTTAATCAAATGTTTGATTTATTGTTATTTATATAACCCTTTAAATCAAATTATTTTAATAATATACCTTTATTCTTTATTTTTCAAGTAAAATAAAATTTCATTTGAATCAATTTATAAATTTATTATTTTGATTTAAATCGCGTTTTAGTTATTTAGTTTAATGTTATCAATTCTTTATTTTATATATTGTAATACATTTTTATTTAAAATGTATTAATTTATGGCATATTTCAGTAAAAATATCTATTAATTTTAATACTTTTTAGTTATTTTAATCAAATGTTTTTTTATTAAAAAAAATATCAAATATCTTTCTTCAGTATTATTTATTTAAATAACATTTTATAAATTATTTCATTTAAAGGCACAATATGTACTTTTTCTGCTTTAAAAATAGCAAAAATAATTGTATCTATGTTATATATTTCTTTTAGTTGTGTACTTACATTATCCCGACAGTTTCCAACAACTTTCAAATCCGGAGAAATTTATAGTTTAATTCGAAGACACGGGCCGTGTCTTTATTTCCGTTTCGTCGCCCGTCTATGGCGTCATATAACCTTTGACTCCTCCAAGTCTCTAACTTCCTGCGGAACCGGGCGAAACTGCAAACACAAAGCAGGGGAACACCGGACACTATCTGCAGGATATTTTTTTTCCCTGCGATATTGCGATATGTCACCAGATGTTGATTACTAAGCGCGAGCGTGAGGCAGAGAGAGCAAGACAGTATGGCGCTCGCTTTGTGTCATTTCTTTCCTAACCAAGCTTAAAGACGTGTTAACGTGCGTGTGAAATGCGTGTGGAGAACGTCTGCACGTCTTAAACGTCTGCACGTCTTAAACGTATTAACGTCTGCACGTCTTAACGTCTGGGGCTATCTATTTTTCTTTATTTTCCCTCACGTCTATTTTTCCTTATTTTATCATACATTTACTGTTATAGACACTATCATAGATAATCTTATTTTGGCACAGTTTATAGGACTACATTTGATCAACTTATTTCTATAATTCTGAATCTGTTAATGTACCATACATTTGGTATCCCAATGAAAGGTATAACTTTTTAAATAGAAGTCAATTGTCTTGTATTTTGATTATAAAATAAACATGAAGACAAAAAGTTGAGAAAAAATACCAAGTAAAACACATTTGTTAAAAAATAAAATCATTCTATGAACTTCTAGCAAGCTCGTTTAAACCGATTTGTAAATGTCAAAATGAAAAGCTAATTTAAACCGAGTTGTAAATGTCGAAATGAAAAGAGCATAAACAGATACGAAACTACTAAATATAAATATAAAACCGCCAGTAGATGGCGGCAAGGCACTGCTCTATTGACATCACTGGTTAATGTTCAACCTATTCTTTCAAAAACACAAATATATATTTAATACCCACACAGCTACTTCTTTTAGGCAGTTGTTCTGCTGTGGTGCTGTTTGGAACTATATGTTCATTGTATTAACATATTGTTTATTTACAGGCATTTTGGTTTTCTAATGATTCTTTTGCTCTAATGAAAACTGCTCATTACAGAAAAATTAAAACAAATATTTACAAATGTGTGTTTTACTTGGTATTTTTTCTCAACTTTTTGTCTCAATTGGCAGTTAATTTTCATTATATTTAAACTGTTACCCAGAAGTTCATCATTATGTGAATTTAAAGTGACTGCATTACAAATAGAAATAGCCTATAGGTAGCCTACATGTATGTGCCGTTGTTGGTTCCCATGACATGCTATTTTAATGTTTTAATTACAGCAATAATTTTTTGTCTATGAATTTTGCATTCCACTAATTAATGGGAATGTAAAGCTTTAAATCAACCAGTTTTCTGAAATAGCTCAGAGGTGCATCTCATGAAGCTTCATTTGGCAAGCATATATAGATAGACAGAGCACAAGTCATACACATTCAGATAATGGAAGAAAAACCAGGTCAACAGCCGGCAAGAAGAGGAGTAAAGATGGGTATGGAGGCAAAACAGTGAAGAGGTCAAGATTGTGGACATGTTTCTAATGAAATAACGGTCACTATTGCAGACAATGTTGGAGAACAACAGTGCGTTTCCATTACCCTTCAAATTGCGCAAATTGAAATTGCGAATTAAAAATAGGCTACGCTCAATGGAAACACGTCAATTTCGCAAAAACTCCCATTTATCGCAAAAAGGTTTTTACGCTCGCATGAGGTGGTTTTTCAGGCAATTCGTAAAAGGAATATTTCGCAAAACTGCAATGGAAACAGTTTTTGCGCATTTACAGTCACGAATTTAGAAGGCGAGTGTGTTTTTGGTCCGTGGCTACTTTGGCGTCCATTCGTTTTTCCTTTAACTTATCCGAAAAACATGTGTTCTTCTTTATTAGTTTTTAGACTGGATCGATCGGTTTAACAAATCGTTCCCACGGATTAATAAACTGTATGATATCCTAATCCGCCCTCTCAGATTTGTAAATAGGATATCAGTTCTTTGTAATTTCTTGAACTTTCTTGAGAAAAAAAAGACTTCACATACAAAAAATAAATAGCCTATAGTAGGCTAACACAAACTAATTTCCAAAACTGTAAAAGGTTATATAAAAATAAAACATTCATCAGTTATTTTATGATAGCCTAAGCATATTACTGTCTTAAGTGAACTCATTTATAGTTATAAACGCAAATAATAATAATTATCATTATTATTAGGCGGTTACATTTATTAGGCTACATATTTAGAAGACGCTTTTATCAAAAAATAATAATACAGGGCTAAGATTATCACAAATAAACAAGTTTTTGACGCATAAAGGGTTTGAGCGGAGCGCGCACTGCATGAAATGGAGGCGCCGGCGCGAACACTTGCATTTTTCTATCAACAGTGGAAACAACTTAAAATACTCTATCATTTCTGGTCATACAGAAAATAATAAAACATAATCCACAACTACTTTTATTTGTGTAAACTCACAATAACAAGAAAACGTTCTTCTTTCAGGAGCGCTTTCATGATCTCCGTGAACTGAAACAAAATATAGCCTATGTATGTTAATTTGTAAATATTGTAAATGTTTAATAAAGGGACAAAAAGTCATAAAAAAAAATCTGAAAATTCATCTATTCTAGAGCCTATTTATTTTTTAATATGATTAAAAAAGGAAAAACTAATGGACGCAAAAGTACACGGACCGTTTGGGCAGAATACGAGACAGAGTTCTTTATTAAATTCATTAAAAAAAAAAAGAATGACAGGAATACTGGATTCTAAACCTCAAAGAAATGCCACAATCAAGACCTTGAAATAGAAATGAGTGAGAAACACCAGGTCCTCACATGTGCCGCTCACAGTGTAAGGGTCTTTCCTTGCCATTAATGCTTGGATAAACGCCCCGTCTCCTTATTAATAATAATAATAATGTCCAGTGCGGTGGCTCTGATATAGGCTATAAACCTACCAACGTCCGTTACCATAATTTTTGTAATGACTTATCGCGAGAGGAAAAAAGGACGTTTTAGTCGCATAACATCGGTTAATGGAAACGCCGTCATTTCGCAATAGTTTTTTATCGATATTTAGAAAATATCGCAAAAGTTTTGCGCAAATCTGTAATGGAAACGCCATTCAAACGTTTGTGGACAGAACAGGTATGTAATCAGACATTGTTTGTCTGTACTGTAATACTAGCCTACTCACTGTATTACAGTTGTCCACTTTCATTTTACATTATAAACTACATATACTTTATAGAGACAATGTAGCTAATACAAACACACACGTGTATATATATATATATATATATATATATATATATATATGAATGTATATGTATGTATGTCATTGTGATATAAAGAAAAAGACAAGACTAAATCGTATAGCCATAGTTTATGACTAGGCTACATTTAATAGAGTGCTATATAGGCTTTATAAAAACTTTTGTGTAGCTCTATTATATATTCAATTAAAAAATATTTAACATAAATGTAGCCTACTGATTATTACTTATTCAGAATAAGAATAGCAGTAGCCTAATCCAAGCAATCACAAGTAGGCTAACTAATTTTAGCTTAAAATCCAATAAGTTCTAAAAGGGTTTCTGAATGGAACAATTAATGCTAAATGCAGCATCTATGAGTGAACTTGAGGCATGCAGACCCTGCCTGCTGCAGAGCATTGACACATCTTAAACCACCAAATATATAATGATAATACCCACCTTTTCGGAATTTTACTTGCCCATTTTATTATCAAAATACATGACAATAGACTTTTATTAAAAAAGTTAAAAATCTATGGGATCCCTATGGTACATGAACAGATTCAGCATTATACAAATAAGTAAATGTATGAGAAAATAAGGAAAAATAGACGTGAGGGAAAATAAGGAAAAATACTCCAGACGTGCAGACGTGCAGACGGGCAGACGTGCAGACGTTCACACGTTAAGACGTAATCCACACGTTAACTTTCTAACGTGACGCCGCCGTGACGTCTGCATAGATCAACAGCTACACGTGATTGACGTGTATACGTGACGTGATATTTGCGTGTACGTCTCCATATAAAACAAATAGAGACGTACACGCACGTATACACGTGTGTTATCTGTCGTGCTTGTCAGTCTCGTCGCCGAATGGAACATTGCGAGCGCCATAGACAGCGCTCGTGTTGTTTGAAGACGGTGAGAGCGCGCGCGCGGCCGGGGCTCGCTCTCCCTCTCTCTCTCTCTCTGCTCGCTCTCATATGCGTCCTGTCCAGCGGCAGCAGTCATTCTATTCCACACCATTCACCCATCAAATAATGCTTTAGTGGGACAAAAATTCGATTTGGCAAATTCGAAAACTCCTGCATAACTGACTGTGTTCATGAGGATATTCACCGAGATGGGCATTCTGACTTAATTTTGAATGTTCGTGTCCGTCAAGCTCAGAGAGAAAGAGCACTGAACTTTGTGTCTGCCCGGCTCTGTGTGCGTACACTTCTTGCGCTTGATGTTTAAACTAACAGGGCTTAAAAACACATGTAACTGATGTGAATGATAAACTTTCACTCTATGATGGTTAAACTTCGTAATTAATCCGTGAATCACAAGCGTTACAGGACAGGAAGCAGCTGACCCGTACTGATCATGAATCAGATCAACTACGATACCTATCGCACGTCATTGACAACGACAACAACTCCCATGAGCGCACGCTCTTTCCCGACGTCATCAAAGTACGTCTTTTGTTATTATTTTGATTGAGTGACCCCTGGTGGCCAAAAATTACATACTGTACGTTTAAATCGCGTTTTAGTTATTTAGTTTTAGTATTCTTTTATTTTATATATTCAAACCTAATTTTATTTTAATAATGTATTATTTTAATCAAATTTATTAATTTATTATATATTTTAAAAAACATATTTACTAATTAAAAAACAATTTAAATAACATGTTTTATTGATTATTATTTAAATAAAATAGTTTAATCAATGTATTTTAATTTAATTTCATATTTTTATTGTCGTTTTTTTACTCCGATGCTGTAAATGATGAAACTCGCCGTGTGTCCTCCAGATGGAGCTGAAGGTCCGCGCTTGTTTTGCTTTGTCTTCTTCTCCTGTTTCCTGTGTGCGGTGTAAACTTCCGGGTCGTCGTCGCTCCCTCAGTTGCGCACCACTGGCTCTGCTGTTTTCGGAGGTTGTGCTGGACCGAGTTCTGCTGGCTTCGGTTCCGAGTGAGTGGCGATGGCGGCTCTTCACCCCGGAGACCCGCAGCTGGTGTCGATGATCGTCAGTCACCTGAAGACGGAGGGCCTGTTCGACCAGTTCCGCAGAGACTGCCTGGCGGACGTGGACACAAAGGCAAAACACACACACTTACTCCACAACAACACACTTTTATCACGAGTTTACCTCAGGAGCCGCAGTGATAGGGGGGTGTCGTCCGAAATCTCTGATGTTACGGTCCGATATTATCTCAGAACTGATCATGTGTTTATTGATAATCGATCACGAGAGTCCTGTGATAAACCGCTCAGTTATAATATCAGTCAATATCTGCCAATAATATGTCTTAGTAAGATGATATTTAAATGCTCCGTTTTATGATCAATGCTCTGTAGGTTTAAAACATATAATGCAATACAATGATGATGATTGACAGATGGACATATAAACCTTCTTCAAAAGCCTGATGATCATATTTGATACTCATGATTATGTCTGGATGATCAAGTAAACCTGCTTCAGTCCAGCTGAAAATATTTGAACAATAACAAAGTTATTCTCACGTGTCCCTGATAAACTCATATTTGACAGCAGAAAGACGATGTTTGTACAGTTATCCTGAAATACTTTTACTGGATAAAGAACATTATTGTTTACTCTGTGATGTTTAATAAATAAGTTTATAGTTGCCTCTGTTGTTCTCCCTCAGCCGGCGTATCTGCACTTGCGACAGCGAGTCGATAACTTCGTGTCCAATCATCTGGCCAATCACACCTGGAGTCCACAGCTCAACAAGAACCAGCTGAGGAACAGCATCAGACAACTGGTCCTGCAGTACGTGTGTGTGTGTGTGTGAGAGTGAGAGTGAGAGAGAGAGAGTGTGTGTGTGTGTGTAGTTAGTTTGTCTGTCCATTTGTTTTTTTTGTCTGTCCATTCGTTTGTATGTTTATCTGTCTATTTGTCTGTCCGTCTATCTTTTTGTTTGTTTGCTCAGTTGGGGATATTCAAATTAATTAACCAATCATTAATACCATTGATCAGCTCTACCAAACGTGGATGTTTTTTCCACTAAGAAACGAACATTGTTATGTTGTTTTGATTGATACTGTGAAGCTGCTTTGATACAATCTGAAAAGCGCTATATAAATATATTTGACTTGTCTGTCCATTCGTTTGTATGTTTATCTGTCTATTTGTCTGTCTGTCTGTCCGTTCGAGTTGTGTTTGTCGGTCCTCCTGAATCTCTCTCACGTCGTCCTCCTGTGTGTGTGTGTGTGTGTGTGTGTGTGTGTGTGTGTGTGTCAGGTCTGGTATGCTGGAGCAGGGAGTGGACCGGATCGTGGCTCAGGTCGTGGATCCGAAGGTCCATCACACGTTTCGTCCGCAGGTCGAGCGAATCGTCCGGAGGTTTCTGTCTCCCAACAGCCACGTGGAGGAGGACGAACTTCCTGCTGTAGCTCCGCCCCTTCCTGTGGAGAACTCGGAACCGCTGACTGCAGATGAGGGAAATGATGCGGGTCAGCGTCATGTTATTATATTTGTGCAAAAAACAGTCTCTTCCCTCAGTGTTTCTGTCTTATAAAAGACATTCTTAGTCTCCGTGAGTTTTACATTCCCTAGTTAAATAAGTGAAAATGTACATCCAGACTGGCTGTTATCTCAGAATAAACCCGACAGGGTGATCAGGATCAGGCCTTCATCAGCCTGAGGGGGTTTATTCACACACACACACACACACACACACACACAACTGAAGGGGCTTACATCGCATTTCAAGGTAAACATTTACATTTTTATCAGTTCTTGCTTTCCCTGGGAATCAAACCCACGGCATTTAAGAGATACGGTTTACAGTAATAAACGTATTACTCAGCTTTTCAACACATAAATAATTATGGGATAAAAGATATTGATTTCAGATTAAACGGTTTTAAAATCATGCCTGTTTGTATCTTATAATCCAACAGTGTACAAAACAATAGACACAAAATAGCTGCCGCTGCGTTTGTATGGAACGAGAGAGCGAGTCACGCATAATTAAATAACTACACAAAATATTGATTCGACTGAGTTGTAATATTTTATTAGCGACCCTTGTGAGCCTGTGCTTCTGTTCTCAGAGGCTGTTATCGGGGAGTAATACACCACTGGATGGCGCTATTGACCAATCAAGCGTTCCACAGAGTTGTGTAATAAAGGACAACAGGAGGAGTAAATGATAAAGCAGGAGTTGTTCTCAGTCTCTGGTCTGTGTTGTTGTTGTTCTCCAGCTGCGAGTTCCAGCGCTGATGTTCAGATCCACACCAGCGTTTCAGAGCCAACCCACGATCCCTCAGAGAACGAGCTGATGGACATCAGCCTCCCCGAGGAAGAGGAGGAGGAGAGCGAAGAGATGAAGGAGGAGGAGGAGTCTGGGAGAGATGGAGAAGCAGAGGAACAGGTGAGGAGGAGGAGGAGTTCCACACACTCACTCATATGCAGTGTTTTCACATTCACATTTTTGAAGTTCGCAAGGAGATAATAACTTTTTTTTTATTTTTTTTTATTCAACACCTGCACCTTTCAATTGCAGCAATATCCTGCCTAGCCAAACTCTAAATAAAACAAACAAATATACATTTATATATGTATAGTCAAATGCACATACCTATAGACTAAACATGTAATGCGCATGTGCGCCGTCAGCGTTCTCACAGACTAGTGTTTGTGAAGTTTGCGCAGATATAACTTCTTTTTTTTTTTTTCAAAATATTTCACCGCTTGCACCTGTTTCAAGGTGTGTGTTCTCGAGCTCCAGACACTGCTGTGTGAATGAGCCGGAGCGCGTTAAGAGTTTTCTGTTAGAGCGGTGTCGTGTTAGCGGTCGCTAAGTTAATCACTAATGATCTTTACAACGGAAGTGAATCAATCAAAACTAACTTTATCTGGACAATAACTTTATTCTAGATCTGCTGTAAAGCCAAAACAATCTCTGTTACTGTAATCTCCTGTTATCATTGTAATCTCCTGTTATCACTGTAATCTCCTGTTATCACTGTAATCTCCTGTTATCACTGTAAAGCTGCTGTGGAACTCTATATTGCTAAAGCGCTGAAGATGATTATAGAAGGAGACTTGTCTTGTAGGAGGAGAGCAGTAAATCCTCCGGGACGCTGAGAGAGGAGAGCCGGGAGACGGAGCCGCTGAAGCCCTGCAGTGTGAAACAGAAGACCAGAGAGCGGCTGAGAGAGGGTACGGCAACAACACGGCTTTACAGCGCTAATGTTCACTGCAGACGCCGGTGTGACCGGGCGACGCACTGCCGTGAGCGCTCTATTCACCTCAATCACGTCTCCCGCACACGTTAAAAAATTTAACTTGAGTGTAAATTTGCATGACTCGTTGTCGCGCAAGCCAATCAGTGGACAGCTTTCTGATAGTCCGTGCACTGGGAGTCCTCCAGTAGTGCTGGAAACAGCTCTCAGTGAGTGTGTGTGTGTGTGTGAGAGAGTGTGAGATTGTGTGAGTGACAGTGTGTGAGTAAGTGAGTGAGTGAGTGGAGTGTGAGAGTGTGTGAGTGACAGTGTGTGAGTGGAGTGAGTGTGTGAGTGAGTGAGAGTGTGTGAGTGAGTGAGAGTGTGTGAGTGGACTGAGTGTGAGAGTGTGAGAGTGACAGTGTGAGAGTGTGTGAGTGAGAGTGTGTGAGTGAGAGTGTGTGAGTGAGAGTGTGTGAGTGACAGTGTGTGAGTGACAGTGTGTGAGTGAGAGTGTGTGAGTGGAGTGTGTGAGTGGAGTGTGAGAGTGATAGTGGAGTGTGAGAGTGAGAGTGTGTGAGTGAGTGAGTGGAGTGTGAGAGTGTGAGAGTGAGTGGAGTGTGAGAGTGTGAGAGTGACAGTGTGTGAGTGAGAGTGTGAGAGTGACAGTGTGTGAGTGAGAGTGTGTGAGTGGAGTGTGAGAGTGTGAGAGTGAGAGTGTGAGTGAGTGAGAGTGAGTGGAGTGTGTGAGTGAGAGTGAGTGGAGTGTGAGAGTGACAGTGTGTGAGAGTGTGTGAGTGAGTGAGAGTGAGTGAGAGTGTGTGAGTGGAGAGAGTGTGTGAGTGAGTGAGAGTGTGTGAGTGGAGTGAGAGTGTGTGAGTGGAGTGAGTGTGTGAGAGTGTGTGAGTGGAGTGTGAGAGTGACAGTGTGTGAGTGGAGTGAGAGAGTGTGAGTGAGTGAGAGTGAGTGGAGTGTGAGAGTGACAGTGTGTGAGAGTGTGTGAGTGGAGTGTGAGAGTGACAGTGTGTGAGTGGAGTGAGTGAGTGTGTGAGTGGAGTGTGTGAGTGAGAGTGAGTGGAGTGTGAGAGTGACAGTGTGTGAGAGTGTGTGAGTGAGTGAGAGTGAGTGAGAGTGTGTGAGTGGAGAGAGTGTGTGAGTGAGTGAGAGTGTGTGAGTGGAGTGAGAGTGTGTGAGTGGAGTGAGTGTGTGAGAGTGTGTGAGTGGAGTGTGAGAGTGGTGGAGTGTGAGAGTGTGAGAGTGAGAGTGTGAGTGAGTGAGAGTGAGTGGAGTGTGTGAGTGAGAGTGAGTGGAGTGTGAGAGTGACAGTGTGTGAGAGTGTGTGAGTGAGTGAGAGTGAGTGAGAGTGTGTGAGTGGAGAGAGTGTGTGAGTGAGTGAGAGTGTGTGAGTGGAGTGAGAGTGTGTGAGTGGAGTGAGTGTGTGAGAGTGTGTGAGTGGAGTGAGTGTGAGAGTGACAGTGTGTGAGTGGAGTGAGTGTGTGAGTGTGTGAGTGTGTGAGTGAGTGTGTGAGTGAGTGTGTGAGTGTGTGTGTGAGTGGAGTGAGTGTGAGAGTGACAGTGAGTGAGTGTGAGAGTGACAGTGTGTGAGTGATAGTGTGAGAGTGACAGTGTGTGAGTGGAGTGAGTGTGTGAGTGTGTGAGTGTGTGAGTGAGTGAGAGTGTGAGAGTGACAGTGTGTGAGTGACAGTGAGTGTGTAAGTGTGTGTGAGTGGAGTGAGTGAGTCAGTGAAATTCACAGAGTTGTGTGTGCGCCTCTGGATGTTGCTGTGAACACACACCTCAGCGTTTCGGAGTTCTACAACAGGTTCAGTGCAGTAATTATCTCCAACATGATGACGGAGTAATTGTCTGACAGAAATGCTGCTGCTGTTGATGTGCGTGACACTCCTAATCGCACAATGGTTTTATTCCTACGAGTGACGCAAAAACAAGAAACATCCCGCGAGTAATCGAGAGCTAGTGAACACACCGTAATATCCAAACATTCCTAAATCAAGATACATTTACTGGAGAAGAACAATGTCGTTGAGAAATTAAGCAAATAATGCTTGGAAACAAGAAACAAAATCTGCCGATTTCGTCACACCGGCTGCGTTTACATGCACAACTTCTGTTTCAGCCGCACTGAACTCATTCCTACTGGTGAATCATGATCATGTGATCGGGCTGATGTGTGTGTTTATCACACGCTTCTAATCAGGATATATTGTTTGATACTGTACATATATACAGAGTTTCTGCTGTCTATGCATAATGTCTATTCTCATACATTTTAAACAGAATAAATCAACAGAAAGTTTAAAAGATCAGCATTTATTTGATATAGAAAGTTTTGTAACATTATAAATGTCTTTACTGGCACTTTTGATCAATTTAATGTGTCCTTCATGAATAAAAGTATTAATTATTTTAACTTTCCCCTAACATTTTTGAGTAGTGGTGTATGAGGGTCTCATGACGCATTAAACTGATCAAAAGAGACAGTAAAGACATTTATAATGTTACAAAAGATTCTGTTTCACTTTCTATTCATCAAAGAATCCTGAAAAATAAAATATATCACCGTTTCCACAAAAATATGAACTGTTTTGAACACTGATAATAATCATAAATGTTTCTTGATCATCAAATCATCATATTATCCTGATTTCTGAAGGATCATGTGACACTGAAGACTGGAGTAATGATGCTAAACATTCAGCTTTGATCACAGGAATAAATTACACTTCACTATATATTCACATAGAAAACAGCTGATTTACACTGGAGTAATATTTCACTGTTGTGTGTGTGTGTGTTTCGGTAGAGTACTCGCTGGAGGACTCGGATCTGGAGGGTCTCAGTGACATCAGCGTGAGTTCGGTTCACACCAGCGATCTGTCCTCGTTCATCGACAGTGAAGAAGACGAGCCTCTGTGTGAGTCCACTGAGGAGGGAGAGATCAGCTCTGAGGGTGAGTGTGTGTGTGTGTGTGTGTGTGTGTGTGTGTGTGTGTGTGTGTGTGTGAGTCCACTGAGGAGGGAGAGATCAGCTCTGAGGGTGTGTGTGTGTGTGAGTGTGAGTGTGTGAGTCCACTGAGGAGGGAGAGATCAGCTCTGAGGGTGAGTGTGTGTGTGTGTGAGTGTGAGTGTGTGAGTCCACTGAGGAGGGAGAGATCAGCTCTGAGGGTGTGTGTGTGTGTGAGTGTGAGTGTGTGAGTCCACTGAGGAGGGAGAGATCAGCTCTGAGGGTGAGTGTGTGTGTGTGTGAGTGTGAGTGTGTGAGTCCACTGAGGAGGGAGAGATCAGCTCTGAGGGTGTGTGTGTGTGTGAGTGTGAGTGTGTGAGTCCACTGAGGAGGGAGAGATCAGCTCTGAGGGTGAGTGTGTGTGTGTGTGTGTGTGTGTCCGTCCACTGAGGAGGGAGAGATCAGCTCTGAGGGTGAGTGTGTGTGTGTGTGTGTGTGTGTGTGTGTGTGTGTGTGTGTGTGTGTGTGAGTCCACTGAGGAGGGAGAGATCAGCTCTGAGGGTGTGTGTGTGTGTGAGTGTGAGTGTGTGAGTCCACTGAGGAGGGAGAGATCAGCTCTGAGGGTGAGTGTGTGTGTGTGTGAGTGTGAGTGTGTGAGTCCACCGAGGAGGGAGAGATCAGCTCTGAGGGTGTGTGTGTGTGTGAGTGTGAGTGTGTGAGTCCACTGAGGAGGGAGAGATCAGCTCTGAGGGTGTGTGTGTGTGTGTGTGTGAGTCCACTGAGGAGGGAGAGATCAGCTCTGAGGGTGAGTGTGTGTGTGTGTGTGTGTGAGTGTGAGTGTGTGAGTCCACTGAGGAGGGAGAGATCAGCTCTGAGGGTGAGTGTGTGTGTGTGTGTGAGTGAGTGTGTGTGTGTGTGTGTCCACTGAGGAGGGAGAGATCAGCTCTGAGGGTGAGTGTGTGTGTGTGAGTGTCCACTGAGGAGGGAGAGATCAGCTCTGAGGGTGAGTGTGTGTGTGTGTGTGTGTGTGTGTGCAGACGAGGCAGGGCAGAAGGCGGGTGAGGACTCGGAGGGCAGCAGGGAGAAGAAGCCGCGCGGTGTGAGACAGGGATACGTACACAAGCCGTTCCTGTACTCGCGGTATTACAGCGACTCCGATGACGAGGTGACGGTGGAGCAGCGCAGGCGCTCGGTGGTGAGAACACACACTTCACCAAAACAAGTCTGTGGTGAGAACACACACTTCACCAAAACAAGTCTGTGGTGAGAACACACTCCAGGCCAATACAGTCACCAAAGCCACAAATCACAGTTAGATGACCATGTGTTCATTTAAGGTGGAAATATTGAGCTCATGTTAACAAATGATTAGAATATATAGAAAAATGTAACATTGGTGCAAGTCGGTTATCCAGTGTTGTTTCATGCTCTGGCTTCCAGAAGTCTCCTTTAGACTGGTGGAAAGAAAACATCCAAAATACATATACATATACAACAGTACATATCTTTAAAGGGTTTTTTCTCCACTTCAGTCATATTTACACACACCAAAACTTACAGTTGTATTCCTATCTATATCCTGAAGGTTTTTACTGAGGGATTTCTTGATACATCATTCACCTTAATTTTTATTATACAAACATGGTGTTAGTTTATATTTTAGTTTTGTAATTTTAATCATTATTTTGGTCTTTATAAAACTTTAAATTTAGTCAACATTTCATCATGTTATGTTCATTCATTTTATTCTGAATCTAATTGCATATACATTTAGCCAATGAAATTAATAGTTTAGTGCAAAAGTTAAATTCTAACAGTTTATATATGAATCATATATCAACATTGAACAAAAACATGGTAAAAGCTCATTTTATGCTTTATATCACTTGTGCATTTGTCATTTTGTGCAGAAGTGTGTTAATAGGTTTATGCTTTCTGGAGAATCTCATATATATAGGATTATTATATTACCTCGTATGACAGTTATTAACTCGCTTTGTTCAGCTTTAGCTCACAGCTCGACATTATTGACTAGGATTTCGTTATTTCAAACAATAATTTGTCTTTTTTACATTTTTCTTCCTCAATGAACATTATTAGTGCTTTGTTAATATCTTGTTATCGGTTTAAGTTTTTATCAACAAAATCTTTTAATTAAAATGTAGCTGTTTAAATTAGCGTCAAAATGCACAATTTTCATCTGGTCTTTGTTGTTTTTGTCAAAATCCCAAATTCTTAAGTTTCTTTGACTTCGCAGGCCAAAGAAAAAGAGGAGCGTCTCCTGAAGCGACAGCAGAACCGAGAGCGGATGGAGGAGAAGCGCAGGCTGAGAGCAGCGCAGAACGAGGAGCAGGGTACGTACGTGTGTGTGTGTGTGTGTGTGTGTGTGTGTGTGTTTGCATTAATGATCTGGGGTGTGTTTCCCATACAACGGCGTAACTCGCTGCTTCACTATCAGAGTACGATACATCGCTGAAGAAGTCTCGACTGTTTCCCGAAACTGTATTGTCGCAAATTGGTCGTTGAACCGTTAATGATCACTACTGTTAATGAATCTGTTTGAGATCGAATTAACGCTGGATGTTTTGCTATAAATTACAAACATGTAATCTGCGGAATATTTCAAATTTTGCTTTATTTCCAGATTCACTCATAGTCTCGTTCTTACACACTCGAGCTCGTTCGCACATGCGCACTCTTCAAACACTACGCTGTAAATCTCTTGACGAACTCAAAGACGTAAATGACATTTGTATGTGTTCTAAATAAAAGACACTGAATGTCAGCTTGATTATTTTGCTCAAGATCAGGATTAATTGAGTCCACATGTCTAGATCTGTCGCTCAAACACACTCCTCTGAGATGCTGTTTGTGAATGTTCGTTGGAACGATGGTTTCAGGAAACGACTCGTTGAACCGCTGATTACGACAGAACTCTCTGACCTCTGACCTGATCTCTCCCTCAGACCGCAGGAGACTGGCGGATCAGAGACCGCGGGCCAAAGAGGCTCGGAAGGAGAAGAAGGTCCTGGAGAAGAAAGTGGCTCTGAGCATCCAGAGGAAGAGGGACTCCAGGTCTGTGCGGGTCGCCAAGAACACCATTATTCTTATTTTACTATTATTTTCTAACTTAAGAATAAGGTTATGAATATTCTGAATTCTGAATTGATGCTAAAAAAAAACAGTGCACAGGATTGCAACAGATCTCTCCGTCTTGACATAGTCTCATTAATTAACTAAATTAACTAACTAATTAATTAACTATTTAAAATCTAAACACAAAAAAACTTGATGATGACAAAAATTATGAGAAGTTGAAATTGACTGTCATAATTTTTACTCATTTGAATTTTTTACCTCATAATTTTGACGTGGCGTGTTATCATTTTTAATTTAATGTCATAATTGTGTTTTCTATGTGGTAAATAAATATGGGCTTCCATAAATATCAGATAACACCAATTTTCTTGAGAAAATAAATGTTCCTAAGAAAATATCGGAGAATTTGCTAGGAACTTACTTTACACACACACACTTTTGACTCTCATAATTAGAATTTTCAAAATTCAATGAAAAATTTAATTTTCTTAGTATGTCATCATTTTGAATTGTCATAAGTTTGTTCACCTTTGTATTAAAAATAGTAAATCAGATAACCCCAATGCCTCATGTTCCTCAGGATGTATTGGAGAACTTCCTAGGAATTGCACTTTCAGTCAATTTGATAAAAGTATTGTTTACATGAGGTCAAGTTTAATCGCAATATTGTCTACATCTCGCATTATGAGGGTGCATGTAAATGTAGTTCTTGACTCTTTGCACACCATCAGCGTTTTCACAGATTTGCGTTTTTGAAGTTTACGGGGACATGATAACGTTTTTAAATAATTTTCACCGCTTGCACCTGTTTCAAGGTGTGTGTTCTCGAGCTCTAGACACTGCTGTGTGAATGAGCCAGAGCGTATTAAGGGTTTCCTGTTAGAACGGTGTCTTGTTAGCCAAGTTAATAACTAATGATCTTTACAACGGAAGTGAATCAATCAAAACTAAGTTTATCTGGACAATAACTTTATTCTAGATCTGCTGTAAAGCCTAAACAATCTCCTGTTATCACTGTAAAGCTGCTTTGAAACAATTTGTTAAATAAAAGCGCTGTATAAATCTTGACTTGACTCTGTCTTTTAGAAAAGAGGACGACAGGAAGAAAAGTGACACTGAGGGGGATTCAGTCAACAAAGATGTAAGTTCCTCTCGTTCTCCAGCTTTTTCTCTGTCCATCATATCAGCGTTCCCATGGGTCCTTGAAATACTTGAAAGTTTGTAAATCTGGAGAAAAAAAATGCAAGGCCCTGGAAAGTTTTTGAAGATAAACACACAGATACAGAACTTGAAAGTTCTTGAACTGTTACAATGTATCTTACAAGGTAACACGATGTAACCTTGCTTGCACCCTTGAATCTGAGGGTACTGGACCTGGAAAGTCCTTGAAAGGTCCTTGAATTTGAAGTTAACCGAGGTGTGGGAGCCCTGATCAGGCGTATCATCTGTTTCTCTCCAGGTGAAGGCGGTGAGTCTGAAGTCAGTGCGACGGCTGTCCGATCTGGAGGAGCAGCGCAAGAAGAAAGCAGACGGCGAGGAGAAACTACCCGAGAAGAGCCGCGTTCACTCCTTCATCTTGGATCTGGAGCTGGGGACCGAGGAACGCCAGAGGACGGCTGGGAAAACGGTTCGGAAAGAAAAGGAGCGCAAGGATAAAGAGCGTCCTGATGAACGACTCAAGCACAAACTCCGAAAGACCGGAGACGGAGACGAGAAAGATGGAGTAACCGCAAGAGGAGCAGCTGATGAGAAGAAGGGGTCAAAGGTCAAGCCGGACCGGAAGAGTTCGGTCTCATCCCGAGAGGTCAAGGCGCTTGTGCCGGAAGCTGCGGATGAAGAGAGCCTGAAGAAAGGAAAGAGCGAGAAGGAGAAAGTGAAGGTGAGCGGCAAGAGTCTCCGGCGTCTGGACTCCACTGGCTCCTCAGAGGAGAGGTCAGAGGTCGAGGCGGGGTCAGAGGTCAGCCGGAAGAAAGACAAGCACCCTAAAGAGGTCCTGAAGAGGTCAAAGAGTCATCCGGAGGGTAAACCGGGAGAGAAGCTCAAGGTGAGGTCGGAGAGGAAGGACTCGTCGTCGGACAGGAATCCTTTGCAGAAATCAATCTCGGAAAACGAAAGCGACGTCCGAAAGGTGGAGGCGGGGTCAAAGGTCAGATCCTTATCGGAGAAACACAGGAGTAAATCCCAGAGTAGTGCCGGAAAATCGGATAAAAAAACCGAAGCCAAGACTAAAACGGGAAAAGAGGAAAGGAAAACCTCAGAGGAGAAAGCGAAGTTTCTGAAGAAAACGACCGAGAAGAAGTTGGCGAAGGATCCCGAGAGGATATCGGGAGCGAAGGAAGAATCGAGCGCTGGAGATCCCGAATCCGTGTCCAGCACCACAGTTCACCCGAACGACCCGTACGGTGCGCTGAGCGACGTCACTCCCGAATCCGAGGACGAGGGCGTGTCCGTCGCAGAGCCCCGCCCCCTGAGCGCTGAGCCCCGCCCCCTGAGCGCTGAAGCCGACGCCCTCCTGAGCCTGATGGACGTGTGCTCCTCCGCCTCGGAGCGCCGGGAGACTGAAGCGGATCTGAAGATGAAGGAGGCGGCGCTGACGCTGCTCTCCATGGACCCCAATCTCGCGTGCTCCTCGGGTATAGTCTCAGAGTCTCCGGGCGACGGGAAAACACCTACCGGCGCTGGAAGTGTGTCGTGTTACGCTGGGAACGAGTCCCAGGATGCAGGTAGTGTATCCATTACCATAATAGATTGTTGTTAACATTAACCGTCAACCTTCCCTCTCACTTTGTAACACATCTTTCCCTCGCGGGTCATAATGACCCGAAGCCTAAAATTATACTTGTCCAGAAAGCTTATTTGATTTATTTTGCTCTCATATTTCAATTTCAACCACAAAACTCCTCGAATCAAGTGCGACAGAAGTCCTAGGGTCTTGGACCCCTCTGATGAACACTCAATTTAAAAAAAGTAGGGCTGTCAAATGATTAATCGTGATTAATCACATCCAAAATAAAAGTTTTTTTTACATAATATATGTGGGTGCACTGTAGGGCTGTCAACTTTTAGTCGTTTAGTCGACTAATCGGTCGATGCCGTCTTGGTCGACTGACATTCTTATTGGTCGACCAGTTGCATTTTTTTTTTTTTTTTTTTTTTTTTTTTACCAATAGAAAGAATTTTGCAATGATTTATTCCTTTATAAGCAGTTATATATTACTGTATTCTAAATATAATTAGCCTATGGTTTATCCCCAACTTTAAATTCTTTAATTTAGGCTATTTTGTAACAGCGCCACAGTTTAGCGCACACACATAGAAGAACACTCGGTTCGCACCTGTGGCTGCGCTGCTGCTTCGTGCTCAGTAAGGGAGGTAGTTTAGCTGTATTCATTCATATAATACGCAGACCCTGTATTCATTCTTTTATACACTATATGTTTTTATCTCGATGCGGCGTGGACGCACTTGGAAAAAAAGAGCGCGTCGCACCGCGACCGCGTTGCTTCCATCATGAGCGCGCACACTACGCGCCTACATTTGAAATCGAACTTGAGTGCGCAAAAGACGTGAGCAGTCCCTTTAACGGCTTTATCATGCTGACTCAATAGATTGTGTTTTCTTGATATGTTTTTGTTTTTATTTGTACACTTGACGCATTTGAAAATAGCCTAAATAATGTAAGAAAACGAAAATAAACCTATATGCGGTCCTACAATACAGCCTATTATTATTAGGATTGTTTTTTAGGCTCTTTGGGTATTTTGTGTGTTTGTTTTAAAACGCTTAGATCGGCTGGACAAAAGTTAACCCATAGCTTTGAAAGTAAAGAAGAATATACAGCCTGTATAAACGAGAGCTTTAGGATTTTTCATTGTGGCAGATAGCAGTTATATTTTTTGTAGCGTGTGGTGTGGTCAGGTGCGCGATTGTGACTGTTAGGCTACTATAGACCTAGGAGGACAGTGCTCCTCACTTTTTGCAGTTAAAAAAAAATCACTTAATTTTCAAAGAATTGTATTATTATTATAGTTTTATGTATTTTTGATGTTTTTTCGTTGTTGGTTTATAAATGCTCTATGACAATTGTTAAAAAATGTTCAATCAAAACATCGCGTTTTTTTTTTTTGTCGACTAATCGTTGCGCAGGACAAGACTTTGGTCGACTAAGGATTTCTTTGGTTGACTACAGCCCTAGTGCACTGTGTATAATTATTTTATATATATAAATACACACACATGCTTGTATATATTTAAGAAATATTTTCATGTATATACTGTATATAGATTTATATATAATTTATATTATATATAAATATAAATATTTTATATATAAATAATATTTTTTTCTTAAATATACATGCATGTGTGTGTATTTATATATATACAAAATAATTATACACAGTGCACCCACATATATTATGTAAAAAAAACTTTTATTTTGGATGTGATTAATCGTGATTAATCATTTGACAGCCCTAAAAAAAAGATATAATTTAAAATGATTTTCGGGTCAAAATGACCTGAGGGAAGGATGAGGGTAATCATGCACTTTGCAAAATATTTAGCTCTCGTTTTTTTGTCAATATCGCACACTCTAACACACACAAACACGTGCTTCATCACATGCATGTGAGTAATAACACCTCATAATGACTGATTTCATCTTCTAGCTGCATCTGCCACCACAGTGGAGCCCATGGAGACGGAGCCTCTGCAGGAAGTGACATCAGAGGTGAGCTCATGACGTCATATCCTCTACAGTCTCAGATTGTTTGGCTTAACTGCACAGAAACGATCTCTGCTGCTTTAACGCTTATTGGCTTAGAACAATCATGAGGTTTTGCTTCAGTTATACATATATTGGGTTTTTTGTTCATGAAATCATGCGGTTTCAAAGTGTGTACAACATCATTGAACATGTTTTTGCTGTTCTTGTTGCATTTACACGGTTTTAACCAGCAGATGATCAGCATGCTGTGTGTCGAGTGAAGCTAGTGTACTCGATCGAATAATCTACAGTGAATTTAGTAGTCGATATAGTGGAATAAAAACAACATCTAGTTTTTTTCACGGCATGACACTGTTGTGGAAACGAGCGCTGGACACCTGAGGTAATCCTCCTCTCCATTTATTCAGAGGGTATGAACGATTTTAATTCGGATTCCTTTAATTCGGATTCTGATTGGCTGTCAGTGTTTGATCGTTCGATAGCTGGGAAAAAAAATCGTTCTGAAAGTGATCCCAACGACATCGTTCCTCATATCTTTATCGTTATAGTTGTGGTGTGAACTCTGCTATTTTTTTATATGGAGAACCATTTTTAGAACTATGTCTTTATCGTTATCTACGTCGTTATCGTCCTCGGTGTGAACTGGCCTTTAGTCTAGCACAGCACACATAGCAAGGGTTTTTTGTTTTGTTTTTAAATCAGAAAAACAAAACGAATAGAAAAGATAAGTGCTAGTATTAATTGGTCAGGTGCTAATGAAAAAGATGTAGAGTTGAGTGTCATCTGCATAGCAGTGATGAGAAAAAGCATGTTTCTGAATGACAGATCTAGTGATGTCATGTAGATGGAGAAGAGAAGCGGTCCCAGCACTGAGCCCTGAGGCACTCCAGTAGCTAGATGATAACATTGATGAGAAAAGCCATGTTTCTGAATGACAGATCCCAGTGATGACATGTAGATGGAGAAGAGAGGCGGTCCCAGCACTGAGCCCTGAGGCACTCCAGTAGCTAGATGATAACAGTGATGGGAAAAGCCATGTTTCTGAATGACAGATCCCAGTGATGACATGTAGATGGAGAAGAGAGGCGGTCCCAGCACTGAGCCCTGAGGCACTCCAGTAGCTAGATGATAACAGTGATGGGAAAAGCCATGTTTCTGAATGACAGATCCTAGTGATGACGTAGTGGAGCAAAGAGTGTCTGTAGCACTGTTAGTGTCCAGTGCTGAAAACTGAGCGAGTGAAGGAAGTGAGGATGAAACCATGGAGGATGGGTGAAAGGGAGAGAGTTACACCAAAGGTGACCTGCGGAGGGGTGCGTGTTGTGTCAGGAGTCAGTTTGAGGTTAAAAGTGATGAGGAAGTGGTCTGAGGTGTGCAATGGAGTGACAAAAGACCAGTAACGCGTGTGGGCAAGGTCCAATTGGTTACCTGATTGGCAACAAAGAACGTGACCGCGTTGTTCGCCTCTGCATCATTCGCTGTTCTGTAGCCGCCTGCTCTCTTCTACTTTGGAGATGAGTCGTTTGGCATGTAAAACAAGCCTAATTTATCAGATTCATCCTGTGGATTTTTTCTGATTGCTGGAGTGTCTTTGTATCTCCTGTAATGTGTTGGGGCTTTTCTTTCAGGTAGGGAATGAGCAGACAGATGAAAGAGACAAAGAGAGAGACTCACAAATACTTACAGTAAATGCAGCTGGGCCAACGCAACTCACTGCAGAAGTTAATGAGTCCACTCAGACGCTCACTGCAGACGCAGCTGAGCCAACGCAAACCCTCACTGCAGATGCAGCTGAGCCAACGCAGACGCTCACTGCAGACGTAGCTGAGCCAACGCAGACCCTCACTGCAGACGTAGCTGAGCCAACGCAGACGCTCACTGCAGACGTAGCTGAGCCAACGCAGACGCTCACTGCAGACGTAGCTGTGCCAACGCAGACCCTCACTGAAGTCGCGGCTGAGCCAACGCAGACCCTCACTGCAGACCCAGCTGAGCCAACGCAGATGCTCAATGCAGACGTAGCTAAGCCAACGCAGACCCTCACTGCAGACACAGCTGAGCCGACGCAGACGCTCACTGAAGTCGCAGCTGAGCCAACGCAGACCCTCACTGTAGACCCAGCTGAGCCAACGCAGACCCTCACTGCAGACGCAGCTGAGCCAACGCAGACCCTCACTGCAGACGCAGCTGAGCCAACGCAGACCCTCACTGCAGACGCAGCTGAGCCAACGCAGACCCTCACTGCAGACGCAGCTGGGCCAACGCAGACCCTCACTGCAGACGCAGCTGAGCCAACGCAGACCCTCACTGCAGATGCAGCTGAGCCAACGCAGACCCTCACTGCAGACGCAGCTGAGCCAACGCAGACCCTCACTGCAGACGCAGCTGGGCCAACGCAGACCCTCACTGCAGACGCAGCTGAGCCAACGCAGACCCTCACTGCAGACGCGGCTGAGCCAACGCAGACCCTCACTGCAGAAGCGGCTGAGCCAACGCAGACCCTCACTGAAGTCGCGGCTGAGCCAACGCAGACCCTAAATGCAGACGCAGCTGAGCCAACGCAGACCCTCACTGCAGACGCGGCTGGGCCAACGCAGACCCTCACTGCAGACGCAGCTGAGCCAACGCAGACCCTCACTGAAGTCGCGGCTGAGCCAACGCAGACCCTCACTGCAGAAGCGGCTGAGCCAACGCAGACCCTCACTGAAGTCGCGGCTGAGCCAACGCAGACCCTCACTGCAGAAGTGGCTGAGCCAACGCAGACCCTCACTGCAGAAGCGGCTGAACCAACGCAGACGGATGACACTGAGCCGATGCAGACCCTCACTGCAGACACAAACGAGTCCACACAGATGCTCACTGCAGACGCAGCTGAGCCAGTGCAGACCCTCACTGCAGACGCAGCTGAGCCAGTGCAGACCCTCACTGCAGACGCAGCTGAGCCAGTGCAGACCCTCACTGCAGACGCTGCTGAATCCACCTTGACTGTCACAGCAGACGTAGCCTTGTCAGTGCAGACTTTGGCTGAAGATGCTTCCGGTCCCATGCAGACGATCATTACTGACACTCCTGAGACGGTACAAACCCTCAGTGCAGACATGGCCGAGTCCCCTGCGAAGACCCTTACTTCAGGCGCAGCTGAATCAACGGCAACAGTCACTGCAGACGCAGCTGAATCAACGGCAACAGTCACTGCAGACGCAGCTGAATCAACGGCAACAGTCACTGCAGACGCAGCTGAATCAACGGCAACAGTCACTGCAGACGCAGCTGAATCAACGGCAACAGTCACTGCAGACGCAGCTGAATCAACGGCAACAGTCACTGCAGACGCAGCTGAATCAATGGCAATAGTCACTGCAGATGTAGCAGAGCCTGCGCAGCCCCTCACTGCAGACACAAAGGAGACCGATACAGATGAGCCTGTGCCAACCCTCATAGAAAAAACAGCAGAACTTGCGTCGACATTCTCTGCATGTGCAGCTAAGCCCGCACAGACCCACAGTGCATGCACAGCAGAGCCTGCGCAGATGCTTACAGCAGATACAGTGGAGCCTGCGCAGACCCTTGCTACAGAGACAGATGGAAACGAGCCCATGCAGACTCATACAGTAGACAGCGTTGAGCCTGCGCAGACCGACTGTACAGACACAGGTTAGTGACTGTGATGATCAGGAGTGTGTGATTTTGATTATGAGTGTGTGATTATCTCAGTGTAACCCGTGCGTCTGATGCAGGCAGCACATCTGTCTCAGACGAGCAGGAGCAGAAGTCGTCAGACGCCTCTGAGACGGTAACGAAGCTTCATCAGCAGATATTATGCAGGAATTCATGCTCACGTCATTAATTGTCATTAATGCTCATGATTTGTCTGATCAGGTGGAGCAGACAGAGAGCGGCACACGGAGAGGACGATCATCTGCTCAGAGGGCAGGTGTGTGTGTGTGTGTGTTCATGTAAAATAACACAGGGCTCCAGACTGCAAAATGTTGGACCAAATGTTCCTGCCGGTGCGACCCCCATTTCATTGTTGGCACAATTTACAGACTTTCAGCTGTTTGCAGTGAAAAAATCAAACAAAAGTAATTGAGCTCAACTCAACAAATGTTTCAAGTGGTTTCCCCAAATTAAACTGAAAATGCCACTTTTAATGACTTATGCAGGTTCAAAATTATTCAATTTGCAATGGGGGTTGAATCATTTCGATTGCAACTGTAGCCCAGTACCGTTGCCCAGTATCAAATGGCAAACTGCTTCACACACCATTTTTTAGTTCGGACCAATAATAGACAGCGCCGCGGCCGAGCTCGATCCCGCGACACCGTTACTACACAGCGTTACTACACAGCGTTACTACACAGCGTTACTACACAGCGTTACTACACAGTGTTACTACACACTGTGACTACACAGCGTTACTACACAGCGTTACTACACAGCGTTACTACACAGCGTTACTACACAGCGTTGCTACACAGCGTTACTACACAGCGTTACTACACACTGTAACTACACAGCGTTACTACACAGCGTTACTACACAGCGTTACTACACAGCGTTACTACACAGCGTTACTACACAGCGTTACGACACAGCGTTACTACACACTGTGACTACACAGCGTTACTACACAGCGTTACTACACAGCGTTACTACACAGCGTTACTACACAGCGTTACAACACAGCGTTACAACACAGCGTTACTACACAGCGTTACTACACAGCGTTACTACACAGCGTTACTACACAGCGTTACTACACAGCGTTACAACACAGCGTTACAACACAGCGTTACTACACAGCGTTACTACACAGCGTTACTACACACTGTGACTACACAGCGTTACTACACAGCGTTACTACACAGCGTTACTACACAGCGTTACTACACAGCGTTACTACACAGCGTTACTACACAGCGTTACTACACACTGTGACTACACAGCGTTACTACACACTGTTACTACACACTGTTACTACACACTGTTACTACACACTGTTACTACACACTGTTACTACACAGCGTTACTACACACTGTGACTACACACCTACACACTGTTACTACACAGCGTTACTACACACCTACACACTGTTACTACACAGCGTTACTACACACCGTTACTGCACACCTACACACTGTTACTACACAGCGTTACTACACAGCGTTACTACACACCTACACACTGTTACTACACAGCGTTACTACACACCTACACACTGTTACTACACAGCGTTACTACACACCTACACACTGTTACTACACAGCGTTACTACACACCTACACACTGTTACTACACAGCGTTACTACACACCGTTACTGCACACCTACACACTGTTACTACACAGCGTTACTACACAGCGTTACTACACAGCGTTACTACACAGCGTTACTACACACCTACACACTGTTACTACACAGCGTTACTACACACCTACACACTGTTACTACACAGCGTTACTACACACCTACACTGTTACTACACAGCGTTACTACACACCGTTACTGCACACCTACACAGCGTTACTACACACCGTTACTGCACACCTACACACTGTTACTACACAGCGTTACTACACAGCGTTACTACACACCTACACACTGTTACTACACAGCGTTACTACACACCTACACACTGTTACTACACAGCGTTACTACACACCGTTACTGCACACCTACACACTGTTACTACACAGCGTTACTACACACGTACACACTGTTACTACACAGCGTTACTACACACCTACACACTGTTACTACACAGCGTTACTACACACCGTTACTGCACACCTACACACTGTTACTACACAGCGTTACTACACAGCGTTACTACACACCTACACACTGTTACTACACAGCGTTACTACACACCGTTACTGCACACCTACACACTGTTACTACACAGCGTTACACAGCGTTACTACACAGCGTTACTACACACCGTTACTGCACACCTACACACTGTTACTACACAGCGTTACACAGCGTTAGCACTATGTAACTTCGGGTTTCGGGCAGTAACCCGAGCACACAAAGAACTACAAAATTCGACTGCTTTACGTCAAGCGTTACAATAGTCATTATTTAGTTTTTCTTCGTTTCTGATGTCGCAATACATCATCCTTTCATGAAATCATGCAACATACTCTACCTTGTCTGTGGACATCGTTCATTCTAAAGCCGGTGCTGATAAACAACGAGCGTGCGTGCGACAGTGGGCTGCGATAGGCTCAATGATTTACGACAGCGGTAATGGACAATTCCGCTTCCAACCAGTAGGGCGACCGCAGAGGAAAAGTTACTTGGTGTTGCTTTAACTATAGATGTCAGATCAAACATTGTGCCGTGACTGAAGTGAGGAGCTACAGAACTCCTGGTATAAGCCGTTGGCCCGGAGCCTGTAAAGGGTTTTACTCTAAAATGCATGTTTCTGAATGAATAACATGTAGAATCTGAAATTAAACTGTTTCTCTGACTGCAGCAAATCAAACCAGAACCAATAATGAAAAAGAGCAAACGTCCAATAAAGAGGTGAGATTTCTTTGCACTCACACACAAACTCTCTCTGCACACGCACACACACACAAACTCTCTCTGCACACACACACAAACTCTCTCTGCACACGCACACACACACACACACTCTCTCTCCGCGCACGCACGCACGCACGCACGCACGCACGCACGCACACACACACACACAGTCTCTGTCTGCGCGCACACACACACACTCTCGCACACTCACACACACTCTCTCTCTCACTCACTCACACACACACTCACACACACACACACACACACTCTCTCTCTCACACACACACACTCTCTCACTCACGCACACACACACACGCACACTCACACACGCACACACACACTCTCTCACTCACTCACACACACACTCTCACACACACACACACTCTCTCTCTCACACACACACACACTCTCTCTCACACACTCTCTCACTCACTCACACACACACACTCTCACTCTCTCTCTCTCACACACACACACTCTCTCACTCACTCACACACACACACACACACACACTCTCTCACTCTCTCTCTCTCTCACACACACACACACACTCTCTCTCTCTCTGTGTTCTTGTATTAAAGTGTGTGATGTGTCTGACAGTGTGATGAAGATGATGATGATGATGATGATGATGATGAAGAGCGGTGTGGAGTGAGCAGGACTCCACGCAGAGGAAGATCCTCCAAAGCATCTGATGTTCCTCAGAGAGAAACACGTAAGTCTCCGCCGCACACGCCTCGAGCGTCCTCCGCACACGCTGCGGGTCATGTGACCGTTTCTCTGCTCTTTCCCATCAGGCTCTGCTTCACACCCGAAGGAGGCGGAGCCAGCTGTGGAGGAGGAGCCAAAAGAGGTGTGTTTACATTCCTCAGTTTTGATTTAAAGAAAAAACACTTGATTCTAATTTTAAAAACATGAATTATAATAATTATTTTAATAGGTATTGTCTTTTTCCTACTTTTTTTAGACTTCCACACAATAGTCAGTTTAAAATATATATTAAAATCAGAGACATTCTGCTTTCGTGCAGCTCATCATATTATTAGTACATCTAGTATTTATGTGATTAATCGCTGTTATCATCATCATCATCATCATCACGCCAAACCTTTACAGAAATGTACTTTCAGGAATATTTTTTATTTTTTTAATGATGGAAACGAGACACGAGATAACTTCACTCTCGGAGCCGCTGCTATTTATATACGATTGACATATTTATTAATATTTTGAATTAGCTTTTATTTTTGTATTTTCATTTTAATTTGGTTTGTTTTAGTCATGTTAGGTGCTTTTACAAATTTTTGGTAGTTTTTGGTCGATATATCTATTTAGCTTTATTTTATATTTACTTACTATTCAACTTATTTCAGTTTGTTTCCAAGCATTTCTAAATTCTTATATACATTTAAGTTTTTTTTAAATGCTTATATTTTATTTTATTTTATTTCAGCTTTATTTCAATTAAGCCGAGAGACTACATTCACTGTTTAGTTTTAGATTTTGCTTTATTTTGCCTCCATAACATCTTTTTTTTTTCAGACTGGTGGAAAGAAAACATCCAAAATACACTTTATCTATTTGCGTCTGTACATTTCAATTACGATATATTTCTTTAAAAGTTTTTTTCTCCACTTCTGCAGCAGTTATAAACACCAGAACTTACAGTTTCATTCATATCTATATTCTGAAGGTTTTTACTGAAGGGTTTGTTCATATATCATTCACTCTGATTTATATAACATTTTATTCCTAAAACATGATAAAAATTAGTTTTTTTCCAGCTGTTGACAGTATTTTCTGATTTATGGAGTGATAAAAAGAGAAATCAAAAATCCCTTCTGTAAAAACCTTCAACTCTAATGTGTCAACAACATCAAACAAGAATTTTGAGCCTGGCTTTATCCGATGTTCAGATTAATGTTCTGGAAATATATGGAAATTAGTTCATATTTCATGAGGCGATGTCTCATATGCATATTTAAACATTTAATAAAACTGTAATGCATAAAATGAACTGGGGAATTATGTGACGTATATTAGTTTATATGTTTACCCTGTTCACCTGTAGTGTCTGGCCTTAACAAAAAATATTTTAATTGTTTCAGTATTTTAATTAACAATATCAACAACGCAAATGTCGTTAATTTAAAAATTAAATTAACCTGAAAGTTGCTTTCAGAAGTTAAATTGAAAAGTGTAACTTTTTCTCCAAATAAGAGAGAAATGTCATGACCATATTATACCAAATCTTAGACAGAGATGTTTACCATATTCCAGGTCATGTGATCAGCGTTTCAACGCTTCAGTTTGGTTTTTAATGGACTGAAATGTTTGTTGTTTTTATAATCAGAGTCGCAGGAGTCGACGCTCCACTGCTCAGACCAGAGACACTCCCTCAGGTGAGTCACACACTCACTCACTCTCTCTCACGCACTCACTCTCTCTCACGCACACACACACACACTCACTCACTCACTCACTCACTCACTCACTCACTCACTCACTCACTCACTCACAAACACACACTCACTCTCTCACACACACACTCACTCACTCACTCACTCACTCACAAACACACTCACTCACTCACAAACACACACTCACTCTCTCACACACACACACACACACTCACTCACACACTCACTCACTCACTCACTCTCTCTCACGCACACACACACACACACACACACAGTCACACTTGTCTGTCTGTGAGTAGATGATCAGTTTCTCTCTCTCTGCAGTGAAACCTGCACTGAAGCGTAAGAGATCATCAGACGAGCTTCTGTGTTCCACAGCAGAACCAGAACCATCAGCCAAACCCAGGAGAGATGAAGGTGTGTGTGTGTGTGTGTGTGTGTGTGTGTGTGTGTGTGTGATCCAGTGTCCGTTCAATAACAGTGTGTGTAAAACAGCAGTCAGAAACCGAAGCCTGATTGGTTGTGTTTGATTTCTCTCTCAGCGAGTGTGTGTGAAGATCAGGACTTGATCAAAGCCAGCGATGAAGACGAGGAGAGGAAGGATGAGGAAGATGTGTGTGTGAGCAAACAAACACTCCTGATACTAAACCATCAGACATGAATCAATGACTGACGTGTGTGTGTGTGTGTGTGTGTGTGTTCAGAGGAAACCTGCCCGCCGAGGACGACCCTCCAAAGCATCCTCCACTGATGACTCTGGTACGAGAGCCTTGATATTACATCATAACTTTAATTAATAAATGCCACGGACCCAAAATATGATCATCATGCCTGGAGAAAATTAAAAGGCATCTGTATAGTTTCCAGTATTAAGACCCAGTTTATACTGTGAACAATTTTATATTTTAAATATGAAAAAATATATATATTTCTTTCTTGTTATAGTACAGTAGTATTTACAAATTTTCTAAAGTTTATTTTATTTTAATTATTGATTACATTGTTTTTTTATTACTAATAGTACTGTTATAGTACTATTGTTTTAAATATTTCCATTTTAATTTTTTTCTCATTTATTTTATTTTATTTATTTTTTTTTTTTTATCAAATGTTTCTTATTTTAATCTAACTTGATTCTTTTTTAAATATTTTTTTTTATTTTATTCATTTTTAATAAAAGATTGTGGAGGATGTTGAGTGTTCCTGCCGTTCACAGATACTGGAGCATCAGAGAGAAGAGACGGAGAAAAGGAGGAGGACGAAGAGGAGACGAAAACACGAGCGACGACCCGAGCAGCGTCCCGTCTGGAGGCAGAGAAGTACTGACATTTATATCTACTTTATTTGATTCCACATTACAAGTCAATTTCATTAGAAATAAAATTTTTTGAATAATCCAACAGATTAAAACAAATCAGCACACACACACACTCCTCACACACACCTCTCACACTCCTCTCACTCACACACACACACACACACACACACTCCTCTCACACACACACACACACACTCATCACACACACACACACACACTCATCTCACACACACTCATCTCTCACACACTCCTCTCACACACTCCTCACACACACACTCCTCACACACTTCTTACACACACACACACACACACTCCTCACAAACACACTCCTCACACACACACACACATGTCGCACACACACTCCTCACACACACACACCCACACTCCTCACACACGCCGACCCTCACATGAATCATCCCTCATTTGTGTCGTCTGTGTTTCAGGAATAAACCCAGCAAGCCGTCGACTCGAGCTCTGAGTAAACTTAGCGGGAAAGAGGAGCACTCCCCGACCTCACGGTGTGTGTCTGTCCTGAGACTCCACACACACACACACATACACGCACTCCTCACACACACACACACTCATTTTCTCTCTCTCTCTCTCTCTCTCTCTCTCTCTCTCTCTCACTCACTCACTCCCTCCCTCCCATACTCTCTCTCTCTCTCTCTCTCTCACTCCCCCTTACTCTCTCTCACCCTCTCTCTCACTCTCTCGCACCCTCTCATCCTCTCTCATCCTCTCTCACCCTATCTCACCCTCTCTTGCACCCTCTCATCCTCTCTCACCCTATCTCACCCTCTCTCACTCTCTCTCATCCTCTCTCACCCTATCTCACCCTCTCTCACTCTCTCTCACCCCCTCTCACTCTCTCTCACCCCATCTCACTCTCTCACCCTCTCTCACCCTATCTCACCCTCTCTCACTCTCTCTCTCGCACCCTCTCTCAATCTCTCTCATTCTCTCTCACTCCCCCTCACTCTCTCTCACTCCCCCTTACTCTCTCACTCTCTCACACCTTATCTCACTCTCTCTCACACCTTATCTCACTCTCTCTCACACCCTATCTCACTCTCTCTCACCCTATCTCTCTCTCACTCTGTCTCACTCTGTCTCACTCTCTCTCACTCTCTCACACCCTATCTCACTCTCTCTCATCCTATCTCACTCTCTCATCCTATCTCACTCTTTCTCTCATCCTATCTCACTCTTTCTCTCACCCTCTCTCACTCTCTCTCTCTCACTCTCTCTCACTCTCTCGCACCCTCTCTCACTCTCTCACCCTATCTCTCTCACTCTATTGCACCCTCTCTCTCACTCTCTCTCACTCTCACACCCTCTCTCACTCTCTCACACCCTCTCTCTCTCTCTCACACCCTATCTCACCCTCTCTCTCTCTCTCTCTCTCTCTCTCTTTCTCTCCCTCTCTCTCTCAGGCCGGTGAGAGGACGTAAGCGTGACTCCAGTCCTTCGCTCTCTCGCACTCGAGGACAGAAACCTGAAGATCCGCCGGCGAAGAGAAGCAAACGATGAACCGCTCCTGATCCTCATGTTCATGCTTGTTAGTAGTTTTAAGGTCAGAGAGAGTGTGTGTGTGTGTGTGTATGTGTGTGTGTGTGTGTGTGTGTGTGTGTGTGTCATATTTCTGTCACCATAAAGATGCTCATTCTGTGAATGTCATTATTGTTCCATTTTATATTTTTACCTTTTTATGATAAATTCCAGTATTGA
Organism: Semotilus atromaculatus; assembly: GCA_031834385.1. Taxonomy (NCBI): domain Eukaryota; kingdom Metazoa; phylum Chordata; class Actinopteri; order Cypriniformes; family Leuciscidae; genus Semotilus; species Semotilus atromaculatus. The sequence continues at coordinate 622,656 of JAULUF010000075.1, read as the reverse complement.
TCCGAGATCCAATCTGTCGTGTTTTTTTTTATGTTTTGTGTGAGATGTTTATTTTACTCTTTAATTGTTAACTTTAATTTTATTATGTAGATATACAACATCAGTATATAAAAAATGTTTTGTTTAGAAAGTTTAAGGCTTTTGACATTGAGTTTATTATTCTACTCTGAGGTTCAGAGGAACCTGAACAGACCGAGATCAGGTGTGTGTGTGTGTGTGCGCGCTCTTGTTTATGTGATATATGAGGACACAAATGTGTATAATGACATGCATATTACACTGGTATTACAACTTACACGTGATTTATGAGGACATTTCATGAGTCCTCATATTTCAAATAGCTTAAACAATGTTTTTTTAAAAATGTAAAAATGCAGCATGTCTCCTGTGATGGGTAGGTTTAGGGACAGGGGCAGTGTGTGTGTGTGTGTGTGTGTGTGTGTGTAAGGGGATAGAATATATAGTTTGTACAGTATAAAAACCATTACGCCTATGGAGAGTCCTCATAAATCACATAAACAAAGCTGTGTGTGTGTGAGAGAGAGAGAGAAAGAGAGAGAGAGTGCGTGTGAGAGTGTGTGTGTGTGTGCGTGAGAGAGAGGGTGTGTGTGTTTGAGAGAGAGAGGGTGTGTGTGTTTGAGAGAGAGAGAGGGTGTGTGTGTGTGTGTGTGTGTGTGAGTGAGTGAGAGAGAGAGAGAGAGAGACAGAACAGACGAGAGGCATTTATTTTTGTGGTGAAACTAAGAGTTTATTCTGTCTCTGATTTATTATTGGACACTTTAATCTGGTGCCGCAGGATACGTGTGTGTGTGTGTGTGTGTGTGTGTGTGTGTGTTAGACGAGCTCGTTTCTCCCAGTCAGAGGTTAAATATGAATTCCTCCACATGCAGCTGATTTTACATCATAACTAATAAGTATCTTTCAATAGAGTCAGAAAAATAATCTCAATTTGATAGGAACACAAGAAATAAGAGTTAGATACTTGCCTCATTTTGATAAATTTTTCATAAAATAAAACTATAATTAACTTTGCATGTGATGTTGTTAACGTCTGTCATTAGAATTCATAACATGTATGAGATGAAGAGATTAAAAATATCTTTACAATATTATCCTGCTGCCAGTAAAACACTAAAATACTCGCTATAACAAAACAACACACATTAAACCACATACACACATGTGCACTGTGATAACAAAACAACACACATTAAACCACATACACACATGTGCACTGTGATAACAAAACAACACACATTAAACCACATACACACATGTGCACTGTGATAACTCATCCTGCAGGTGTCGCATAATACATGTCCAATATTCTCACTAAAATCGAGCCAAACGGTTTCCTCTGTGTCATATCTGGGTTTTCCACACGGCGGCGCCACATTCAAAGAGAAGCGCGTGTGATTGGCTGAAAGACTCACGTGACTCCATCGATTTGCCTTTATATACATGCTAAAGTTGAAATACACACACAACCGATAAACACAGCACTCTGCTTTCAAACAGGTCCGCGGAAAACAGAGAACAGTGTGAAAATTTTATTTTAAGAAAGAGATTAACTAAATAAATAAATTTTGACCGAAATTTTTCATTTTATTTTAAATACATTAAATGTAAATGTTTAATTAGATTAAAACAAATGTCTTGAATAAAATAAGTAAATAAATAATAAACGAACGTCTTTGATTTAAATAAATTAATTTCAATTTGATTTCAATAAAAATAAATTGGCTACATAAATAACATTTAAAATAAATTATTGTATTTACACAAAATAAAGAAGTTTTATAAAACTAACTAAAGTATTTAAATGAATATTAATACGAAAAGCAGTGTAGAAATGTAAAAATAAATCAAGAGAAATAAGATTTAACTAAATAAATTAAAGAATGAAATACATTTTTGTTTAGATAAATAAATATAAAATAAAAATTAATATATTAGAACAAATTGATAAACAAAAAATTAAACTAACACATTTGATTCAAATGTGATAAGTGTGATGTGATAAGTACAAAAGTAAAAACAATTAACATAAAAACTATTAAAATAAATAGTTTTATTTAAATTATGATATTAATTTAAAATTGTATTAAATTAACGTTTGATTACAATATTTAATATTTAAAGTATAAATGACTAAAATACATATATGATGTCATGTCAGAAAAACTAACGATTTTACACAACACATTTATAGGCTAATATCCATTTTCGCGGTATTAATTGGGTCTTTATACATGAAAATGTAATAGCCGCTTTTTGAATGATGAGGTTCCTCGCGTGAGATGATCATGAAAAGCCTTGGGTTAATCACACACACACACACACACTCTCTGATGTGTTGTAGCAGTTCTGAGGGCAGGTGAGTGTTTGTGCGCGTGACCCGATGCTCAGTGTTTTACTCCCGTCTCTCGGTCACGCGCATCTGGACTCGATGGGTTTTTACATGAGTTTCATATTCCAGAAATTAAAACAAAGAAAGTCTTTACTGGCATGAGCTGCTGTCATCCGTGTCACGCCATCCTTTCCCTGAAGTCTGTCCTGTCAGAGTCGGTTACATCTCAAACACACACACACACATATTCCAGACTCAACACACAATTATAAGCAGCGGGAACAAGTTGTTGTTTTGACGTTTATTGCGCCGGGCGCGTTCATTTTTTCATTAGTCCTCTGCATGCACGCGCAATTTACACTTCACGAGCTTGACAGGTTCCCAAACGCGTGCACGCCCACGGTGATCCCTCGATCGCGAGCATCTGCAGTCTCACAGATAGCCTATTCACAATTTTTTAATACACAAATAGATATTCATGTCACTTTTATCTTTTACACAGGAACGCGCGTGGCCGCTAGATGGAGAGAGAGACGCGCGCGCTTACCTTTCTGATATTTACTAAGAATTTAAAAATCATGTAAACATCATGTTCTCGGAACTAAAAACATTTATGCGAGGAGAAGGTACAATTTCTATTATTAAAATTAGTGTGCGTGTAAATGTTGTTTATTGTCGTAATCAGCTGCTGAATTAATACTGGATTTACTGAAGGTGTCAAATAAGCTGATCTCGTCGTTTGGTCGTATTATAGGCTGTTAAAAGTAAGCCGTAATTCTATAATTTGTGTTGATTAAATATTTAGTGAAATAATGCAGAGGAATTTAGGATAGACTATATTTTGGTAAAAACACGCCAGTAAAATATGTAGCCTCATAATTATCGATTAGACGAGAAGAAAAACGTCTTCAAATAGAATTGCTGGAAGGAGGAGATTAATAAACATTTATATTTTGTTGTTAGTTTTAATAAAAATCGAGCTGAACATCACAACTCGATGACAATCCGGTGTGACGCTCAACATGATTTATTAATCGGCATCATTTAACATTCAATTAAAGTTTTATAGGCTACATGTAGGATAATCATTTCCCGTCAACGCTCAATAAATTGGCTTATTAAATGTATTAATTTCAGCTATTCATTATGTAGCTTCTGAAATGACACAGTTTGGTTAATTTTATTTTTTGTCGTTCACAATATCTGTCATATATAAGCTATATTATGTCAGAGACACGATATCACAAGAAAATATAGTTTAGAATTATTTAAAGCGACACTTAATTATGCGATAGGCCTACATTCGATTAAATTCTGCGTAAAACAGCTGCTTCAAAAATAAGAATCAAGAGAAAAGCGAATAAGAAGAAATTGTTTGTTGCTGTTCGGTTTATTATTAGGCTATTATTATTATTATTATTACTAGAGATGTTGCTGTTAAGTTTAAAAATATCTGTGTGACGCATATTCATTAAATTAATATTGTTCTATAGCGTACCGTTTTTAGGCCCCGTTCATTTTGCCCAAAAAACATGTTCAAATATGACGCGGATAAGAGTAGAAATTAGTTTGACGAGATGTCATTCTAATTTTTAATTAGTTTATTTTTGTGGAATATGTACATAGGCATATACATTATGTATAATATGCGGAGTGTTTTAATCAATGAGATTAAAAAATAAAGATTTTTTTAAAAAAAATGTCCATACCTATAGGCTAAATAAAAGAAGCGCACAAACAAGCGCATTTAGTCATTACTTACTTAAATGCGAACAGAAAGTAGAAGTTACTTACATTTTAATATATGATGAAAATCCAGTGACCTGAGAATATTAACTTATAATTAATTAAATTATTATAAGAGCTGCCATTATTTTTTGCTCCGTAAAACGTTCAAGCGCGTGTTTAGATGATAATTCTGTGCGTTCAGTCAACGCTTTGTCAGACCTACTTTTTTCATCCGCGGCTCGTATTTTAGTTGTCAGTGTGATTTTAAAGGGTCATTGATATCTTTTCATTCTCCCCTCTGGTGTTTAAGGGTTAATGCAGCTGTAATTATGCGCGATTTCCTCACAGCCAATCAGAATGCGTTACAGCTGCCCGACTGGCCAATGGGAGTGAGTTGAGGGTCAGTGTGATCCGCAGGTGAAGTGGATAGTAGCGCTGTGTGTTCACACTCACACACTCGCTGTGGCGAACACACACTCCCTTCACGCGATGCGACCGAACTCCCGCCACGGGGCTCAATCTGGAGCGCGTAACCCCGGAGCTAGTGATCTACAGTGACTTTTCCAGCTTAAAATGGCTGTTCGCAGCAACTCTCTGATGCCGTTCTCCATTCAAGCCATTCTGAACAGAAAAGAGGAGTCTCGGCATCTCAATGATCTGGATGTGTGTTTCTCGAAAAGCGAGTGCTGGAAAATCTTCGAAGAGATGGACGGGGCGGATCGGAGCGATGAGAGAGAGAGTAAGAACTACGACTCGGACTCCGGGCTGAGCGAGGACAACGACACCAAAGCGCAAAGCGACGCAAAGCCTGGGAAAGACGCAGATTTAGCGGAGGAAACCGATCAGGAGTCAAAACACGGCAAAGGCCTGAGCGACTGCGTGTCCGGTGAGTGAAGAACGTTCCTCTGAGCTCCAGCAGAACACTGATTCATTACCGTTCCCTCTTTACACTTCTTCATTCGGATCGATCAGCCATGGAACCTCTAAAGGTTCTTTAGAGTGGAAACAAGTTCTTTAGACTTTAAGAATTTGGCGCTTTGTGGAATCAAAAATGGTTACTCTATGGGATCTTTATTAAGTTGGCTTGAAAATATCTAACGATACTATATAAACTTATTGTTATTCTTCTTAGACTAAAGTTTCTCAACGTTGCTACTTCTAGACTTTTCAAACTACATCCACCAAACTCAGACTAGACATTCAGACTGTTCTGACTTATAGTGCTTTATTTTCTAACTGATCCGACTTGTGATTTTCCTATAGGCCTATATATAAAAAAATGGCGTTTAAAACTCGGAAAAGTCCTATAGACTTACATTGACTGAATGTGCAAATGAGCCAAGACTTCAAACTCCAACGGTCAAAAATTCAAATATTGACAGTTGGAGAGATTCATTAGACTTCAAATTTAAAATGCCATTCTGTGTGCTATCTATCTATCTATCTATCTATCTATCTAACTAGGTTTTAAAACTACTAAACTAAAACTTAAAACTATTACAAACTGGAAACCTTCAAACTTCAAGCTTTTAAAACGGAATGTTCAAATGAGCCAAGATTGTTCAAAATCCAACGGTAAACATTTCAAAAATGTTGACATTTGGAGAGGCTCAGAAGACTAATTTAAACTGCCATACTGTGTACTATTTCTTTATCTATCCATCCATGTATCTATCTGTCTTTTTATCATTCTATCTATCTATCTATCTATCTATCTTATCTAGCTAGCTTTTAAAACTACTTAAAACTATTACAAACTGAAAACCTTCGAGATTTTGAAACTACTTCAAACTTTCTGGCTAGGCAACTTCAAAGTTTGTCTCGTCCATCTTGACGGTCTAAACTGAAGTCTCGTGTATTGTTCTCCAGACTGTAACGGGACGGAGGAGAAGAGCGTCGATCAGCCCAAGCAGCGGAAGAAGCGTTCTCGTGCCGCGTTCTCTCACGCGCAGGTGTTCGAGCTCGAGCGGCGCTTCAATCACCAGCGCTATCTCTCCGGGCCAGAGCGCGCGGACCTCGCGGCCTCCCTCAAGCTCACCGAGACCCAGGTCAAGATCTGGTTCCAGAACCGACGCTATAAGACCAAGCGGCGTCAGATGGCCGCGGATCTGCTGGCGTCGGCGCCCGCGGCGAAGAAAGTGGCCGTGAAAGTGCTGGTCCGCGACGACCGGAGACAGTACAGCCCCGGGGAACTCCTGCGACCGCCGCTACTCGCGTCCTACTATTACCCGTACACGTACTGTCTTCCCGCGTGGGGCCTGAGCTCGGGGAACCAGTGACGCACTCACGTATTTATTCTACCAAAGACAGTCGTTAACTGACCGGGAGATTTATTCACAGAACTGCTGAAACAGCCTTTTTATTCTTCGTCTTTTTCTTCTTCCAAGGACTGATATCAGTTTTGCTCCTATAAAAACACTTAGGATTTTATTTCAGAATGTTTTTTTGTTTTGTTTTGTGTGTGTGTGTGTGCAAAATGTTCGTTCTTCTTGGTTGGGAATAAACAGCACTTGATGTCGAGGCCGCACGTGCGGGTTTAAGGGAACGGTAAGACTGGCACTTTCCCCTCAACAATCCCAAAAAAAAGTTTAAATCAGAGATAAATATTGATCTGTTGGTCTTAATAAGCGAGCCGTGGATTTTTTTTAGCGTTTGTTCGATATGTACCTGTTTTCATATTAGTGTAACGTGTTTTTGTTTAAAGAAAAGCATTAAAACGTATATGAAGCATAATTTCATTCGTGTTTCTCACATTTTGTGAGATGTCATTTCTGTGTTTCCTCAAAGTAAAAAGCGTGAAATTAATGAGCCGTGACATGAGCCCACTGGACTTATTAAAATATGTTAATAGACACAAAACAGCAAAGACAAGTCATCATATCACACAAAACGGATAAATCCACGTTTAAAGGGTTTTTAGGGGAAAACCGGATAGTTCAGCGTTCAAGGGTTTTTATGTGTTTTTGCATTATTTTATTGGAAAATCTGCCGCTGGGTTATGTGTTAAAGAAGTTTCAGATCATCATAAATAGTTTATCTCTACAACCTCGTGTAGGCCTGTATTTATAGTCTATTGCACTCTACAAATGCTGGGTCATTTCAGCCAATGTTTGGGTAAAAATGGAGGAACCCAGCCGTTTACATTTTTTAACAAAAATAAAGCGTTAAGATTATAAATAAAGCAGTGTAAACAATAATAACAACAATAAAACCATCACCGCTATGTTCAATGATAATAATAAATGTAGTGTGATTTAATGTTGTTTTGTCTCGCGTTTCAAACACTTTGATTAATGCGCGTGCGACCAGAACAAGGCCTCGCGAGATTCTCTGAACGCATGTTATTACAGAGATAATTCAGTTAAGTATTTTGTGTAGCTATTATATATTAAGTATTTTGTAAGACTTTATTTTACAGTGTCCTTATTACGCATGTTACATGCAGTTACTGTAATAATAAATAGCCTATAAATGATCCATAGTTACATTTAATCCTAACCCTATAAGTGCATGTATTTTATTATTACCCTATTATTACATAGTAAATGCGTTATTAAACTGTAACACGGACACCGTAAAATAAATTATACGTATGAATTATGTTTCAATAAAACTGCATATTGATCCATTGTGGTTAATCTGGTATAGCGAATTTTTATTTCCGAAATTGAGAATGATCTTTCTACGAATGTGCAATATGTGACATGCAATTGACAAAAGTAGCCTACCATTTATACATGGATTTTTTTTATAATAACTTGATAGGTAAAAAGCCTCTGAATAGGCCCAGTTGATGATGGTGTTTTATTGCGTTCAAGTTGAAAATATACAAATAAGACAGTCTTCAGACAGAAGCCTGTGACTGTGGAGTTATCTCGCCGAGGAGCAGCAGATGATCGTGTTTCAGGACTGACATTCAGATCATCATGAGGAGAACATAGTTCCGATGGATCGAGGACTCAGGTATGAAGAGCTGACATGCACACCGTTTCCGTGTTTTACTCATTTTATGTGCAAAGACTCTTGTAGTGAGTAAAGTCATTATGATTGCGAAACATCAGATTTCCCGCTGTTGATCTCCTGTGTTTTTGAAGTCAGTCTTCTAGTCCTACAGTCTCTGAGCTCCATAAAGAAACACCGAAAACCATCAAATGGACGGATTAAACTTCAGAAATTCATAAATAGTTTTTAAAATGCACGCAATGATTAATCTGCTATAGTCACACTAGGCCTGAGTGAGCGCGTTACAGCTTTAAAAAGGATTCATCCCATTTGCTTTGTTGGCAGTTTTCAGGTGGAAAGTTCTTGGATTTAAATGACAGACTTATGATGTATGCTGGGAAATTGGATGAATATTCGACAACAATCGCCACATGAATGCCTTTCTGGGTTTAAATCCATTGATGCCAATAAAAGGTTAATATCAAGAAAAGTGCCATTTCATAACATGAGTTTTCATTATGGGTGTATCATATCTGTTTTGGGTTAACATGGGCCAGTGCATGGAAGACTTTCAATTGATGGTCCATTGTTAGAAGTAAATTCTCAGAGTGCGCACTGTAAAAAAAAGAAAAAGAAAATTGCTGCTTGGATGTTTGAGTCATTTCAACTTAAATTACATTAAACTAAGTTAAGTTGAATCTTGAATAACTCATCAAAATAAGTTAACCAATTTTCAACTTTTTTTATGAGTTAAAGCAATTTAAAACAACATGTTATAACTTATTGATCAAATAATTTATTATTTTACTGATAATGGTGAGTCCAAAGAAGAGCACGCGCACGAGCCTTCACTACATTCTTCGGCATAAATGCAGCGAGTCGACAGTTCAACTTTCCGGGAAAATGTGTGTAATGACCAAGAAAAAAGAGAGAGAGAGAGCAGGGCCTTAAGCTTTAGTCTCAAACACAAACGGGCTGATCTGGAAATCATTCGCAGATGAGCTTCATTTTGCCACTCAAAATGCTATTGGCATTGAATTGATCGCAAGCACGCAGGCACACACACACACACACACAGACTCACACACATAAATGTTCAGCGATTATTCGGTTCAGTAAAGATCCTTGTCCGTTTTCTTTTGAGATTAATACCATTCTTGATGTTTTATATCGATTTATTTGTTTGCATGTTTTAGCACAGGCTACGAATCAGATGATAAAGAATTATAAAATAAAAAGCTCTTTGTGAGCCCTTTCTGTGATGTCATAATGTAACCTAAATTCGAATTGAAACTTTTTTTTAAAGAGTTTTGACGTTTTGTGTGATTGTCGTGTAATGAATTGCTCAGTTGTGATGGACAGTGTTTGTTCAGTGTTTGTCATGTTGGCGCGAGCCACTCCTAGTCTATATTTTGACAGCATTTGCCTCGCAATTTCCCGGTACAAGTACGTTTTTACTATCTCGTGAATGCCAGTGTAGTTTTGGTCAAATTTTGGACGTCAAGGACAATTTCTTTATACACGCTAATAGAGCGCGCCTGTCACACATAATGGCGCGTAATCAGGGCAATCATTTTCCCGCGCAGAGACATGAGCCAGTTGTTGTTCTAGATCAAGTTTCACGTTTAATGAAAGAAAATTGGCATTTCTGACACTATAGTCTCTCGGGTCAGAATCGTCCACCTGCGAGACGTTCATTTATCTCCTAATTGAATTACAGTTTCTCTTTAAGTCTGCACATGTGCTTTTGCTTCGCGTTTTATTTTCCCGCGCGTTCTTTCATGGCGTCCATCGTGAATCTCTGTACCTGCTCGAGCATCAGAACAGATAAAGTGACTGGAGAGAGAGAGTGTGTGTGTGTGTGTGTGTGTGAGAGAGAGTGAGTGTGTGAGAGAGAGAGTGCGAGAGAGAGTGAGTGAGTGAGAGATGATGTGAAGCAGATGCTTCGCGCGTGGAAATGCTTAACAGGTGCTCGCGCGTGTTTAACCTCACGCCTCGCGCAGTTAACATGTCACAGCATCACGTGTAATTATCATGTCCAATTACACTCCCGCTTGACTTTTTGAGATGTTTTCTGCAATAAATGGGATATTTAAAAGTGTCAGAAAACTAATTTTCCTTGCTTTTAAATATCAT
>JAULUF010000075.1:605000-607500 GCA_031834385.1 Semotilus atromaculatus | reverse complement strand
ACGAGTATCTGTAATGTCTCATCTTACGTTTGTTGATCGTCGTCGTTCTTGAGGTTTGCGTGTGAAGTTTTGAGCTCTTCTGAAGCGATATCTCAGATATCTTTGTTTTGTAAGATGATTGCTCCTTTAGAAACTAAGATTGCATTGTTTACTTCACATAAGTGTCCTATAAAACTATAAATTTGCTAAACAAGACATCTGTAGTGAATGTATTGGCCGAATGAGGCGTTTTACATTTATTGAGCGAACAAATTCAAATTGACAAAACAAAGTCGTGTTACTGAGGACAATTATTAAGACAATAGAAGAGAGAACTTAAATCTGAAAGATATCAATGTTATTTGATTTAGTAACTTAGAAACAAGGATAAACTGATAGTTAAAGGGGTCGTTCTCCCAAACATTATCATTCTCTCATCGTTTACTCTCACAAAAATATAAGTATTACGTGACATTATTGTTCTCCAGCTGTTTTATCGACGTCTTTCCGCGGTTGAAACGCTGATTGATGGATTAAATGAGACGTGACTGACTTCAGTGAGTCTCTTCTGATGTTCATCATGTCTGTTGTAACTTGTAGTAAAGAAGAAGCACACATTAAACACACAAAGACACTTTAAATGACTGAATTTAGTGATGAAACTAACAGAGTTTGAAAGCTGAGACTTTGTTTCAAATCAGAAGTATCAAAGCACAGAAATTAATGTGATTATTGGATGGCAGGAGCTACAAATATCATTTAGAGAAGTGAAACCAGACCAGACTAACGATAAATTCTTGAGATTTAGGCCGAACTATCATATTGGTTCATGAAACCAATTAAAATCAATAAAGAAATAATTTGCTGTGCTGACCGGTACTTTATTTACTTCATTCTCACTCCATATTAAAGAGAGCTCAGTGTTTCTAGACACAGGCGGCACCAAAATAAGACTAAAATAATAATTGATGCGCTGGTTTATGTCAAAGTTTAAAAATGTATTGTTTGAATTTGAAAGCTGAGAATTAGTTTCGTATCAAGAGTAAGGCACGGCAGGTTTATTAATATAGCACATTTCATACACTATGGTAATTCAAAGAGCTTTACATAGAAAATATAAACAAAATAAAAGCAAGGGAAATTAAAACAGATATAAAAGGAATTAAAGTGGTAAATATTCATAAAGTATTGAGGTATCGAAGCCTATTGTGATTTTTGGATGGCAGGAGCTACAAATATGAAGTTTTTATTCATGCATAAACTCATAAACAGCACTGAAAATCAATTTAACAATTTTATAATCAATATTGGCTCATCAGAAACTCTTCCAGATGTGTGTCCGTTGTTGTGAAAGCCTGGGACTCAGTGGTGAGTTTGGAACGCCGTCTGAAGGGCCAGTTTTCCTGCTAAATGTGTTTCAGGGTTTCAGACCACAGGAAAGCGTCTTTCTCCTGGATTTGTGTGTTTGGTTTGTGTGGCGTCCTCGTGGCCGCAGCAGAGGCTTCTGGGTAACCTGCGTGTGCAAACCCTTCTGGCTCACGATGGGGTTGTTTAAACGTCACTTAGAGAGGGAGAAAACACAGACTAGCGCTAGCGTAACGCCAACACAAACCTGTGTCCGCGTGAAACGTGTGAAAAAGCGATTTTTCGATTCTCAAAGACCACAAATCTATTTATTTCTCTATCACCCAAAAGCCAGTATTAGTGCTCCTCCACTGTTCAGGCTTGCATGTTGTGTGTTTTATCTTAAACATAAAATAACCGGATCCGTGGCGACACGATCAACACTATATTTGTGTTGCATACATTTTTCATCTTGCACCAAAATGTTCTTTTGCACCGAATCCTGTCTATGCATTGGATGCATTTGAAATATAGAGTTGGGTTCTGTTTTAATGTTCCCAAGGTCACCTAAATATACTTTTTATTAATTAACCACTTGTAAACTTATGTTCACTGTTCATTTTTTTTGAATAAATATAGGACTTGTATTAAATCTATATTTATGTAGTCGAATCAAATTTAGAATCGAAATCGAAAATCAAATCGAATCGAATCAACATGTTCAAATCAGAACCGCTCCCACAATATCTATTTTTAAGTTTAAAATCTTTTTTTATTTGTTCTTGGTGGTTTTCTTGTGTCTTTGTCTGTATTTTATTTAATGGTTATTTACTTTGTACAGCACATTGGTCAACGGCAGTTGTTTTTAATTGTGCTTTATAAATAAATCCTGAAAATGTTAAATTAAAATACATTTGGCAAAATTATGTTTACATGCATTCATGCGCTCTGATCATGACGTGTCTTCTTCAGACTGGTGGAAAGAACATCAGAAATAATATAGAGATAAAGTGCACTAAAATAAACACGTATTTTAAAAATATTTATTGCACTTTATCTAATGGTGTCTGTAGATTTCAATTACGATACATATCTTTAAAAGTTATATATATAACTTACAGTTTTATTCATATCTATATTCTGAAGGTTTTTACTGAAGGGTTTGTTCATATATCGC
>JAULUF010000075.1:595000-602500 GCA_031834385.1 Semotilus atromaculatus | reverse complement strand
TATAATTTATTTTTTATTTTATATTATTTTAATTTCTTTTAATTTTTAAATTGTATTTTTATATAGCATTATTCAAGAAATGTATTCTTTCTAAATTTAGCATTTAAAAAAAATCATAATATCCTTTTTAATTCCAATTAAGAATATTAATAATCTATTAATAATATAATTTATTTATTATTTTATATTTATTTTAATTTCTGTTATTTAAAAAAAAATTTATTACAATATTATTACAGAAAATGTATTCTTTCTAAATTTAGCATTGAAACAAAATCATAAAAACATCCTTTTTCCATAATCAGTTTCAATAAATTTAATTATAATTAAGAATATTATTATTCTATAAATAATATAATTGATTTATTATTTTATTTTATATTTATTTTAATTTCTGTTATTTTTTATTTTAGTTTTATATAACATTATTACAGAAGTGTTATTCTTTCTAAATTTAACATTGAAAAAAACATCATAAAAACATATTTTTTCCATGATCAGTTTCTATAAATATAATTATAATTAAGAATATTATTATTATTATATTAATAGCAATTATTTCTATTGTGCAGTTAATATACCTATTTCATTGCTTTGCAATGCGACTGTAATCTGCGCTATAATGCAAATAAAAATAAATACATTAAGAGAGAAGATGACTAGTGATCAGCACTAGATCATGTGATTAAAGTTATGTTCAAGTAAAATATAGCGATGATCAAATCTGAAACCAGTGCGATTGATATACTTACACTGTACAGACGAATAAATCAATTGTGCGCTGTTACTGAGAACACACACACACACACTCCAGAGGTGATGACTTATTTAAGGTGCTTTGGACAGGAACATCTGTGTGTGTTTCAGCTGAAAGTGTGTGTGTTTTCTGTGAAGGGAACCTGAATGTAGCGCTGCAGGTCTGGGACATCGGCGGACAGACCATCGGAGGAAAGATGCTCGACAAGTACATCTACGGCGCGCAGGTGACACACACACACACACACACACACACACACACACACACACACACACACACACACACACACACACACACATATGTTGGTGCAACAGCATTATGAGGACTCTCCATAGGCGTAATGGTTTTTATACTGTACAAACTATATATTCTGTCCCCTTACACACACACACACACACACACACACACACACACACACACACACACACACACACACACACACACACACACACACACACAGACATGATCACTTCATTTCCCAGCACATCTTAAATGGTTGTGCCTCATAAATGCTTTGGAATACAGATGTATGTTATATAAGGTTGGTCTCTTTTATGAAGACACTGAAGTGAAAACACTTAAAAAATGTACTACACTTTACTAAAGTTAACTAAAATTTTATATATTTTACAAAAGTAATTTGGACTCTAATTGGTATAAAATCAGAGCCTTATTGTTAAGTTCCATATGTGCAGTTAACAGGTTATATGTGTGAAATCTGGGTGATGATGTGTGTTTGTGTGTGTGTGTGTGTGTGTGTGTGTGCGCAGGGTGTGCTGCTGGTGTATGACATCACTAATTCTCAGAGTTTTGAGAATCTTGAAGATTGGCTGAACATGGTGAGAAAAGCCAACGAGGAGTCAGACACACAACCTGCGATATCACTGATCGGGAACAAGAGTGAGTACTCACACACACACACACACACTTACGCACTCACACATACATACACTTACGCACTCACTCACACACACACACACACACACACACACACACACACACATACACTTACGCACTCACTCATTCACTCACTCACACACACACACACACTTACGCACTCACACATACACACACACACACATACACTTACGCACTCACTCACACACACACACACACACACACACACACACACACATACACACACATACACTTACGCACTCACTCACTCACACACACACACATACACTTATGCACTCACACACACACACACACACACACACACTCCTGCAATGCAATTTTTCGTAAATATCCACATGATTGCAAACGTGACATTGATTATTATACAACAGGTCAGCAAACAAAATGTGCATTTTAAACACAGTACTGTCAATATTTTCTCTATTTTGCAACAAAATAAAATAAAGCCAACGAAAGGTTTGAACGAATCGTGAGTCAATCATTCAATGATTCATTTATAAATAAGGCTAGTTGCTTCGTCACTGAATGAAGGAATGATTCAATGACTCATTAAGACAGTGACGTACCGCCACCTACTGGCCATTTAGTTTAATATTTAAAAAGTATCACTTCATTTTTACCATCATTGCATATTTCTCTTTTGAACATTTTTTGTTTAAAACATTATTCATTTTATAAAGTTATTCATAAAGGTGAAAAAAATGTACTGGAAAATACATTTAGTGGTAAATATTGTCCATCAATGGAAAGGTGTGGGGTCTGGGGAGTGAGTGCAGTGCAGTGGGGTCTGGGGAGTGAGTGTAGTGCAGTGCAGTGGGGTCTGGGGAGTGAGTGTAGTGTAGTGCAGTGGGGTCTGGGGAGTGAGTGTAGTGTAGTGCAGTGGGGTCTGGGGAGTGAGTGTAGTGCAGTGGGGTCTGGGGAGTGAGTGTAGTGCAGTGGGGTCTGGGGAGTGAGTGCAGTGCAGTGCAGTGGGGTCTGGGGAGTGAGTGCAGTGTAGTGCAGTGGGGTCTGGGGAGTGAGTGTAGTGCAGTGGGGTCTGGGGAGTCTGGGGAGTGAGTGCAGTGCAGTGGGGTCTGGGGAGTGAGTGCAGTGCAGTGGGGTCTGGGGAGTGAGTGTAGTGCAGTGCAGTGGGGTCTGGGGAGTGAGTGTAGTGCAGTGCAGTGGGGTCTGGGGAGTGAGTGTAGTGCAGTGCAGTGGGGTCTGGGGAGTGAGTGTAGTGTAGTGCAGTGGGGTCTGGGGAGTGAGTGTAGTGTAGTGCAGTGGGGTCTGGGGAGTGAGTGTAGTGTAGTGCAGTGGGGTCTGGGGAGTGAGTGTAGTGCAGTGCAGTGGGGTCTGGGGAGTGAGTGTAGTGTAGTGTAGTGGGGTCTGGGGAGTGAGTGCAGTGTAGTGCAGTGGGGTCTGGGGAGTGAGTGTAGTGCAGTGCAGTGGGGTCTGGGGAGTGAGTGTAGTGTAGTGCAGTGGGGTCTGGGGAGTGAGTGTAGTGCAGTGCAGTGGGGTCTGGGGAGTGAGTGTAGTGCAGTGCAGTGGGGTCTGGGGAGTGAGTGTAGTGTAGTGCAGTGGGGTCTGGGGAATGAGTGTAGTGTAGTGCAGTGGGGTCTGGGGAGTGAGTGTAGTGTAGTGCAGTGGGGTCTGGGGAGTGAGTGTAGTGCAGTGCAGTGGGGTCTGGGAAGTGAGTGTAGTGTAGTGCAGTGGGGTCTGGGGAGTGAGTGCAGTGCAGTGGGGTCTGGGGAGTGAGTGCAGTGCAGTGGGGTCTGGGGAGTGAGTGTAGTGCAGTGGGGTCTGGGGAGTGAGTGTAGTGCAGTGGGGTCTGGGGAGTGAGTGCAGTGCAGTGCAGTGGGGTCTGAGGAGTGAGTGCAGTGTAGTGCAGTGGGGTCTGGGGAGTGAGTGTAGTGCAGTGGGGTCTGGGGAGTGAGTGTAGTGCAGTGGGGTCTGGGGAGTGAGTGCAGTGCAGTGCAGTGGGGTCTGGGGAGTGAGTGCAGTGCAGTGGGGTCTGGGGAGTGAGTGTAGTGCAGTGGGGTCTGGGGAGTGAGTGTAGTGCAGTGGGGTCTGGGGAGTGAGTGCAGTGCAGTGCAGTGGGGTCTGGGGAGTGAGTGCAGTGTAGTGCAGTGGGGTCTGGGGAGTGAGTGTAGTGCAGTGGGGTCTGGGGAGTGAGTGTAGTGCAGTGGGGTCTGGGGAGTGAGTGCAGTGCAGTGCAGTGGGGTCTGGGGAGTGAGTGCAGTGTAGTGCAGTGGGGTCTGGGGAGTGAGTGTAGTGCAGTGGGGTCTGGGGAGTGAGTGCAGTGCAGTGGGGTCTGGGGAGTGAGTGCAGTGCAGTGGGGTCTGGGGAGTGAGTGCAGTGCAGTGGGGTCTGGGGAGTGAGTGCAGTGTAGTGCAGTGGGGTCTGGGGAGTGAGTGTAGTGCAGTGCAGTGGGGTCTGGGGAGTGAGTGTAGTGTAGTGCAGTGGGGTCTGGGGAGTGAGTGCAGTGTAGTGCAGTGGGGTCTGGGGAGTGAGTGTAGTGCAGTGCAGTGGGGTCTGGGGAGTGAGTGTAGTGTAGTGCAGTGGGGTCTGGGGAATGAGTGTAGTGCAGTGCAGTGGGGTCTGGGGAGTGAGTGTAGTGCAGTGGGGTCTGGGGAGTGAGTGTAGTGCAGTGCAGTGGGGTCTGGGGAGTGAGTGTAGTGTAGTGCAGTGGGGTCTGGGGAATGAGTGTAGTGTAGTGCAGTGGGGTCTGGGGAGTGAGTGTAGTGTAGTGCAGTGGGGTCTGGGGAGTGAGTGTAGTGCAGTGCAGTGGGGTCTGGGGAGTGAGTGTAGTGTAGTGCAGTGGGGTCTGGGGAGTGAGTGTAGTGCAGTGCAGTGGGGTCTGGGGAGTGAGTGCAGTGCAGTGGGGTCTGGGGAGTGAGTGTAGTGTAGTGCAGTGGGGTCTGGGGAGTGAGTGTAGTGCAGTGCAGTGGGGTCTGGGGAGTGAGTGTAGTGCAGTGCAGTGGGGTCTGGGGAGTGAGTGTAGTGTAGTGCAGTGGGGTCTGGGGAGTGAGTGTAGTGCAGTGCAGTGGGGTCTGGGGAGTGAGTGTAGTGCAGTGGGGTCTGGGGAGTGAGTGTAGTGTAGTGCAGTGGGGTCTGGGGAGTGAGTGTAGTGCAGTGCAGTGGGGTCTGGGGAGTGAGTGCAGTGCAGTGGGGTCTGGGGAGTGAGTGCAGTGCAGTGGGGTCTGGGGAGTGAGTGTAGTGTAGTGCAGTGGGGTCTGGGGAGTGAGTGTAGTGCAGTGCAGTGGGGTCTGGGGAGTGAGTGTAGTGTAGTGCAGTGGGGTCTGGGGAGTGAGTGTAGTGCAGTGCAGTGGGGTCTGGGGAGTGAGTGCAGTGCAGTGGGGTCTGGGGAGTGAGTGTAGTGTAGTGCAGTGGGGTCTGGGGAGTGAGTGCAGTGCAGTGGGGTCTGGGGAGTGAGTGTAGTGCAGTGCAGTGGGGTCTGGGGAGTGAGTGTAGTGCAGTGGGGTCTGGGGAGTGAGTGTAGTGCAGTGGGGTCTGGGGAGTGAGTGCAGTGCAGTGCAGTGGGGTCTGGGGAGTGAGTGCAGTGTAGTGCAGTGGGGTCTGGGGAGTGAGTGTAGTGCAGTGGGGTCTGGGGAGTGAGTGCAGTGCAGTGGGGTCTGGGGAGTGAGTGCAGTGCAGTGGGGTCTGGGGAGTGAGTGCAGTGCAGTGGGGTCTGGGGAGTGAGTGCAGTGTAGTGCAGTGGGGTCTGGGGAGTGAGTGTAGTGCAGTGCAGTGGGGTCTGGGGAGTGAGTGTAGTGTAGTGCAGTGGGGTCTGGGGAGTGAGTGCAGTGTAGTGCAGTGGGGTCTGGGGAGTGAGTGCAGTGCAGTGCAGTGGGGTCTGGGGAGTGAGTGTAGTGTAGTGCAGTGGGGTCTGGGGAATGAGTGTAGTGCAGTGCAGTGGGGTCTGGGGAGTGAGTGTAGTGCAGTGGGGTCTGGGGAGTGAGTGTAGTGCAGTGCAGTGGGGTCTGGGGAGTGAGTGTAGTGTAGTGCAGTGGGGTCTGGGGAATGAGTGTAGTGTAGTGCAGTGGGGTCTGGGGAGTGAGTGTAGTGTAGTGCAGTGGGGTCTGGGGAGTGAGTGTAGTGCAGTGCAGTGGGGTCTGGGGAGTGAGTGTAGTGTAGTGCAGTGGGGTCTGGGGAGTGAGTGTAGTGCAGTGCAGTGGGGTCTGGGGAGTGAGTGCAGTGCAGTGGGGTCTGGGGAGTGAGTGTAGTGTAGTGCAGTGGGGTCTGGGGAGTGAGTGTAGTGCAGTGCAGTGGGGTCTGGGGAGTGAGTGTAGTGCAGTGCAGTGGGGTCTGGGGAGTGAGTGTAGTGTAGTGCAGTGGGGTCTGGGGAGTGAGTGTAGTGCAGTGCAGTGGGGTCTGGGGAGTGAGTGTAGTGCAGTGGGGTCTGGGGAGTGAGTGTAGTGTAGTGCAGTGGGGTCTGGGGAGTGAGTGTAGTGCAGTGCAGTGGGGTCTGGGGAGTGAGTGCAGTGCAGTGGGGTCTGGGGAGTGAGTGCAGTGCAGTGGGGTCTGGGGAGTGAGTGTAGTGTAGTGCAGTGGGGTCTGGGGAGTGAGTGTAGTGCAGTGCAGTGGGGTCTGGGGAGTGAGTGTAGTGTAGTGCAGTGGGGTCTGGGGAGTGAGTGTAGTGCAGTGCAGTGGGGTCTGGGGAGTGAGTGCAGTGCAGTGGGGTCTGGGGAGTGAGTGTAGTGTAGTGCAGTGGGGTCTGGGGAGTGAGTGCAGTGCAGTGGGGTCTGGGGAGTGAGTGTAGTGCAGTGCAGTGGGGTCTGGGGAGTGAGTGTAGTGCAGTGGGGTCTGGGGAGTGAGTGTAGTGTAGTGCAGTGGGGTCTGGGGAGTGAGTGTAGTGTAGTGCAGTGGGGTCTGGGGAGTGAGTGTAGTGTAGTGCAGTGGGGTCTGGGGAGTGAGTGCAGTGCAGTGCAGTGGGGTCTGGGGAGTGAGTGTAGTGTAGTGCAGTGGGGTCTGGGGAATGAGTGTAGTGTAGTGCAGTGGGGTCTGGGGAGTGAGTGTAGTGCAGTGCAGTGGGGTCTGGGGAGTGAGTGTAGTGTAGTGCAGTGGGGTCTGGGGAATGAGTGTAGTGTAGTGCAGTGGGGTCTGGGGAATGAGTGTAGTGTAGTGCAGTGGGGTCTGGGGACAGAGTGTAGTGCAGTGCAGTGGGGTCTGGGGAGTGAGTGTAGTGCAGTGCAGTGGGGTCTGGGGAGTGAGTGTAGTGTAGTGCAGTGGGGTCTGGGGAGTGAGTGTAGTGCAGTGCAGTGGGGTCTGGGGAGTGAGTGTAGTGTAGTGCAGTGGGGTCTGGGGAATGAGTGTAGTGTAGTGCAGTGGGGTCTGGGGACAGAGTGTAGTGCAGTGCAGTGGGGTCTGGGGAGTGAGTGTAGTGCAGTGCAGTGGGGTCTGGGGAGTGAGTGTAGTGTAGTGCAGTGGGGTCTGGGGAGTGAGTGTAGTGCAGTGCAGTGGGGTCTGGGGAGTGAGTGTAGTGTAGTGGGGTCTGGGGAATGAGTGTAGTGTAGTGCAGTGGGGTCTGGGGACAGAGTGTAGTGCAGTGCAGTGGGGTCTGGGGAGTGAGTGTAGTGCAGTGCAGTGGGGTCTGGGGAGTGAGTGTAGTGTAGTGCAGTGGGGTCTGGGGAGTGAGTGTAGTGCAGTGCAGTGGGGTCTGGGGAGTGAGTGTAGTGTAGTGCAGTGGGGTCTGGGGAATGAGTGTAGTGTAGTGCAGTGGGGTCTGGGGAGTGAGTGTAGTGCAGTGCAGTGGGGTCTGGGGAGTGAGTGTAGTGTAGTGCAGTGGGGTCTGGGGAGTGAGTGTAGTGCAGTGCAGTGGGGTCTGGGGAGTGAGTGTAGTGTAGTGC
>JAULUF010000075.1:580000-590000 GCA_031834385.1 Semotilus atromaculatus | reverse complement strand
ATACAGTTCTCACAGAGTTCTCGTACAGTTCTCACAGTTCACATACAGTTCTCACAGAGTTCTCGTACAGTTCTCACAGAGTTCTCGTACAGTTCACATACAGTTCTCACAGAGTTCTCGTAAAGTTCTCACAGTTCACATACAGTTCTCACAGAGTTATCGTACAGTTCTCACAGAGTTCTCGTACAGTTCACATACTGTTCTCACAGAGTTCTCGTACAGTTCACATACTGTTCTCACAGAGTTCTCGTACAGTTTTCAAATAGTTCTCGTACAGTTCTCACACAATTCTCGTACATTTCTCGTACAGTTCTTACAGAGTTCTCGTACAGTTCTCACAGAGTTCTTGTACAGTTCTCACAGAGTTCTCGTACTGTTCTCATACAGTTCTCATATAGTTCTCGCACAGTTCTCGTACTGTTCATACTGTTCTCGTACAGTTCTCACAGAGTTCTCGTACAGTTCTCACACTGTTCTCACAGAGTTCTCGTACAGTTCTCAAAGAGTTCTCGTACAGTTCTCACAGAGTTCTCGTACAGTTCACAGACTGTTCTCGTACAGTTCTCGTACAGTTCTCACAGAGTTCTCGTACAGTTCTCACAGTTCACATACAGTTCTCACAGAGTTCTCGTACAGTTCTCAAAGAGTTCTCGTACAGTTCTCACAGAGTTCTCACACAGTTCTCACAGTTCACATACAGTTCTCACAGAGCTCTCGTACAGTTCACATACAGTTCTCACAGAGTTCTCGTACAGTTATCACAGAGTTCTCGTCTCCTACAGTTCTCACAGAGTTCTCGTACAGTTCTCACAGAGTTCTCGTACAGTTCACATACAGTTCTCACAGAGTTCTCGTACAGTTCTCACAGTTCACATACAGTTCTCACAGAGTTCTCGTACAGTTCTCACAGAGTTCTCGTACAGTTCACATACAGTTCTCACAGAGTTCTCGTACAGTTCTCACAGTTCACATACAGTTCTCACAGAGTTCTCGTACAGTTCTCAGAGTTCTCGTACAGTTCTCAGAGTTCTCGTACAGTTCTCACAGAGTTCTCGTACAGTTCTCACAGAGTTCTCGTACAGTTCACATACAGTTCTCACAGAGTTCTCGTACAGTTCTCACAGTTCACATACAGTTCTCACAGAGTTCTCGTACAGTTCTCACAGAGTTCTCGTACAGTTCACATACAGTTCTCACAGAGTTCTCGTAAAGTTCTCACAGTTCACATACAGTTCTCACAGAGTTATCGTACAGTTCTCACAGAGTTCTCGTACAGTTCACATACTGTTCTCACAGAGTTCTCGTACAGTTCACATACTGTTCTCACAGAGTTCTCGTACAGTTCTCACACAATTCTCGTACATTTCTCGTACAGTTCTCACAGAGTTCTCGTACAGTTCTCACAGAGTTCTTGTACAGTTCTCACAGAGTTCTCGTACTGTTCTCATACAGTTCTCATACAGTTCTCGCACAGTTCTCGTACTGTTCATACTGTTCTCGTACAGTGCTCACAGAGTTCTCGTACTGTTCTTGTACAGTTCTCATACAGTTCTCACAGTTTTCTCAGTTATCGTACTGTTCTCGTACTGTTCTCGTACAGTTCTCGTACTGTTCTCGTACAGTTCTCGCACAGTTCTCGTACAGTTCTCGTTCTCGTACAGTTCTCGCATAGTTCTCGTAAGTTCTCGTACTGTTCGTACTGTTCTCGTACAGTTCTCGTACAGTTCTCACACAGTTCTCGTACAGTTCTCGTACTGTTCTCGTACAGTTCTCGCACAGTTCTCGTTCAGTTCTCGTTCTCGTACAGTTCTCGCATAGTTCTCGTACAGTTCTCGTACTGTTCGTTCTGTTCTCGTACAGTTCTCACAGAGTTCTCGTACTGTTCTCGTACAGTTCTCGCATAGTTCTCGTACTGTTCGTTCTGTTCTCGCATAGTTCTCGTACAGTTCTCACAGAGTTCTCGTACTGTTCTCGTACAGTTCTCGCATAGTTCTCGTACAGTTCTCGCACAGTTCTCGTACAGTTCTCGTTCTCGTACAGTTCTCGCATAGTTCTCGTTCAGTTCTCGTACTGTTCGTTCTGTTCTCGTACAGTTCTCACAGAGTTCTCGTACTGTTCTCGTACAGTTCTCACATAGTTCTCGTACAGTTCTCGTACTGTTCGTTCTGTTCTCGCATAGTTCTCGTACAGTTCTCACAGAGTTCTCGTACTGTTCTCACAGAGTTCTCGTACTGTTCTCGTACAGTTCTCGCATAGTTCTCGTACAGTTCTCGTACTGTTCTCACAGAGTTCTCGTACAGTTCACATACAGTTCTCACAGAGTTCTCGTAAAGTTCTCACAG
Source organism: Semotilus atromaculatus (assembly GCA_031834385.1). Lineage (NCBI taxonomy): Eukaryota > Metazoa > Chordata > Actinopteri > Cypriniformes > Leuciscidae > Semotilus > Semotilus atromaculatus. The sequence goes on along the minus strand of JAULUF010000075.1, from coordinate 587,658 downwards.
TTCACATACAGTTCTCACAGAGTTATCGTACAGTTCTCACAGAGTTCTCGTACAGTTCACATACTGTTCTCACAGAGTTCTCGTACAGTTCTCAAAGAGTTCTCGTACAGTTCACATACTGTTCTCACAGAGTTCTCGTACAGTTTTCAAATAGTTCTCGTACAGTTCTCACACAATTCTCGTACATTTCTCGTACAGTTCTCACAGAGTTCTCGTACAGTTCTCACAGAGTTCTTGTACAGTTCTCACAGAGTTCTCGTACTGTTCTCGTACTGTTCTCATACAGTTCTCATACAGTTCTCGCACAGTTCTCGCACAGTTCTCGCACAGTTCTCGCACAGTTCTCGTACTGTTCATACTGTTCTCGTACAGTGCTCACAGAGTTCTCGTACTGTTCTTGTACAGTTCTCATACAGTTCTCGTACTGTTCTCGTACAGTTCTCGCACAGTTCTTGTACAGTTCTCACAGAGTTCTCGTACAGTTCTCGCATAGTTCTCGTAAGTTCTCGTACTGTTCGTACTGTTCTCGTACAGTTCTCACACAGTTCTCGTACAGTTCTCGTACAGTTCTCGTACAGTTCTCGCACAGTTCTCGTACAGTTCTCGCACAGTTCTCGTACAGTTCTCGTTCTCGTACAGTTCTCGTTCTCGTACAGTTCTCGCATAGTTCTCGTACAGTTCTCGTTCTCGTTCTGTTCTCGCATAGTTCTCGTACAGTTCTCACAGAGTTCTCGTACTGTTCTCGTACAGTTCTCGCATAGTTCTCGTACAGTTCTCGCACAGTTCTCGTACAGTTCTCGTTCTCGTACAGTTCTCGCATAGTTCTCATACAGTTCTCGTACTGTTCGTTCTGTTCTCGTACAGTTCTCACAGAGTTCTAGTACTGTTCTCGTACAGTTCTCGCATAGTTCTCGTACAGTTCTCGTACTGTTCGTTCTGTTCTCGCATAGTTCTCGTACAGTTCTCACAGAGTTCTCGTACTGTTCTCGTACAGTTCTCGCATAGTTCTCGTACAGTTCTCGCACAGTTCTCGTACAGTTCTCGTTCTCGTACAGTACTCGCATAGTTCTCGTACAGTTCTCGTACTGTTCGTTCTGTTCTCGTACAGTTCTCACAGAGTTCTCGTACTGTTCTCGTACAGTTCTCGCACAGTTCTCGCATAGTTCTCGTACAGTTCTCGTACTGTTCGTTCTGTTCTCGCATAGTTCTCGTACAGTTCTCACAGAGTTCTCGTACTGTTCTCACAGAGTTCTCGTACTGTTCTCGTACAGTTCTCGCATAGTTCTCGTACAGTTCTCGTACTGTTCTCACAGAGTTCTCATACAGTTCTCAGCTAATTGTTTTGATTCTGTGTCTCTGTCTCTCTTTGAATGTTTAACTTTTTTCTATATAATCTAAACCAAATCCTAACAAAATTTCCTTACAATCAAAATGAAAATTTTGGGGGGGAAAATTAATAGAATTGTCAAAATATTGTTACAATGGTTCTAAAATATGCAAAATAATATTTATTTATTTTGATTTTGGGGTGAATTATGAGCTGCACAGTTTTGAGACTGTGTGTGTGTGTGTGTGTGTTTGTGTGCCGATGTTTGTCGTATTGATCAGATGACCCGAGTCACACCTGGACGTGGAGTCCAAGCACCAATCAGAGCTCAGCATCGGGGTCATGTGATCTCTGTCAGGGGCATGTGTGTGGAAAGTTCTCCATGTGCCGCTTGAATCGCTGGGTAAATATTGGTGCACATGGTGTTGCTGAGACCGGGCCGTTTGCAACCTGTGTGGTACATCACGGGCCATTACGCTTCACACATGCGCGCGTGTGTGTGTGTGTGTGTGTCAGGTACATGTGTCTTTACCAGTACAGAAGGAAAGTGTGTGTCTGATAGTGTGTGTGTGTGTGTGTGTGAGAGCGTCTTGTGTGGCCTCTTCAGCACTGGAGCTTTTGTTGGCTTTCAACACGCCTGAGGACCCATAAAACTGTATGACGCACACACACACACACACACACACACACACACACACTCACACACACACACACATGTGCATGTAATACACACACACATTCCCATCATAAATACACTCAGAAGAGAGTGTGTTCATCATCTGATTGTCCAGTGACTGTAATGTGTTTGTGCGGATCTGTGTGTGTGTTGACGTGAACCGGCGCTCCTGTGTTTACTCCACTTAGCGAGCGAGCGTTGACCTTTGACCTCTCGCTCGCCCGCTGTCCCGCTAATGGAAGAGAGCTGGACGCTGAAGCGTTTAACTGATCCGCTAATGAAGATCTCTGATCTCCGTCAGTGTGTCACATGCTTCTGTTTACGATCCTGCTTCCTCCTCACACACACACGCACACGCACACACACACACACACACACACAGTAATGCATGCAGTGTTGCACAGATATGATTAACACTCCTCCAGTGCTAAAAGCCATGTGGGACTTCATGGTGAAATTGCACTTTTCTGTGTCATCTTGACCATCACTTTATTTCCGCGTGAGCACACGATTCCAGCGCCACTGCTCCAGTGTGAGACGTTGAGTGAGGAGTGTGTGTGTGAGTGTGTGTGTGAGTGTGTGTGAGAGTGTGTGTGAGAGTCTGTGTGTGAATGTGTGACAGTGAGTGTGCGCAGGGCTCCTGGTCGGCGGCTCTTTAAGTAAACACAACGTGTGTAAAGGCGGAGGAGTCTCCATCACTCTCCACACTATCTCACACTCGTCACACACACTCGTCACACACACTGAGGAGAAGCAGAGCAGATCGCCCGATAGAGAGACGAGCGCAGGGTCGGTGTGTGTCGCTGCATTAGATTAGCGGAGAGAAACGGCCCCTGATATGCAGACGGACCCCTGGATCCCCGTGTTGATCTTGTGTGTGTGTGTGTGTGTGTGTGTCTCACGGTGACGTTCAGGTTCAGAGCAGAATAACACTCCTCTGTTCGCCAGGTTAAACTCGAGAACTAAAATAACTCGCTATATTTGGTAACAATAGCTTTTAGCTAAATATTTCTCTGCAGGATTTGCGCCGGTAATGAATGAGGCCTGTCACTGAGACGCCAGAACATCTCGTGTGTAGAATGTGATCTGCACAGATGTGCGTGCGTGCGTGCGTGCGTGCGTGCGTGCGTGCGTGTGTGTCCGTGCGTGTGTGTCCGTGCGCGTGTGTGTGTGTTCATATGCTCACATCAGTGGTTTGATGGTGTTAAGCAGGGCTCGACATTAAGCCTCTTCATGTTTCCTTCGGACGAGTAAATCAGTCATTCATTCGTCAGAGTAAATTAGCTTGTCCAGAATTTGTCCAGTGTTATAAATATAATTTATTCTGAAGCAATATTCTCATCAGTGTTCAGTCAGCTTTGACACATTTAAATACACATATTTATATATTAACCTTTATAAAGGACATTTCCCCCAAAATAGTTGCTTCATCTTTCATTTTAAATTCTTAAATTTGATCAATAAATGTAATTAGATTAATAAGACACTATAGTGCTGTTACCAATCAAAGTAAATAATTTACACTGAAAATTACAAATGCATTAAATAATGTTACAAATGTTTTTTTTTTGTGTAGAATGTACAAATAAGAAATGTTGGAAAGACTGATACTTTTAACCACGAAGCCACACGGCCAGTAGGGGGCGGCAGGGGCCGTCTTCATGAGCGAGTCATTGAGTCATTTATTCAAATGATTCATTCAAACGAGTGATTCGTTCAGGAATGAGGCAGTTGTTTATGAATCATTGAATCTTTTACTCTACAGATTCGGTGAATAATTCAGTAATGAAACGCGGTTGCGTGTTCGTGTGCGATGTGTTATAGTTTGTGTGCGATGTGTTATAGTTCGTGTGCGATGTGTTATAGTTCGTGTGCGATGTGTTATAGTTCGTGTGCGATGTGATAGTTCGTGTGCGATGTGGTGTTATAGTTCGTGTGCGATGTGTTATAGCTTGTGTGCGATGTGTTATAGTTCGTGTGCGATGTGATAGTTCGTGTGCGATGTGTTATAGTTCGTGTGCGATGTGTTATAGTTCGTGTGCGATGTGATAGTTCGTGTGCGATGTGTTATAGTTCGTGTGCGATGTGTTATAGTTCGTGTGCGATGTGTTATAGCTTGTGTGCGATGTGTTATAGTTCGTGTGCGATGTGTTATAGTTTGTGTGCGATGTGTTATAGTTCGTGTGCGATGTGATAGTTCGTGTGCGATGTGTTATAGTTCGTGTGCGATGTGATAGTTCGTGTGCGATGTGTTATAGTTCGTGTGCGATGTGTTATAGTTCGTGTGCGATGTGTTATAGTTCGTGTGCGATGTGATAGTTCGTGTGCGATGTGGTGTTATAGTTCGTGTGCGATGTGTTATAGCTTGTGTGCGATGTGTTATAGTTCGTGTGCGATGTGATAGTTCGTGTGCGATGTGTTATAGTTCGTGTGCGATGTGTTATAGTTCGTGTGCGATGTGTTATAGTTCGTGTGCGATGTGTTATAGCTTGTGTGCGATGTGTTATAGTTCGTGTGCGATGTGTTATAGTTCGTGTGCGATGTGTTATAGTTCGTGTGCGATGTGTTATAGTTTGTGTGCGATGTGTTATAGTTCGTGTGCGATGTGATAGTTCGTGTGCGATGTGTTATAGTTCGTGTGCGATGTGATAGTTCGTGTGCGATGTGTTATAGTTCGTGTGCGATGTGTTATAGTTCGTGTGCGATGTGTTATAGCTTGTGTGCGATGTGTTATAGTTCGTGTGCGATGTGTTATAGTTTGTGTGCGATGTGTTATAGTTCGTGTGCGATGTGATAGTTCGTGTGCGATGTGTTATAGTTCGTGTGCGATGTGTTATAGTTTGTGTGCGATGTGTTATAGTTCGTGTGTTATAGTTTGTGTGCGATGTGTTATAGTTCGTGTGCGATGTGATAGTTCGTGTGCGATGTGTTATAGTTCATGTGCGATGTGTTATAGTTCGTGTGCGATGTGATAGTTTGTGTGCGGTGTGTGATAGTTCGTGTGCGATGTGTTATAGTTCGTGTGCGATGTGTTATAGTTCGTGTGCGATGTGTTATAGTTTGTGTGCGATGTGTTATAGTTTGTGTGCGATGTGTTATAGTTCGTGTGCGATGTGTTATAGTTCGTGTGCGATGTGTTATAGTTCGTGTGCGATGTGATAGTTTGTGTGCGATGTGTGATAGTTCGTGTGCGATGTGTTATAGTTCGTGTGCGATGTGTTATAGTTCGTGTGCGATGTGTTAGTTTGTGTGCGATGTGTTATAGTTCTGCTGAGATCTGTGTGTGTTTCTGCTGTTGTTCCGAGGTCTTAGTGCTTCTGTAATGCTGAGAGAGATTTACTGGGAACTTCAAAAGACTTGAAATATAGTGCCGTACATATATAGAGTCGTACAGACTATCGTTATGATTCTGCTATGATGATTTTTTAAATTATGACCTGTTTGTGAACTGTGTTTGTGTGAGTTTAAGTGAGTGTGTGCAGTGTTGGGCAGTAGCGTCGCTACAAGTAGTGACGCTACTAGTTTAACTACATTTCCCAGTAGCGTGGTGGTAGCGTCGCTGTTTTCTGAATCAAATAGCTTTTCAGTAGCGAAGCTCTTTTTTTGATCAAGTAATGCGGTAGCGTCTCCACGCTACACACAAGCTACATTTCCCCAAGCATTTCTAAAGTTCCCCAAGCATTTCTAAAGTTCAAGCTCAAATCGGAAAGACAACTGTTAAGTAGGCTATCACTGATCCTGAATAAGTGACGATGACTTCTTCATGTGTTTTACGCGGTTGGCAATAGGACCATATCATTCCCGCGATGCGGAAAACACGGACAGGATCGCGGAATCCAGGCGTAAAAACGGAATTTACTGTATAACGCTGTAATTCACGGAATTGTCATATCTTGGATGAAAAGTAGGTCAGTAAATTTAAATAAAATCGCGAAATAGACTAGTGTATGTGAATATTCGCATAAAGAGTATTTAAATAGGAATCATGCATATTCTGCGTGTCTCTGAATGAACCATTTGATGGTTTCATTTACCACAACACTCAAACACACACTCAGGCATGCATGACGCTCGCGATGTTTTCAGTTTATATGAGAACATTATTGCATGAACTGTATCTACACAGCCGCTCTGAGAGTCTCTTCAGCAGCACGTCAGCTTGATTTGAGAAAAACTATCGATATATCATGAAAACACTCAAAGGGCTACACGGCAACCCATCAAAATAAAAGGTTGGTTTAACCTTCGAAGAAAGTTTTGCTTAAATCATTACATTTTAAAACATTGGTTATTACTAGGGAATTAAACCATTAAAATGGAATCAAGAAAAGAAAAAAAAATTGGTAATTTTTTTTTAAAAAGTCACAGTGCCCTAAATTTAATTATTTTTAATATTTTAATAGATGATTGTTAAATTTTATAAGTTTCATGGTTTCAATTAATTAGACATGCTTTTTGTCCAAAAATATTAAAACGGGAAAAAAAGATTAATAATTAATAATAAAAGATAATAATTTGGAATGTGAATTTTTTTTTTTTAAACAAATCATAGGGCCCTACAACTACAACCAGCTTTTAGGTGCATTACCACCACATTCTGCTCCGGACGTGGACATCACGTACCAGTCCCAATCCTTGGCCTGACACTTGAGAAATTTGCTTCATAGAAAGATGCACACACTCCCGACTCCTGGTTTTGTTATAGTTTTATATAGTTATATGGATTTATATAGTTATGTTTTTGTTTGTGAAAAAACAATTGAACTGATAAATTGACTGCCTATCTGTTTGACTGACATGTTTAAAAATTATAAAAATGAATAAATAAAAAAATAGCTTAGATGTAGTAAGCTACTTTTGCCATTTTGCTGTAGCTTAGCTTGCTACATTTCCCAGGGTAGCTTCAGTGTAGTGAAGCTGAATTTAATGTAGAGTAACTGTTAGCTTAGCTCACTACATTTTCCAAGTAGCTTGCCCAACACTGAGTGTGTGTGTGTGTGTGTGTGTGTGTGTGTGTGTGTGTGTGTGTGTGTGTGTGTGTGTGTGTGTGTGTGTGTGTGTGCTAGGGCTGTCAATCTTCCTCTATAATACTATTCGAATTCCATTCCATATTTTATTTAATATTCAAATAATATTCAAGTATTAAATGCTCAAATGCATCATATTATTAATATTTACGACATCACACAGGCTTATGGATCTCCAATGCCACTATAGCGTGTGGTTGTTGTTACACGTTCTGTCCACTAGAGGCACATCTAATAAACATGTTATCCGTGTTGAATATGGCTGAAGCGCTTCCGATGGTTTTTGGCTAATATCTCCACGAAAACACCACCAACAATTCTGAAACTTACATCGTTCTTTTCAGTTCGATTAGACGATTTAAACGAGCTCGGTGCTCGCCGAATCCGCTGAGAGATGTGTGTTTTTCGCTTCACGGGCGCTTTGGGGGGCGCTTTTACGTCGTTAAACATGTACCATTTTTGACAGTATTGTTATGATGATACAGCGTGGATAACGTGCACACTTGTGTTACGATTCAAAAACTTTATTGTTCATCAGACGAAACAAAAGCATTTAATTTTCACATGCGTGTAAGCCAAGGTGGCGAGAAAGGCAAGATTGCATAACATTTTTTTAAAATATATATAA
>JAULUF010000075.1:557500-575000 GCA_031834385.1 Semotilus atromaculatus | reverse complement strand
TGCTGTTTCTGACTCTCAGATGAGGTTTGTGTTCCTGTTTTAAGCAGTTTTCATCACTCTTTACACGTAATAATACGTGTGTGTGAACTCTGGACTGCTACTGTACACGTAACCGTTCCCATATGTAATGAATACAGTGATGATGTTAAATGACTGTGTGTGTGTGTGTGTGTGTGTTTTGTGTGTGTGTGTGTGTTTCTGCAGCACGTGGTGAAAGCAGACATCGTGAACTACAGTCAGGAATCAGTGGCTCGAGCCGCCAACCCTCCTCGCAGCTCCATGTGTGTCATACAGTGATCTTCATCATCTTCATCATCATCGTCATACAGTGATCTTCATCATCATCATCATCATACAGTGATCTTCATCATCTTCATCATCATCTTCATCATACAGTGATCTTCATCATCTTCATCATCATCGTCATACAGTGATCTTCATCATCATCATCATCATACAGTGATCTTCATCATCTTCATCATCTTCATCATACAGTGATCTTCATCATCTTCATCATCATCTTCATCATACAGTGATCTTCATCATCTTCATCATCATCTTCATCATACAGTGATCTTCATCATCTTCATCATCATCTTCATCATACAGTGATCTTCATCATCATCATCATCATAGTGATCTTCATCATCTTCATCATCATCTTCATCATACAGTGATCTTCATCATCATCGTCATACAGATATCTTCATCATCGTCATACAGTGATCTTCATCATCATCATCATCATACAGTGATCTTCATCATCTTCATCATCATCTTCATCATACAGTGATCTTCATCATCATCGTCATACAGATATCTTCATCATCGTCATACAGTGATCTTCATCATCATCATCATCATACAGTGATCTTCATCATCTTCATCATCATCTTCATACAGTGATCTTCATCATCATCGTCATACAGATATCTTCATCATCTTCATCATCATCATCATCATCATACAGTGATCTTCATCATCTTCATCTTCATCCTCGTCTCGCTCACGTGAGCCTCAGTAAAGAGTCTCTGAACTCGTTCGGACGGCGATAAACACAGAATCTACACTTTATATTTTTCTCCCTCCTACATTTGCCAATTAGATATTGTGTGTTACATAAATTAAAAAGCTTTAATGTGTAAAAGTTTTACCTGAGCTTTTTAATGTTTTTGTGTGTGTGAGAGAGTGTGTGTGTGTGTGAGTAAGAGAGAGAGTGCTCGTGTTTATATTACATTACGTATAAATCATACTAAGTGATGTTTTTTGGAAATGTAAAAATGCAGAAAGTTTTGTGTGATGGGCAGGTTTAGGGGTAGGGTTAGTGTGTGTGTGTGTGTGTGTGATGGGCAGGTTTAGGGGTAGGGTTAGTGTGTGTGTGTGTGTGTGTGATGGGCAGGTTTAGGGGTAGGGTTAGTGTGTGTGTGTGTGATGGGCAGGTTTAGGGGTAGGGTTAGTGTGTGTATGTGTGTGATGGGCAGGTTTAGGGGTAGGGTTAGTGTGTATGTGTGTGATGGGCAGGTTTAGGGGTAGGGTTAGTGTGTGTGTGTGTGTGTGTGTGTGTGATGGGCAGGTTTAGGGGTAGGGTTAGTGTGTGTGTGTGTGATGGGCAGGTTTAGGGGTAGGGTTAGTGTGTGTGTGTGTGTGTATGTGTGTGATGGGCAGGTTTAGGGGTAGGGTTAGTGTGTGTGTGTGTGTGTGTGTGATGGGCAGGTTTAGGGGTAGGGTTAGTGTGTGTATGTGTGTGATGGGCAGGTTTAGGGGTAGGGTTAGTGTGTGTGTGTGTGTATGTGTGTGATGGGCAGGTTTAGGGGTAGGGTTAGTGTGTGTGTGTGTGTGTGTGTGTGAGGGGTAGGGTTAGTGTGTGTGATGGGCAGGTTTAGGGGTAGGGTTAGTGTGTGTGTGTGTGTGTGTGTGTGATGGGCAGGTTTAGGGGTAGGGTTAGTGTGTGTGATGGGCAGGTTTAGGGGTAGGGTTAGTGTGTGTGTGTGTGTGATGGGCAGGTTTAGGGGTAGGGTTAGTGTGTGTGTGTGTGTGTGTGTGTGTGTGTGTGTGATGGGCAGGTTTAGGGGTAGGGTTAGTGTGTGTGTGTGTGTGTGTGTGTGTGTGATGGGTAGGTTTAGGTGTAGGGCTAGTGTAAGGGCACAGAATATACAGTTTTTACAGTATAAAAATCATTATGTCTATAGAGTCCCCACAATGATAGAGGACCAGACGTGTGTGAGAGAGTGTGTGTGTGTGGGTGAGAAAGTGTGTGTGAGAGGGAGAGAGTGTATGTGAGTGTGTGTGTGTTATGAAATAAAGTACCTTTATAGAAGGCCATTCTGAACACATTTCAACATAAAAACTCTTCATGGTGAGTTTTTGACTCCATTTACCCAGTATTCCCCTTTTCATGCTGTAGATCATGTGTTGTAGTGTGTGTGTGTCGACTCCGGAGCGAGTGAGGCTCCTCTGTGTTCTCGACTGAGACTGATGTGCACGAGTCGGACCAGCAGTGGCACAGAGCTGAACACGCGCGCCTGTCACTCAGTGTGTGTGTGTGTGTGTGTGTGTGTGTTCAGTTCCATAGATCTACTTAGAGACGTTTCTGAATATTTCTATTTAAAGCTGAATGTGTGTGTAAACCCCAGCCTGTCCAGGTGTTGTAGAGCGCTGTAGCGTTTAGGAATAAATGTCACAACACACTTTGACATGATGTCTGGGTTTTTTTCCTTCCATCTTCATTCCTCTGGAAAAGTAAAATATGTCTTTTCCGAATCCCACGGTCAGGAGATGTATTAATGTGGAGGAGGATGTAGACGTGTGGTCAGGAATATTGTCCAATATTAATATCATTCAAACGTCTGCCTGTAATTTACTGTAACATGATGCCGGTGAGTAATTGGTCTTGAAATACTCTCTTCTGGACAGCAGTTCCACACGAGCGCTCGTCACTACACACTCCACTGTTCCTGCGCTCTGTGGAACTCTACACACTCCACTGTTCCTGCGCTCTGTGGAACTCTACACACTCCACTGTTCCTGCGCTCTGTGGAACTCTACACACTCCACTGTTCCTGCGCTCTGTGGAACTCTACACACTCCACTGTTCCTGCGCTCTGTGGAACTCTACACACTCCACTGTTCCTGCGCTCTGTGGAACTCTACACACTCCACTGTTCCTGCGCTCTGTGGAACTCTACACACTCCACTGTTCCTGCGCTCTGTGGAACTCTACACACTCCACTGTTCCTGCGCTCTGTGGAACTCTACTCTACACACTCCACTGTTCCTGCGCTCTGTGGAACTCTACACACTCCACTGTTCCTGCGCTCTGTGGAACTCTACACACTCCACTGTTCCTGCGCTCTGTGGAACTCTACACACTCCACTGTTCCTGCGCTCTGTGGAACTCTACACACTTCACTGTTCCTGCGCTCTGTGGAACTCTACACACTCCACTGTTCCTGCGCTCTGTGGAACTCTACACACTCCACTGTTCCTGCGCTCTGTGGAACTCTACACACTCCACCACTGTTCCTGCGCTCTGTGGAACTCTACACACTCCACTGTTCCTGCGTTCTGTGGAACTCTACACACTCCACTGTTCCTGCGCTCTGTGGAACTCTACACACTCCACTGTTCCTGCGCTCTGTGGAACTCTACTCTACACACTCCACTGTTCCTGCGCTCTGTGGAACTCTACTCTACACACTCCACTGTTCCTGCGTTCTGTGGAACTCTACACACTCCACTGTTCCTGCATTCTGTGGAACTCTACACACTCCACTGTTCCTGCGCTCTGTGGAACTCTACTCTACACACTCCACTGTTCCTGCGTTCTGTGGAACTCTACACACTCCACTGTTCCTGCATTCTGTGGAACTCTACACACTCCACTGTTCCTGCGCTCTGTGGAACTCTACACACTCCACTGTTCCTGCGTTCTGTGGAACTCTACACACTCCACTGTTCCTGCGTTCTGTGGAACTCTACACACTCCACTGTTCCTGCGTTCTGTGGAACTCTACACACTCCACTGTTCCTGCGTTCTGTGGAACTCTACACACTCCACTGTTCCTGCGCTCCTGCGCTCTGTGGAACTCTACACACTCCACTGTTCCTGCGTTCTGTGGAACTCTACTCTACACACTCCACTGTTCCTGCGCTCTGTGGAACTCTACACACTCCACTGTTCCTGCGTTCTGTGGAACTCTACTCTACACACTCCACTGTTCCTGCGCTCTGTGGAACTCTACACACTCCACTGTTCCTGCGTTCTGTGGAACTCTACACACTCCACTGTTCCTGCGCTCTGTGGAACTCTACACACTCCACTGTTCCTGCGCTCTGTGGAACTCTACTCTACACACTCATGTGAAAAAGCTGTGACGTAATTTATCTGGTTTATTTTGTTGATTTATTTATTCTTTGGCTAGTAGAAGTTCTGAATGGCCGGTAACTTCATTTAGTAGCCAATTTAATTTCAAACCCTGTAAATATATATATATTAGGGATGCACGATATATTGGCCCCATAAGAGCGTTTGGCTGATATATTTAAGCCGATAAATAATGTATTTTTCCTTCAGCTGAGACACTTCAGATGTGCACTGTTCAACATGATGGTTTTAAATTGCTTTAAATATGATTGGAATCATAAAAATTCTTCATTCCTTAAAATAGCTTGACCCTTGCCTCATTTAGTATGCAAGGTTCTATGAATATGCAAATGAGCCCTGCCTCCACTCACTCACTCACTCAGAGATCCACTGGTTGATGATCATTCGTTGATCTGATTGGTTACAAGGTCGTTTGTGACGTCAGAAACACCAGCGATTCACCGTGTTTTTGAGACTGTCTTTGGTTCACTGCAGTTTTAAGGAGGAAATACTCAGCAATGCTGTCGACTTATGAACTTACACATGGTTTGTCTTAAAGCATATTAAAAACACCACATAGACATATAAGCAACATTAAAAGCGTCTCATAAGTGTCGCTCATCAGTAATCACGCCCGCGGCCCTCCCTGCTCGCCACAGTAAACATGAGGAATGGCAACTGTAGAACGCAAAAGTCGAATCCCGGGCAGACTCATCACGGAGACTCACTAGTAGCCTAGACTTGTTATTACTGTGCTCTGTTACCGGGAGGCGTGGCCTCCTAGGGCAGCGAAACAAGTGCATTCTGGGAGTTGTTGTCTTTCATCCACATAAGCCAAAAATAAGCCTTTTCTCAGTCTAGAAAGCTCCAAATAATTTCACATTTCTTATACATAAATGACCCATTTTAAATACACATTCATCTTTCCAGAGGTGAAGTATCCCTTTAGTTTATTATTCTATTATTAGGCTATATTGTTTCTGTACAATGGTGACGATAACTGAGGGTTAATTAAGTATTTTAATTAAACTAATTAATTAAGTATTTTATTGCATTTCAGATATTGAGCGCACGCGATCGTCTTGGTCAGGTATGCGCGCGTCCGCTAAAGTGGCGGGTACGCGCTTCCCGCTGTGTCAGAACGAGAGCTGTCACTTGGCGCGGCCGCTGTTTGTACAGGTGTTTTAGGAAAGAAAACAACGGCAAGAAGCTTCCAGTTCAAACACCCACCGCACTCCCGGCCTACTCGAAAAAGACGCGAGGAAAGAATAATATATGGTGGAAAATAATGCGAGAAAACGGTTGAAGGTTTGACAGATGAGCGGCGGGTCGTTGGGGAGTTCGAGTCTGTTTCCCGCGCGCGGTATTTTTGAGTGATGGCGTGACTAATTTGTCGAGTGACCGTTAACTCTGAGGAGAGATTTTAAGTGAACATCTCAAACTAACATTTAACACATGTAAGAAACATCACAACTCAAACTGATTCAACACACAGGTAAGGAACCTTTTAGCAGAATATGATATTAAAAACGTTTGGTTGTCAACTTCTTAAAATAGCACGTTATTGAAAGGTAAGCATGACATTCTCTAAAAATGATCCTAGTAAAGGTATAGTTCACTCAAAATGCAAATTATTTTATTTACTTCCCCTCGTGTCTTTCCAAACCTAATTTTATTTCTGAAATGAATTACTAATCTAAAACTCAAAATATCTTATTTTATATTCCACAGAGAAAAATGCCAACATGTTTGAAACAACATGTGACCGAGTAAAGACGCGTTCACACCAAAGGAAATAATTGTAAGTAAAGTTTTAATCATCGAATTTTTTATAATTCAATGTGAAAAGAGAAGATAACGTTACATAACTATACCGATAAAAACATGGAATACAGCCTGTCAGAATAGCCTACACCTTAAATGGCTTGAACAACACGACTTCAAATAAACAACGTTATCGTTGGTGTTGAGGTTAATAATTATTGTTCTGGGTGTGAACGGGCCTTAAATGATGACAGAAGGATCAGTTTTAGGTGAACTGGTTTATTCATTAAATTAAAGATCTATATCAATAGCCATATATTTTTTTAAAACGTTACATTTTGGGTGGAAACCATTTCAACTCAGACTATGATTTCCCACAGGTAAGTGATATCTCAAATTGTGATTTCACACAGGTACTGGTAAGGAACATGTCAAGATTAATTTACATGTAATTTTTCTAAATGTCATGATAATTTGTTAACAAGTATTCTTTACTTTAGCTCATTGTTTCTGCCTTAAATTATTTCATTGTTTAAATTAATACATTTTTAGCTAACTGTGATTTTGTGTACAATTCTGAAATACATAACTTAGACAGTTTCCTCTGATAACAGATCACTCTAAATTGTAATGTGGACAGCATTTCAGTAAAGCTGTTGAAACGATGTGTATTGTGAAAAGCGCTATACAAATAAATGAGTTGAATTGAAAATTGCCAATCAAATTTAGACTAACAATTTCAGTGTTCATATAAACTAAAGGAACTTTTACAGCCTTAACTGCAGGTTAGCGATGATCCAGAGCCTTCTGAATGCGCTGAAGCGGTAAAACCCTACAATTAGCCAGTAATGAGGTTCAATTACACTTTATTGGAGATGTTAAAATGGAGACGTGAATAGGGCCGTTGAAATGACCAACATGTGCAGGACCCAAAAGGAAAATAGGAGAATAAGTGATTATTGTGGATGAGGGACATTTGCTCTGATTCTGGCCGCATCTCGTGTGTGTGTGTCTGTTTTATGAGTGTTTTTGGAGTGATGTCAGATGGTAATAGTGACATTAACCGTGTGTGTGAGCATGTGTTCGCCTCTTCCACGTTGACCTGTAACTCGAGACTCGTGACCTTTATACAGTGGAACGTTTTAGGGCTCTTCCCGTGAACCCTTTCGCACAAAGCACAGAGGAGACGTTGTGGCCCCGGACTCATCATCCCAACTCAAGCCTGAAACGGGGACCGGGGCTGCGAGATTGTTAAAGCAGTGAAAATAAATGGCGACTGCATTAAAGTGCGTTTGGGTGGTCAGATCCGGCGAAACCGAAGACGGCGAATCTGTTAAAGGAATAGTCTTCAAAATGAACGTTCGGTCATCATTTACTCGCCCTCAAGTTGTTTCAAACCTGTGTGAGTTTCTTTCTTCTGTTGAACACAAAAGAAGATATTTTGAAGAATGCTGGAAAGCAGAGAGTTGTTGGACCCCATTGACTTCTATAGGAACAAAAATACTGTGGAAGTCAATGGGGTCCAACAACAGTTTAGTATCCGACATTCTTCTAAATATCATCTTTTGTGTACAGCAGAAGAAAGAAACTCACTGCAAAAAATGCTTTTCTTGATTGATATTTTTGTCTTGTTGTTTCCAGTCCAAATATATAAGAATTCTTAAATCAAGAAGCATTTACTAGATCAGTAAAATGACATAAGAAATTATATCTTGTTTTCTGAAAAAGAATGTTAAGATGAAGTGAGTTTTTGCTTAAAAAAAGGAAAAGTATCTGCCAATGGAGTAAGAAAAATAATCTTAGTGGAAAACAAGAAAAAAAAAATCTTGATTCAAATGGAAACCAAGATTATTTTTCTTACTCATTTATTATTTATTATTTAGATATTTAGACTGGAAACAAGACAAAAATACCAAGTAAGAAAAGCATTTTTGCAGTGTTCATACAGGTTTGAAACAACTTAAATGATGACTGAAGAAAAATGATCTGAACATATGGTTATAAACATTATTAAATCAGGATACATTTAATGGAGAAGCAAAAATATGTAAGATATTGAGTCTTGTTTTCTGAAAAATGTATCGAAAATAAGTATTTATTCATAAAAATACAAAAATAAACTTGGAACACGTGAGGATTTTTCTGACTCCATTGGAAGATATTTGTTCTTAATTTATTCTTAAATGTATTCCTTTTTTTGTAAACAAGACTTAATGTTTTAAATCAAGATACATTTACTTGAGATAAGAATGTTTCGATATTGGAAACGAGATATTTGTGCGGTGTAAAGGTCTCTTTAAAGGAGACACGCAGATCGACGCAAAGAAGTGAAAACACTTTAAAACATGTAAGTGTAAAAAGATTACTGTAAAGCGAATGTAATGAACTAAACATTTAGCATTTTATACAAAATAAATATTTTTACAAAATCATTTGGACTCTAAAATTTCTAGAAAATCAAAGCCATCTGTCTAGTCAAATCAAGTCATCTCTATTTATACAGCGCTTTTTACAACACAGAGTTTCACAGCAGCTTCACAGAGATTACAGGACAATAATACAACAGTTTCCAGAAGACAATAGTGTCACAGTCCAGCGAGTTCAGTGATGTTCAGTGATGTTCAGTGAGTTCAGTGATGCTTCATTTCTGTTGTAAATTTTTTATTTATTAATTTAGTTCATATATAGTTCATATATATACTGTATATATATATATATATATATATACAGTACTGTGCAAAAGTTTTAGATCGGTAAGATTTTTTATGTTTTTAAAAGAAGTCTCTTCTGCTCACCAAGGCTGCAATTATTTGATAAAAAATACAAAAAAACAGTAATATTGTGAAATATTATTACAATTTAAAACAGCTGTTTTCTATGTGAATATACAGTAAAGTGTAATTTATTCCTGTGATCAAAGCTGAATTTATCATCATCATTACTCCAGTCTTCAGTGTCACATGATCCTTCAGAAATCATTCTAATATGATGATTTGATGCTCAAAAAACATTCATTATTATTTTCAATGTTGAAAACAGTTGTGTACAATTTTTTTTTTCAAAATTCTTTGATGAATAGAAAGTTCAAAAGAACAGCGTTTATTTAAAATAGAATATTTTCTAACATTATAAATGTCTTTACTGTAACTTTTGATCAGTTTAACTCATCCTTGATGAATAAAAGTATTGATTTATTATATTTCTTTCCCCCAAAAATAAAATTTAAATTCTTACTGACCCCAAACTTTTGAAGGGTAGAGTTTAATGTTACAAAAGCTTTAGATTTCAGATAAATGCTGTTCTTTTTTAGTTTCTATTCATCATAGCATCATGAAATAAAAATGTAAAAAACTGTTTTCAACACTGATAATAATCATAAATGTTTCTTGAGCATCAAATCATCATATTATCCTGATTTCTGAAGGATCATGTGACATTGAAGACTGGAGTAATGATGATGAAAATTCAGCTTTGATCACAGGAATAAATTACACTTTACTGTATATTCACATAGAAAACCGCTGTTTTAAATTGTAATAATATTTCACAATATTACTGTTTTTATTTTATTTTATTTTTTATCAAATAATTGCAGCCTTGGTGAGCAGAAGAGACTTCTTTTAAAAACATAAAAAATCTTACCGATCTAAAACTTTTGCACAGTACTGTATATATACACACAGCCGCTCTGGAGAAAGCTGTGATGTCATCATATGTCTAACCAAGTTGCAAATGTGAAGTTGAGGATCCTGTGATTATAAAATGTGACACCGCTGCTAAAGTGCCGTTTCCATGGCAATGCAGTGTCCGATTTCACAACCGGTTTCCCAGGATGAGTTCTGAATGTTTACGCTTTTGGAATGATACCTAATTTATGATGATTATACTAAAATATGTGATGTGTGTTAATATGATAACGGGTTCAGATGTTTGAAAGGGCTGTTTGTGCTGAAACCCTCACAGTATCTGGTCATGTGTGTGTCTTTCCTCTGGTCTGAGACGAGCGACGACAGTGAGAAGCGTGTGTGTGTGTGTGTGTGTCCGTGTCACGACTGCGTACACCAGGCTTGTGTCTATCTGACTGTGGTTTGCTTTAGTCACAGACGAGGATGTGGCGCGTCCAAACGCTGTATTTACAGGCAAACCAGAAATTATTCAGACACCAGATATCGTTTTATAGTCGAGTCTCCTTCATCTATACAGCGCTTTAACAATACAGAGCGTTCCACAGCAGCTTTACAGTGATAACAGGAGATTACAGTAACAGAGATTGTTTGGGCTTTCCAGCAGATCTAGAATAAAGTTATTGTCCAGATAAAGTTAGTTTTGATTGATTCACTTCCGTTGTAAAGATCATTAGTGATTACCTTAGCGGCCGCTAACACACACCGCTCTACAGAAGACAGACACTCTTCATGTGTTCTGGCCAATCATTTACACTGTAAATCTGGAGCTCGAGAACACACACCCTGAACAGGATCCAAGGTGCACGTTTTGGAAAATTTTGAAAAAAACGTTATCTCATTATGATGAATATCATTAAAACGTGAATCTGTGAAAGCACTGACGGCGTTCACATGTGTATTACGTGTTTAGTCTATAGATATAGTGTTTCACTAGTGTGTGCAGGACTGTGTATAGTGTAGTGTATAGGTGCAGGACTGTGTATAGTGTAGTGTATAGGTGCAGGACTGTGTATAGTGTGTATAGGTGCAGGACTGTGTATAGTGTAGTGTATAGGTGCAGGACTGTGTATAGTGTAGTGTATAGGTGGAGGACTGTGTGTAGTGTAGTGTATAGGTGCAGGACTGTGTGTAGTGTAGTGTATAGGTGCAGGACTGTGTAGTGTAGTGTATAGGTGCAGGACTGTGTATAGTGTAGTGTATAGGTGCAGGACTGTGTGTAGTGTAGTGTATAGGTGCAGGACTGTGTATAGTGTAGTGTATAGGTGGAGGACTGTGTATAGTGTAGTGTATAGGTGCAGGACTGTGTATATTGTAGTGTATAGGTGCAGGACTGTAAAGTGTAGTGTATAGGTGCAGGACTGTGTATAGTGTAGTGTATAGGTGCAGGACTGTATAGTGTAGTGTATAGGTGCAGGACTGTGTATATTGTAGTGTATAGGTGCAGGACTGTATAGTGTAGTGTATAGGTGCAGGACTGTATAGTGTAGTGTATAGGTGCAGGACTGTATAGTGTAGTGTATAGGTGCAGGACTGTGTATATTGTAGTGTATAGGTGCAGGACTGTATAGTGTAGTGTATAGGTGCAGGACTGTGTATAGTGTAGTGTATAGGTGCAGGACTGTATAGTGTAGTGTATAGGTGCAGGACTGTGTATAGTATAGTGTAGTGTATAGGTGCAGGCACTGTGTATACTACACTACATTTTATCACGAAATTCAAAGTATAAATGCCGTTTTGACGCGCCTAAATGTGAGAGTGCTGTAGTCTTTTCTTCCACTTTAATACAAATTATACAGAAAAGCATGATGAACATCAAAAGGTATGTTGAAAGATACAGTACAACTTACCGAAATCTGTATCATATCTCGTGTAATCTCTCAATCTGTGTTTCAACCGGGGAAAGATGTCACTAAAACTACTTGAACAATATGTTGCGCAGATGAAGGTCCTCCACTGTTCACAGTTCGTTAGTCCGCTATAGAAATATAAAGAGCTTATTTACTAGGGGTGTCACGATTCTCCAAATCCTCGATTCGATTACATTTTCGATTCTAAGGTCACGGTTCGATTCGATTCTCGATTTTTTTCATTTTTTTTTTTAAAGCACAGTTTGCTATGCCATTTTTACACTTTTTTGAAATATAATATATGACCTTTGTTCGCAATGTACCACACTACATTGTCAAACTTAAAACATTTATTAACAAAATAATAATGTCACAATAACTTATATCTTCAGTCAATTAGAAACTTAAGCAAAATAACCTGCCATGTAGTTTCTCTTTTGTAACTGCAGTCTTATTCAGATGACATTCAAGTTCACAACAAAACAAACATGGTTTAACAGATACATCTATGTTTTCCTTGCTTTACCTCGGTCTTAAAGTAAAAACATGACTGTGAAAAATATTATTTAATGTAGTATTTAATTAAATGCATTTATGATGAATAACATTTTCATGTCAAATTATGTTCATTTTGAGCACGAACTGTGCGCTGTCACTTTAACTGCGCGTGCAGCAGAAATAGACTCGGTGCGGAAATGAACGACACTCGACTCATTCGTGGAGGTGGAAAATCAAGTTATTTGTGCCATGCAAGATGTATTGTATAAAGATTCATACTGTTCTGAGTCTGAGTCTGTTTTTGTCAATTTAAAGTTTTAATTAAAAAAGTGTAAGAATATGGTACACGCACAGTAGCAGAGCTTGCAAACTGTGGCTTTTTTGAAGCGCAAACTTTGAACGCGAATGTGAAAGTTGTCAACATAACTCACTGAAAATCACAAATACTCCCACTGTCCCACACCGGCGACTTCAGTGAAAGAGGAGGGGGTTCAAGTCCTGTCGATGGGTCTCCTGCGTCTGCAGTTGCCATGCTATCTTTTGACTGGACAGCAGTGTAATATAATAGCTCTTTTGTTAACTTCAACCGCTAATATTATAGTGTACCAATTGAGAGGTTCCCGGTATAGAATATCAGATATCTATCAGAATCGGCCGATATCATTCTGCATAATCTATATCTGTATCGCTTCATCTCGATCAATCGTTAGCCTCTCCAGAAGGCATCATAAATCTCTCAGTCCATGCTCTAGTTTTTGGAGTACATTTGACTAGAAAATACCATTTCAGTTTTTATACGTCAAAATTTCATGTGTAATTCAGTGTGTTCCTTGTGTCCGACACACTCTCGGGCTCTTCTGCTAAACTGCTGTAAGTCAGAGATTTAAATAGACTTGCGGTGAATAGCCTGAAACAGGAGTCTGTGTGAGACGGCTGTGATGAATCAAGCTGATTTATAATATTTCTGTATAAAGCATTACTCCAGTGTACGCTTACACACGCCGGCCTCCAGACATTCCTCAATAATGTGCTGCTATATTAAACATATAGTGTCTGTGAGCGCGACAAAATTAGCTGAGCGGATGTGTGTGTGTGTGCACACACACACACATGCACGCGCACAAACCGAAATCTGTATCATATCTCGTGTAATCTCTCAATCTGTGTTTCAACCGGGGAAAGATGTCACTAAAACAACTTGAACAATATGTTGCGCAGATGAAGGTTTGTATGCACACACTCTCTCACACACACACTCTCTCACACACACACTCTCACACACACACATACTCACACTCTCTCTCACACACACACACACACTCTCACACACACACACACTCACACTCTCTCACACACACACACGCACTCTCTCACACACACACACACACACACACACACACACTCATCTCCGGTTTAATACAGACGGCAGAGTTCAGTGTGACGGAGTAGGGTGTGTCTCCACTCATTAGACAACGGTGTGCTATAGAGAAGTGAGTGACTGTCATTAATAAAACTCTCACACACACACACACTCTCTCACACGCACTCACACACACACACACACACACACACACTCATCTCCGGTTTAATACAGACGGCAGAGTTCAGTGTGACGGAGTAGGGTGTGTCTCCACTCATTAGACAACGGTGTGCTATAGAGAAGTGAGTGACTGTCATTAATAAAACTCTCACACACACACACACACTCTCTCACACGCACTCACACACACACACACACACTCATCTCCGGTTTAATACAGACGGCTGGATTACAGCACATTAATCTCTCTCTCTCGTTGTCTTTGTCTCGGTGTCTCGCGTGCTCTATAATGGAGCCGTTTCAGGATCATCACTCACGGCTCTTTGTGTGTGTCTTTGTCTCAGTGTTTCTCGTTGTTATTGATATCGAGACGCTCAAGTGGCTCTCAGTGCTAATGCTGTCGCTGGACTGAAGCCAATCACAATCAGAACAGACCCGGACCCTTTCTGAAGAACTTTAACTCAGGCCTGTTTGTGGACGCGTGTTCCCGACACAGAGTCAAAGATAACAAGGGGATTTGCAACTTTGGATTTCACAATTCTGACTTTTTTTCCCTCACAATTGCGAGTTATAAAGTCAGAATTGCATATTATAAAGTCGCATTTCTGTTATAAAGTCAGAATTGCGAGATATAAAGTCAGAATTGCAAGATGTAAACTCTCAATTGTGAGATAAAAAGTTGCAATTATCTTTAAAAATGTTTTATTCTGTGGCGGGAAAAAGCGCCCGTACTGCTGTCTCACGATACCATAAGTTGAGTTGTTGATAACCATTACAAGAAAAGTTATAATTCAAAAACTACTGTATACTGTACTTTCATCAACGCCATCCGGATGTTCATGATCCTGAATAAGAGCATCGCTGCGTTCGCTGTGGCAGTGAAGGCCGGACCTCAGGCACAGATCGGGACACATCAGATCGTTTTCTGTTTACATTCACTTACGACTAACCGACCGCGTTTACATTACGTGTGTGTGTGTGTGTGTGTGTGTGTGTGTGTGAGTTACTGCTATCAGACACACAGCGTTACGCTGAGCAGGTGTTACGGCTCCAGGCTCTGTGTGTGTGTGCGTGTGTGTGTGTGTGTGTGTGTGTGTGGCAGGTCTCAGAACTACAGTAAAACCCTTCTCCATCGCTGCAGTCAACATGTTTTCTTCCTTTCTGGAGGCTTTTAAAGGCTGTGAAGTGTGTGTGTGTGAAGTGTGTGTGGTTTCAGGTCGTGTGCTGTGGTCAGGCATCAGATATTATATTTGCAGTGGTTGCAGATGTACATCAAAAATGATTTTCTTAAGGGGAAATTACACTCACACACTACACTTTCTATTAGAGCTGCACGATTTGGGGAAAATGTCATATTGCGATTATTGAGGTCAATATTGCGATGTGCGATATAATAAACAAATGGTTCCATGAGTCACACACAGATTAGTGTGATTGAGATTTCTGTGTATTAATGTGTATTTCTCCACTCAAACTAGTAACAACAAATAAATGATTAATAACACCTTTAATGATCAATAAACCATTGATATCTGGATAAAAATGACATTAATTATAGCCATCCATTACAGTGATTCCGTCATTACAAGTGAAAGCTATCAATTTTTTAAAAACATTTTAGGCTTCAAAAAATATAACAGCTTTTAATTTAAGTAAACTTCAAACAATCCTCACATAAACCCATAATAATGTCATATTTACCTGTGCCCTTCCTGTCTAACAGTTAGGACATATACATAAATTGAATAAAGTTATCAAATATAAAAATAATAAGGAAAAATATTAAAACACGAGGGAAATCATTGTTGTGTCCATGACAATGGGAAAAATAGGCATAAAGCTTACATATTTACCCAAATTATTATATGCATGTATAACCGAAGCTAATTTGTGTGTGTTTGT
Organism: Semotilus atromaculatus; assembly: GCA_031834385.1. Taxonomy (NCBI): domain Eukaryota; kingdom Metazoa; phylum Chordata; class Actinopteri; order Cypriniformes; family Leuciscidae; genus Semotilus; species Semotilus atromaculatus. The sequence continues at coordinate 559,400 of JAULUF010000075.1, read as the reverse complement.
CCCATCCCCAATGTCACTTCTCTTTCTTTTACGGCCCTGACGAGAACATCGATCTCCTCGGCTGTGAACCGGTTCTGAAGCGCTCCTGGTAAATGCGCCGTTATAATAGTATTACGCCATGGAACAAGCGCACCTCGTTCATCATGCTCTTAAAGGGAATGTGATATGACGCTCTGATTGGTTTATTTCACGTTACGCCCAAACCACACCTATGAATAATGAAGCTACTTCAGACCAACCCCTTTTAAACTTGCGTCGGGCGCAAGAGTCATTTATGCCGCCGGTAAAATAGCAACAGCGCCCAAGACCCGCCCACAAAGATACTTGTGCTTTGCGCTTGATACTTGCGTTTCAGATCGTTAAAAAAGGGCCCAAAGTCTTATTGCTAAGCATTTAATTGTAGCTGAAAATCACGAACAGAAATCAACAGGCTAAAGAACACTTACAGGAGTGTTACTGTGCGTTCACACCGGACGCGGATAGCGCGTCAAATTCGCGTCTACCGCGTCTAGTTTGGCGCTTAACCACTTTGTGTTTTCAAACAAAAGTTTGAAGCGAAATGTACGCGCGTCACGCGCGTCAGATTAGAAATTTGTTGGCGGCCATCTTTTTTATGTTGATCGAGCATTTATCGAGAGAGTCACCGCTCCGTATTTGCTCTGAAAAGAAGAACAGCGGCGTAGGGATCATCGCAGGAATATTTTTACGCACGTAGCGCGTCTTTGCATTGACTTAACATTGAAATCACTCGCGCCTGACGCGCTATTCGCGTCCGGTGTGAACGCAACATTAGGCTGCTGTCAGTTAATGTGTCTTGATTTAAGAGTGTTTAGATGTTTGTGCTGGACAGCAGACACTGAGGAGGACATGATCGGGTCAGTCGGTGTCGGGTCAGTCAGTGTCGGGTCAGTCAGTGTCGGGTCGGGTCAGTCGGTGTCGGGTCAGTCTGTGACGGGTCAGTCGGTGTCGGGTCAGTCAGTGTCGGGTCAGTCTGTGTCGGGTCAGTCTGTGACGGTCAGTCAGTGTCGGGTCAGTCGGTGTCGGGTCAGTCTGTGACGGTCAGTCAGTGTCGGGTCAGTCTGTGTCGGGTCAGTCTGTGACGGTCAGTCAGTGTCGGGTCAGTCGGTGTCGGGTCAGTCGGTGTCGGGTCAGTCTGTGACGGGTCAGTCTGTGACGGGTCAGTCTGTGTCGGGTCAGTCTGTGTCGGGTCAGTCGGTGTCGGGTCAGTCGGTGTTGGGTCAGTCTGTGACGGGTCAGTCTGTGACGGGTCAGTCGGTGTCGGGTCAGTCTGTGTCGGGTCAGTCTGTGTCGGGTCAGTCTGTGTCGGGTCAGTCGGTGTCGGGTCAGTCGGTGTCGGGTCAGTCTGTGACGGGTCAGTCGGTGTCGGGTCAGTCGGTGTCGGGTCAGTCTGTCACGGGTCAGTCTGTGACGGTCAGTCAGTGTCGGGTCAGTCGGTGTCGGGTCAGTCGGTGACGGGTCAGTCTGTGTCGGGTCAGTCTGTGTCGGGTCAGTCGGTGTCGGGTCAGTCGGTGTCGGGTCAGTCTGTGACGGGTCAGTCTGTGACGGGTCAGTCGGTGTCGGGTCAGTCTGTGTCGGGTCAGTCGGTGTCGGGTCAGTCTGTGACGGGTCAGTCTGTGACGGGTCCGTCTGTGTCGGGTCAGTCTGTCGGGTCAGTCGGTGTCGGGTCGGTCGGTGTCGGGTCGGTCGGTGTCGGGTCAGTCGGTGTCGGGTCAGTCGGGGTCAGTCGGGTCGGTCGGTGTCGGGTCGGTCGGTGTCGGGTCAGTCGGTGTCGGGTCAGTCTGTGACGGGTCAGTCTGTGTCGGGTCAGTCTGTCGGGTCAGTCGGTGTCGGGTCAGTCAGTGTCGGGTCGGTCGGTGTCGGGTCAGTCGGTGTCGGGTCA
>JAULUF010000075.1:545000-552500 GCA_031834385.1 Semotilus atromaculatus | reverse complement strand
TATCAATTCCCGGTAACTCTTATGTTTCTTATGATAACTGAGATAATGCTGCCAAACTTATTATATTTTTCCTTGAATGTCATTGGTCTTATTTATTTTTATATTTCATATTTTGTTCAAATGGTTAATATATCTGCTGTTCATATATGTTCATTTATTAGTGTGTTATATGATTAGAATGTTGTCCCAGTTTTAAAATAAAACACATTGCATGATATTTGAGTGTTTCTCCCTTTTCAGGAAAAGTATCGAAAAAGTATCGAAATCGCAATTCTTGACTTGGTATCGGTATCGAAACAATAATTTTGGTATCGTGACAACACTAACTCACACACTCACTCACTCACACTCACACACACACTCACTCACACTCACTCACACACTCACACTCACTCACTCACACACACACACACACTCACACACACACACACACACACACACACACACACACTCACTCACTCACACACACACACACACACACACACACACACTAATGAGCTGCTTTAAGAGCCTCCACGTTATTGGGCGATTAGGAAAGAGAAACACAGTAAGCGAGTGTGTTGTGTTGAGCACTTCAGCTCATGTTGTGTTTGCCTCTCCACTGAATCACGTGTGTGTTCTTCACACCAAAACTGATTAAGAGTCCAAACTAATGATGTTGTTTTAGCTTAACTGTGCCTGACCCGGGGGCTAATTGGCTGCTGTATTAATGTGTGTAATGAACATGAACAGCAGCAGTGTGAGGAAAATACACACATTAGCGGTTCGTTCAGCTTCACGGAGGAGTTTCTCTCTTTCCTCCTGTGTGTTCCTTCAGGTCCAGGGAAGACCCTGTGGGACACAGGACCGGTTCAACACCGTATATTACCGTATGTTCATATCTGATATATTAAAACTACACATTCCCCACATACCCCCTCTGACAATCAGGCACTAGAAATATAAAATATGTTTTTTAGGGCTCAAATTTGTGTCACATCATTCCCAGGCCATGTTTCCATGTTACTAAATCATAATAGCAAATAATGCGTCCAAACGCGTGACCTTTGGAGTGTGAGGTCATGATATGGGAATTTTGAGTTTTGTCTGATCATATGTTTGAATAATTGAGCGTCGTGACAGAAGAGCTGATGTGTGATGAGCCTCGACTCAGCCAGAAGAACATGATCCCTGAGCGAGAGAAAGAACACACACGCTCACCTGACACCTGCACACACACACACACACACACACTCACACACACACTCACACTCACGCACACACACCCCATCTGTCATCATCTGTAAGTGGCCAGAGACACACACTTACAGCCCTGCTTGCATTCTGACACACACACACACACACTCACACTTTAATGCCTCGCAGCCAATTAACCGCAGCGATTATGTGCTGCAGTATTCAGGGTGTGTGTGGACACACTATCTGTGGCTCTTCTTCTCCTCCTTCGTTTGTTTATTTATTTATTCACTCGTCTTTTCATCCCGATCTTCCCCCTCTCCTCGAGGACAATAGCGGCTCCGAAGCCGGCGCTCTCAGGTGTGTGTGTGGAGAATCTCAGGTGTGTGTGGAGAATGTCAGGTGAAACCGGAGACACACACACACACACACACACACACACACACACATATCTGTGGTCTTTGTGTGAGTGTCAGGCTTTAACGCCTCTGAGCTTCTAGTGCGAGCGAGAGAATAGTTCCCCTGTATTGTGTGTCTGCGGGAAGACTAAACCCTCGGACGAGAGATGGACACATTTACACCTGTTTACAATAAAATACTGTAAAACGGAACATGCAGTTGTTATTTTCGAAGTCCTAGGGAGGCCCTGAAGGGACATGGAGATGTACAGACCCTGAGAGACGAGGAACAATTACACGCCAATGCTTTTGAGTTCTCGCAAAAGTTGATCTCCCCTCAGAAACTCTGCGTTCACAAATGTTTGCGTTCCCCGGAGAAACGTACATCATAACTCCAGTCATCAGGACTCTGGCGATCAGCAGTTTTACATTTACACAGATTTCACTGTATTCGATCTGGTCAAGAGATTGTCCCCCATAAGAATCACCTATGGGGGATTTCTTTCCCCCCCATTTTCCAAAAAGAAATTCAGGCCCTGGTGCGTGCGTGTGTGTGTGAGAGTGTGTGTGTGTGTGTGTGTGTGTGTGAGAGTGTTGAGTTTTTGACGTGAACAGGGCGTGTGTGTCCTGCGGCGCTGAAGAGCTGATCCTGCTCTATTGTTGTGTTCTGTCTGTCTGTGTGTGTGTGTGTGTGTGTGTGTGTGTGTGTGTGTGTGTGTGTGTGTGTGTGTCTCGGTGCAGGATTGGGTTATGAAGCACCTCTGCGTGACCCTGCAGTGAATGTTCATGTGTTGCTCATCTGTGATTGGACGAGAGGGTTTTATGTCATGTGACTGTACAGTAGCCACGTTTCCATTACCCTTCAAATTGCGGAAATTAAAATTGCGAATTGAAAATACACCCAATGGAAACACGTTAAAAAAAAAAACTACTAAATATAGCAAAAAATAAAAAATATGAATTCTTATTAATTTTATTAATAATATACATTTTGAAAATATCGTCAAAGTTTTGCACAGATCTGGAATGGAAACTCGGAAAGTGTTGCGTGTCTCTCTCTCTCTCTCTCTCTCTCTCTGTCTCTCTCTCTCTCTCTCTCTCTCTCTCTGTAAGGATGTTTTATGTACAGTCACCCTGTGTGTTCATTAGGGCTGCACGATTTGGGGAAAATGTCATATTGCGATTATTGATCTCAATTTTGCGATATAATAAACAAATGGTTTCATGAGTCAACTTGCTTGGTTCTTAAGCAAAATGCACACATTCTGAAATGTGTATTTCTCAACTCAACAACTAAATGATTGATAACACCTATGATGATCAATAAGCCATTGATGTCTGGATAAAAATGACCCCCCCCCCCGCCCATTATAAACATTATAGCCATCCAACATTACAGTGATTCCGAAAATTGATTAGGCTTCACATTAGGGATGAGCATTCGATTAAATTTTCTTAGTCGATCGTCGGGAGAATTAACGATCGACTATCGATTAATCATTAATATTTTTTATATATTAAAATTATTTATTTATTTAACTTTTTACAAATTAAAAATGCAATGAAAATACAAAAATAGAGCGTGTTTTTCCTCGATGAGATCTTTATTACAAGATGATCAACTTAGCAGTTAAACTGGACATTCGGCTAAACTTGAAGATATACAGTATGCGCTGCGGTGCGCTAGTCTAAAGCAACGGAACCTGCAGCTGCAAGTTGGCGTTCTCAAACAGAGACCCGATCGTTTGTTCCAAAATAATAATAAAAAAATCATGTTAAACAATAACTTAACCAAAAACATAATATTACTCAAAATGTAACTCAAAACTATCCAAGGCACGGAGTCGAGAAAGAGTGTGAGAGAGATTAGCCTACAACAAATAGGCTACTTAAAGCCTCATAAAAAATAACTAGTAACTCACATACAACTTCTGCACCAGTCTACTGATTTTTGTTGAGAAAGATAAGCATGTTGATGACATGAACTGGGGTCAGACGCGACCGCAACCTGGTGACTGTCAAGCCTTGTTTATACTTTCGCCTGGCTCTGCAGCGCGAGTCTCCACAAACAGACGAGGCGTTTATACTCGATGCGCTCGCCTGTGAAACACCTAATACCGCAATGAAGTCATTTTTGCCGCGCGCACATTCGCGCTCGTGCGGACGCGTCGAGTGTAAACAAACTCTTCAGTCGAGCCGCCGAAAACACCCGCTCTGAGGGGACTGACGTTGTCGGGATGCACAGGTACCTCCGCGCTAACTTGACCAGCCCGGGGAACATTATTCCGTTCACAGTGGTGCAATCCAGCGGTTCATTGCTTCAAGGCTCAGACTACGCAACTCAACCATATCAGTTTAATCGATAACAAATTAACATGATCGACTAAATTCTTAACGATCAATAATCGATCGTCGATTAATCATGCCCATCCCTACTTCACATAATATTACAGCTTTTAATGAACTTCAAACAATCCTCACATAAACCCTTAATAAATGTCATATTTACCTGTGCCTTTACAGTCTAACAGCTAGCACATACAGAAATTGAATAAAGTTATCAAACAGTCTGCGCTGCATAAATTATAAATTGTATATAGACTAATCCTTCAGTCAAGAGCAGTGAGTGTTTCCTCTGTTCCCGTTGTTCTGATGACCTTTACTGACAGAGCTTTATTGGCTGCTGGCCCTTTAAGAGCAGCCGCTGCTGACAGAGACGCGGATCTCACACACGCGGATCTCACACACGCGGATCTCACACACGCGGATCTCACACACGCGGATCTCACACACGCGGATCTCACACACACGGATCTCACACACGCGGATCTCACACACGCGGATCTCACACACGCGGATCTCACACACGCGGATCTCACACACACGGATCTCACACACGCGGATCTCACACACGCGGATCTCACACACACGGATCTCACACGCACGGATCTCACACACGCGGATCTCACACACGCGGATCTCACACACGCGGATCTCACACACGCGGATCTCACACACACGGATCTCACACACACGGATCTCACACACGCGGATCTCACACACGCGGATCTCACACACGCGGATCTCACACACGCGGATCTCACACACGCGGATCTCACACTCACACACACGGATCTCACACACGCGGATCTCACACGCGCGGATCTCACACGCGCGGATCTCACACGCGCGGATCTCACACACGCGGATCTCACACGCGCGGATCTCACACACGCGGATCTCACACACGCGGATCTCACACACGCGGATCTCACACTCACACACACGGATCTCACACACGCGGATCTCACACACGCGGATCTCACACACGCGGATCTCACACACGCGGATCTCACACACACGGATCTCACACACGCGGATCTCACACACGCGGATCTCACACACGCGGATCTCACACACGCGGATCTCACACACGCGGATCTCACACACGCGGATCTCACACTCACACACACGGATCTCACACGCGCGGATCTCACACGCGCGGATCTCACACGCGCGGATCTCACACGCGCGGATCTCACACACGCGGATCTCACACGCGCGGATCTCACACACGCGGATCTCACACACGCGGATCTCACACACGCGGATCTCACACTCACACACACGGATCTCACACGCACGGATCTCACACGCGCGGATCTCACACACGCGGATCTCACACACGCGGATCTCACACACGCGGATCTCACACTCACACACACGGATCTCACACGCGCGGATCTCACACACGCGGATCTCACACACGCGGATCTCACACACGCGGATCTCACACACGCGGATCTCACACACGCGGATCTCACACACACGGATCTCACACACGCGGATCTCACACACGCGGATCTCACACACGCGGATCTCACACACGCGGATCTCACACACACGGATCTCACACACGCGGATCTCACACACACGGATCTCACACACGCGGATCTCACACACGCGGATCTCACACTCACACACACGGATCTCACACACGCGGATCTCACACTCACACACACGGATCTCACACACACGGATCTCACACACGCGGATCACACACACACGGATCTCACACACGCGGATCTCACACTCACACACACGGATCTCACACACACGGATCTCACACACGCGGATCACACACACGGATCTCACACACGCGGATCTCACACACGCGGATCTCACACACGCGGATCTCACACACGCGGATCTCACACTCACACACACGCGGATCTCACACACGCGGATCTCACACACACGGATCTCACACACGCGGATCTCACACACACGGATCTCACACACGCGGATCTCACACACGCGGATCTCACACTCACACACACGGATCTCACACACGCGGATCTCACACTCACACACACGGATCTCACACACACGGATCTCACACACGCGGATCACACACACACGGATCTCACACACGCGGATCTCACACTCACACACACGGATCTCACACACACGGATCTCACACACGCGGATCACACACACGGATCTCACACACGCGGATCTCACACACGCGGATCTCACACACGCGGATCTCACACACACGGATCTCACACACACGGATCTCACACACGCGGATCACACACACGGATCTCACACACGCGGATCTCACACACGCGGATCTCACACACGCGGATCTCACACGCGGATCTCACACACGCCTTGTTCTCAACTCTTCACGTCCAGCATAACACTGCTCTTACACTGCTCTTATGTTAAGAAGATACTCGACACACACACGGATCTCACACACGCGGATCTCACACTCACACACACGGATCTCACACACACGGATCTCACACACGCGGATCACACACACGGATCTCACACACGCGGATCTCACACACGCGGATCTCACACACGCGGATCTCACACACGCGGATCTCACACACGCCTTGTTCTCAACTCTTCACGTCCAGCATAACACTGCTCTTACACTGCTCTTATGTTAAGAAGATACTCGACAAACGACAATTTGGCACAATTGTGTGTGTTATTGTTTGTTCAACCGCGAAAGATAACAATTCTGCGCATGATACTGGCGCGCGTCTTTCTGTGAAAGATCCACATCCAGCGATCTCCTTTGACTGGTCGCGCATGAATGGGTTAAAGCATTCGCACGAATAAGAGCGGGATCATGTTACACTAGCCAAAGGATGACGGAAAATAACAGATGCTGCGTTAATTGCGTTAACAGCCCTAATTTGTTTATTTCATATAAAATCGCAGCATTTTGCATCATATAATCGCATAGGCTTGACATCGCGATTGCGATTGCGATATGATTAATCGTGCAGCACTACTTTTCATAAATAGTTTGGATGTGAATTTATTTATTATGAGCAGATAATGCTTTTAGTCTTATTCGAAAAGTTCCCTACAGTCTGTAAACCCATAATAAGACAGACCTAGAATAAAATATAATATGTCATATTTCTGCCTCCTTCTGAGTCTGTTGTGAATTTTTATTTAATTTAATTTGGGCTGATGATGATGATGATGATGTCCGACTGTCGAACACTGAAGCGTGTCTTTCAGAGCCGTTTGATTGACAGATCCTGGTGGCCCCTAAATGTTTCCGAGCACTTGATGCCTTTGAACTTGAGAGGTTGCATGAACACCTGTAACACACACACACACACACACACTCATTACTGCCAGCGATTGTCCCGTCATACTCTCTCCTCATCTCTGTCAGGGTCAGGTCAGAGGTCGACATGGCAGAGGAATGTGTTGTGTTAAGTGTGTCAGACAGCTCTCACCTGCAGCCAGGTGTGTGTGTGTGTGTGTCGCACACGCACGCACACAAGTACCCTGCTCCTCGTTCTGCGCTGCTCTCTGGATTTGTTTATGTGATTTATGAGGACACAAATGTGTATAATGACATGTGTATTACACTGGTGTTACAACT